>LR812543.1:29609341-29936841 GCA_903798195.1 Danio kyathit
TAATCATTGCTTGACATTGCAGCTCACCAATATCAATGTAAAAAATATTCAAACAAACATCTACACAGAAAAAGTAGCACTTTTCACATGGGAGGATGATAATCTGTTTTAAAGACTAGTGAATTGAGCTATTAGCTAACAAACAACCAAATTGCATCTTTCAGACAAAGTGTAGGACCAGCTACATCCTTTAAATGTGAGTCTAGCTCCGTATTGTAAAGCAGTCTAGTGAAAATTGTTTTGCACACACAAACAAGTTTTTGCCTACTCTTTCTGGGACATTTCCATCATATAAAAAAGTAATCCATTTCACTGTTGCCTCGTCTGAAGCTGGGATACTGTGTAAGGACATCTGGAAGCCTCTACATTCAAAAACAGAAAAATGAAAGGCATTATCATTAGCCACTTTGCTGTCCGTTTACCAAAAGCGATGGGAAGAAAGCCATAGTTCATAATTTCCTTAAACTAGCTAGTTACATCTAAACTGTCAAACAGCTAATAAAAAAACTAGCTGCATGTAAACAAAAAGGCAAGTAAAAAGCATTCTTTACAATCTACCAATATTCGTTTTCTTTGAAAAACATACTGAATTTAACTACAAAATATAAATAAATAAATAAAAATAACTGACAGCCCTAACCAAATTACTACTTTTTTTTTCTAAAAAGAAATCCTTCCTCTGGCTAAGGAAAAGATGAAGTAATCCATCTTCATCCAATATTTACCCCTATTCACTCTGTCCTCTGACCACCTTTGTATGATTAATATTTAATACCTTTCTGGGCATCTATGATTTAGATTCAGGGTTTGCACAAGTATTCATGCTCTACCTCAGGGGAAGAAAAAGGATGCTGGTTGCCTGGCACAGAAAATGTCTGAGAGTAATTTCAGAGGCTGCCTGTCACCCTCCGCAGGGTCTTTTGAATTTCTCCATGTATAGGATGTATGATAAGCTTTTGTTAACAAGAAATTGTTAGGGCAAGAATCTGACGCACGTCAGTGAGAGGAAGCGAAAGCATGCTGCTGGCTACAGCGTTCTAGCTGCTTTGAACTCGTTTTATGCAACATGGTCCCTGGACCATACAGCATCACATCACAGAACATTTTGCGAGGCGGTGTTGAGCACTCCTCTCATCTCCTGCCTTAAGGTAGTTACTTTAAAATGGGAATTAAGGGTCTGGGTTCACAGTAAAAGTTGTCAGCTGAGTAATTCTCCCTCACTGATGAGTTGTAATCTGAAGCAAAATTACACATTTGGACCGAGGGCAACTGGCCAAATGCTCCATTTACTTTTTGATATGGTCATATTAGTATTTGGGAGACATGGAGCTATATGACTCACAGATTGCACTAAAGAATCTCTTTGCTGTAACACGGCTTGATGAATTGCATTCAAGATAGATGAAAACCAGCTGTTCACCTACTGCAATATCAAGACATTTCAAGACATTGAAATCTGCAACACTATATTCCAAAAGCTTGGAATAATCAGACTTTATTCTTCTTCTTCTTATTCTTCTTCTTCTTCTTCTTCTTCTTCTTCTTCTTCTTCTTATTATTATTATTATTATTATTATTATTATTATTATTATTATATTGAAATAAGCTTCTATAGTTAAAAAAATACTATCAACATTGTGAAATATTATTGCATTTTAAAAGTAGTCTTTCCTTTTTTTTTTCTTTACTTTTTTTTTTTTTTTTTTTTTGTTGCTTCTGCTAGGTAGATTCCAATTGAAGGAGGGTCCTGATAATACTATTATATCATTGTTCCAATAATAATCAGTACATCCTATTAATCACAAAGTAACATCTTAGCCCAAAGTGTCTAGACTCTCAATTCATGTTAATAAATAAGTAACTGTCAATTAATATTAAGAATCCAATTTAATATTCATATCCAGTGAGCAGTTTAACTTGGTTGCACAAAGTATTAATATTTATGTAGTTATTTCCCTCAACAAAATGAGTGAAACGCTTATACTGTAGTCCTCTGTAAAATACAAAACAAATCTCTACACACCATAATATCTAATTATCATACATTTAATTGTGTTACAGAATGGCTTTAGTTCTCTTAATACTCATCACAGCTATCCTGACATATCACAAATAATTTTGTTTGCACTTCAGTCATATAACAGCCTCCAAGAACTTATTCTTCCACGTCTTTCTGATTCATCTCCAGGGCTATGAAACCAATTTTAAGTTTTATGATTGGGTTTATTGCTGAAATTAAAGTCTTAATTAAAAGTCAGGAGAATGGGTATTAGAGTAGCAATAATGAAAGAGCCTTCAATGCTACAGACAACTCATTTGACAAACATATTGAGCTTTAGCTTACAAACACCAACACAGATTAAAGTAATTGTTTCTGTTTTGTACACACAGGCCTTGTCCATCAGGATAATGTCTTCCAGATTCAGAGACTCAGAATGCTTTTGGAAGTTATTGGAATGCAATAATCATTTGGAGTCAGCATAATGAGTTCATTTCAACTACTCCCTTTCTTTCAGTTTCATCTTTTTATTCAGTGGAAGTAAAACACTGTTGTGGAATCACAGAATGTAATAAAAGATGTATAGCAAATTATTATTTTTAGGTGATAAGTAAGGGATACTGTACATGCAGGGAGTTGTTATCACAGAATAAAGCCAGATCAACTTTATAAGACTGAAACAGTCCAAAAGTAAGTACATTAATTTGAACATATTTATGATGGTCAAGGTGATTCAGATGACCCTGCGATATTTAGAGGTTGTTAACTGGGAATAACAGACCTTGGAATGTCGCAACTGACCATTCAGAAGTGAGTATTCCAGACAACTGTGTAATAATGGGATATAACGTAGTTGTTTAAACTTGAAAAAATTGGTTTATTTATTGAAAATTGGCTATTTGCATTTAATAGCAGAAGTTTTTTATAGAGAAATTAATAAATTAAAATAATAAGACTTTATTTTGATGGTCCCTATTGCACTTTTTGTTGACTAAAAGTTGCATTGCAACTACATGGTAATTAATTTTCATTTGAGTATTAGTAGGCTGTCTACTTATTATCTGATGATACAGCACCTTTGTCACGCTGGTATACAAAGAAGTCAGAGATGGTTATCTTTTCATTTAGTTTATTCAACGTAAATCATAAAAGGTATCACACAGAGTTGGGCAAAGGAAGATCATCCGAGGAACACCTCATACATCTTCGCCAGGTAAACCTGGCAAAAGTCAAGACGGGGTTAACACTCCTCACACCTCCGTTGGTGGCAGTGTGCACAAAGTGCAGGCAGGTGAATATAGATCTTCAGATGAAGTAAGACAATAAAGACACTTCCCTTTATCAGTGCGATGATTACGAAGACTCAGGAGGAACATCCATGGAAGAAGAGAAGACGAGGGAGCTTGGGTGAAGACAACCATACGACTTCAATACCGGACGATGAGTGAACGGAGGAGGTGAGATTATATAGTGTCCGGGCTAATAGTGAACAGGTGCGGGTAATCAATAATCAGGGGAAGGTTCTCGGGATTGGATGGGACTGGTGTGAGGTGGTGAAGCTGGATTGGGTGAGTGAGGACGAGCCGGGGATGTTACAGTACCCCCCCCTCCACGGGTGACTCCTGGCACCCTAGATCGACGGCGGGGACGGCCACGCCCTCGTGGAGCTGGACGATCGGGATATCTCTGATGGAATTCTTCGAGGAGAGATGGATCTAAGATGTCATCGCGGGGGATCCAGGATCTCTCCTCAGGGCCAAAGCCCTCCCAGTCTACAAGGTACTGGAGCTGACCGTCCCGCCGCCGGGAGTTGAGGATTTCCTTGACCTGGTAGATGTTATCACCGATGACTTCCGTTTGGTCGGGAGGGGGGGGTGGTTCGGGTTCTGCAGAGGGAGGAGATACAGGATTAGTGTAGGGTTTGAGGAGGGAAACATGAAAGGATGATGCTATACGGTACTGTGGTGGAAGGTTCAGACGGTAGGTGACAGGATTGATCTGGGAGTGAATAGTGAATGGTCCCAGGTAGCGGGGACTCAGCTTTCTGCAGGGCAGCCGGAGGCGAATGTCTCGGGTAGAGAGCCATACCTTATCTCCTGGTTGGTATATGGGATTAGGTAGTCGGTGACGGTTGGCTTGCTCAGTGTACCTCCGGACTGCCCGCTGAAGATGGACGTGCGCTGAGTCCCAGACCCTCTCGCTTTCCTGGAACCAGTGATCAACCGCGGGCACTTCTGATGCTTCCCCATTCCAGGGGAACAAGGATGGTTGGTAGCCTAGGACACATTGAAAAGAGGTTAGTCCAGTAGAGGATTGACGAAGAGAATTTTGTGCATACTCAGCCCACGGAAGATACTGGCTCCAGGTGTTTTGATGAGCATGGCAGTAGGAGCGTAAAAACCGGGAAATCTCTTGGATTTTACGCTCGGTCTGACCGTTGGTTTGCGGATGATAGCCAGAAGATAGACTGATGGTGGTGCCCAAAAGGTGGAAGAACGCCCGCCAGACCCTGGAGATAAACTGTGGACCTCGATCCGACACGATGTCTTCGGGGAGACCATAGTTTCTGAAGACGTGATGGAACAGGGCCTCAGCTGTTTCAAGGGCTGTGGGAAGACCTTTGAGAGGTATTAGTTTGCAGGATTTGGAAAACCGATCTACAACCACCAAGATCGTGGTGTATCCTTGAGAGGGGGGTAGATCGGTGGCAAAATCCACACCAAGGTGTGTCCAGGGTCGGCGGGGAGTGGGCAACGGCAGCAGTTTCCCTTCAGGTAGATGGCGTGGAGTGGTAGTGATGGCACAGACCGAGCAACCCTTAACGTACTGGGTGACATCATGGGCCATTTTAGGCCACCAATACCTTTCTCGGAGAAGCGAGAGGGTTCGCCTGCTACCTGGGTGTCCTGAGCCGAGGGAGGTGTGTGTGCTAGTGAGGAGTGGTATGCGCAATCTCGTGGGTACATAGCACAAGCCTGGAGGGAGACCAGGGGGAACTGGTTCTTCTAGGGTGGCTATTCGGATCTCTTCGTCGATTTGCCATAATATGGGGGCCACAGAGATGGAAGGAGGAAGAATAGTTTCAGGGGAATCGTTACGAGGCTCAGGTGAGTAAAGTCTGGATAGGGCATCGGCTTTGACATTCTTGTGCCCAGGTTGGTAGGTGATGGTAAAATGGAAACGAGCGAAGAAGAGAGACCAACGAGCTTGGCGAGCATTCAGGCGTTTAGCATCTCGGATGTATTGGAGATTTTTATGGTCAGTGATGACGGTGAAGGGGTGTTGGGCTCCATCAAGCCAGTGACGCCACTCTTCGAGTGCCAGTTTGATAGCTAATAGCTCGCGGTCACCGATCCCATAGTTTTGTTCTGCAGTAGACAATTTCCGCGAGTAGTACGCACAAGGATGGAGGGCTTTGGGTTCACCAGACCATAGTGAGAGTATAGCACCTACTCCAGTGTCTGCGGCGTTCACTTCAACGACGAATGGGAGGTTGGGATTCGGATGACGTAAAACGGGTGCTGTGGCAAACTTTGACTTAAGGTGATCGAAGGCTCGGTACGTCTCAGGGGTCCAGGTGAGTACTTTCTTTCCTCCTCGGAGCAAGGAAGTGAGAGGAGCTGATAAGACACTGTAGTTCTTAATGAACCGTCGATAGAAGTTGGCGAATCCCAGAAAACGCTGAAGTTCCTTTATGGTTTTCGGGTATTCCCAATTCGATACTGCGTCTACCTTGCACCGTTCCATACTCACTCCTTGTGGGGTGATGACATACCCGAGGAAGGATATCGTGGTCTGATGGAATTCACACTTTTCGGGTTTGAGGAATAGGTGGTTTTGACGCAAACGTTGAAGTACTTGGGTCACATGGACTTGATGCTCTTCAAGATTACGGGAGTAAATAAGGATGTCATCAATATAGACAATAGTGAAACGATGAAGGAAGTCTCTGAAGATCTCGTTCATGAAACTTTGGAAGATTGAGGGACTATTTGCCAGTCCGTAGGGCATGACGAGGTACTCGTAGTGGCCGGAAGGTGTAACAAAGGCCGTTTTCCACTCGTCCCCCTGGCGGATGCGGATGAGATTGTATGCACTCCGGAGGTCTAGTTTGCTGAATACCTTAGCCTCTCTCAGTTCTTCCAAAGCAGCAGGGACTAGAGGCAGAGGGTAGGCAAACTTGAGGGTAGCAGCATTAAGTACTCGGTAATCTATGCATGGTCTGAGTCCTCCATCTTTTTTGGCGACAAAGAAGAAGCTGGAGGCGGCAGGAGACGTAGATGGTCGGATAAACCCATTCTGGAGAGCTTCACTGATGTAGTTGTGCATAGCTTCATGCTCAGGACGGGACAAAGGATAAATCCTTCCGTGTGGCAACTTGGCATCGGGCAACAGATCAATACAGCAATCCCAGGACCGATGAGGGGGTAATTGGGTGGCTCGTTCTTTGTTGAAGACGTCAAGGTACTCATGATATGCTGAGGGAATGGGATGGCTGGAAGGAGAAGTGGCTTGTATGCTGGTACTCTGCAGGGGTAATGACGTGGAGTGACCAGTAGAGGGGGTAATATGACCATTACTGTTGCAGCTGGATCCCCACTCGAGGATATCGCCAGTTTCCCAGTTAATACTGGGTTGGTGCTGAATAAGCCACGGTCGTCCCAAGATGACATCCACATTAGCACGAGGAAGAATAAGGAGGGTAAGTTTCTCTTGATGATTCTGACTCAGACGCAGGGTGAGAGGCTTGGTACGGCGATTGATTTTTCCTTCTCCTAGTGGTGAGCTCTGGATGGTGGTGATGCGGTACTGGACTTCATTCCTCACTGAAGGAATGTTATAGCGGGTGATGAAGGTGGAGGATATGAAGTTCCCAGCGGCTCCGGAGTCCAGCAAAACATGTACGGGAAAAGTTTGATCGTGGATTACCAACTCTGCAGAAATATGAGATATGGTGGACACTGTGGGTGTGAGGATGACTTTACTCACCACTAGTCGAGGTGGGCGGATGGGACAGGTGGCTATCCGGTGAGTTGATTCTCCACAGTAAAGGCAGAGCTGATGTTGAATACGTCGCTGACGTTCCGTGGCATCAAGCCGGTAGGAGTCCGTAACCATAGGTTCTTCTGGATCCTGCATAATCGTGGGAGATTTGAGCGGTGATGGAGAATCATCAAAGAGAGAAGAACAAGCAGATAAGTGCTGGCACACACTAATAGTCTTCTTGATAAAGGATTCAAGGTTCGCATTGTCATCATAAATGACCATCTGTTTACGGAGGGAGGGTTTCAACCCTTTACGGTAAGCAGCCAGAAGCGCCACAGGGTTCCACCCACTGCTGGCGGCAAGTGTCCGAAACTGCAACGTATATTCGTGAATAGACATCCTCCCTTGTGATAAATTCATGAGTTCGTCGTGCACTGATAAAGGGGTAAGTGGAACTGAAAATACCTCCTTAAAGTGAGTGACGAAGGATTGGATGGTGGTTATCACTGGGCTACGAGTACTCCACAACGCATCTGCCCATTGTAACGCTCGACCTGAGAGAAGGGAGATAACAAATGCAACTTGGGAAAGTTCGTTAGGGAATTGCACAAGGTTGGCTTCAATATATAAAGAACATTGTAGTAGAAACCCATTGCAGGTGCTCGGATCCCCAGAGTAACTTGTTGGTCGAGCCAGTGGAGTACTCGGTGTCACCACCAGGTTGGAGCTAGCGCTCATGGATGCGGAAGGCAACTCACTTCCGGTTAACGTAGCGTTAGCTTCCATGTTGTTGTTGTTGTTGGGTCCGGTATTCTGTCACGCTGGTATACAAAGAAGTCAGAGATGGTTATCTTTTCATTTAGTTTATTCAACGTAAATCATAAAAGGTATCACACAGAGTTGGGCAAAGGAAGATCATCCGAGGAACACCTCATACATCTTCGCCAGGTAAACCTGGCAAAAGTCAAGACGGGGTTAACACTCCTCACACCTCCGTTGGTGGCAGTGTGCACAAAGTGCAGGCAGGTGAATATAGATCTTCAGATGAAGTAAGACAATAAAGACACTTCCCTTTATCAGTGCGATGATTACGAAGACTCAGGAGGAACATCCATGGAAGAAGAGAAGACGAGGGAGCTTGGGTGAAGACAACCATACGACTTCAATACCGGACGATGAGTGAACGGAGGAGGTGAGATTATATAGTGTCCGGGCTAATAGTGAACAGGTGCGGGTAATCAATAATCAGGGGAAGGTTCTCGGGATTGGATGGGACTGGTGTGAGGTGGTGAAGCTGGATTGGGTGAGTGAGGACGAGCCGGGGATGTTACAACCTTCAACAGACATTTTACTGACTATAAGAAGCTTTGCAACCATGTCAACTTACACTAGCCCCAAGCCAACCAACAGTCTACTTCAACAGAGGCTCATTTTGAAAACGTAGTCCCGTGGACGTTTCTAGAGACCGCAAATTATGTAGCCGGAGGTACGTATGGCTTGCGTAATGCTACGCCATTCCTTTTCGCGCTTACCAGCTGACTGCTTACCTCCGTGTGGAGGGCTTTCCTGCCGCAACCAGTTTGTCCCGTTAGCTCGTCATGTACATCGCCGGACTTGAGACGCAGAGAGGAATTGACCACGACGACAGGGTTCGAGTCCGGGGAACAGCGGTTCCAGAAATCAGGTAAGACAAAAACAGAATCCAATAAATAAAATTAACAAGTGAATAACAGGGTGAGAATGTGGTAAAATCTGAAAACGTGGTAAAAATCAGACGAGGGTTTTCCTTTTTCTGGACAGCTTTTGTAAACCGTTGGTTGGGTTTAGAGAAGTAAGTGGGTGGGCAGGTCAATCGATAAAATTGGTTGGGTTTAGGGAAGGAGGAGGGTGAGTCAGTCGATCGGTCGGCCGGTCAGTCAGTCAGACAGACAGTCAGTCGACAGCGGCCTCTGGTGAGTTTACGCGAGAACAGCGCACAAATGGCACTTGCGAGGGAAATTTGAGATATGAAAAAACCCACACAGTGGCCTCTCGCGGATTTGCAAAAACAAAAACTGCAAAAATACCTACCTCCCGGGACGTATTTCGCAGTCTCCAGAAACATCCACTGGACTACGTTTTCAGAATGAGCCTGGGTTGGTCTACTTATAATCTAATGAGAATTAGTTGGAATGTAAATGCAATGTAACTTAAATTAAACAAAATGTGTTAAAGGGACTGTCAAAATAAAGTGATACCATAAAAATAAATAATAATAATAATAAAAATAATAACAACAATAACAATAATAACAACAATAACAATCTCCCAGCTCATTTGATGTGAGAGACGAATATTCCTTTTGTAAGGCAAGTTGACAAGGCAAGTTACAGTACTGTGAGGTTCCAGAACCAATGAATGACTTATTAAAATCTCCTTCAGTGACACTGCACTGTACATAGAGCAGAGAGTAGTCTCACAGGCTCAGTCAACCTCTGTTGATGCCATTACATAACTGCAGGTATTAGAATTGTATCATTTACCTCATCTTGTAGTGCACTTATAGAAAGCTCGTCCACTGACTGTACGTAGTTTCCTGCAGCTGAAGAGAAGGCTTCATCAGGTTTTAGTGTGCCAATGCTAAAATGTCTGCTTCCTTTTCTTGAAATGCAATGTGAGCTACAGAGTTCAGGCCTAATGAGGACACATACTTTTGCCTGTTAAAGGAAATAAAAGAATGATGTGGGAATGGGAGTGAAAAGAAATATAAATAGGAATGCATAATGCAGCTATTACAATGCTGGAGGATACTTATACATAAGAAGATTATTATTTTTTATGTCAAGGCTGATGGAAATCAGCAATTTTATCTAAGAAAATTTAAATCACACACATCTATCTTTATGGGGACTTCCCATAGATGTAATTATTTTTATACTGTACAAACTGTGTATTGTATTCCTTTACCCCAACAATACCAGACTCTTACAGGAAACAATCTGCCTTTATACATTTTCAAAATACTTAATTCTGTGGGATGTATTAGTCATTTTCCCCACAAGAATGGTCATAATATACTGATACTGCTTTACGTATGGGGACATTTTTCTACATTAATATGCCTTTAAGGTGAACTATCTTTAATATGAATAAATAATATCAGATTACCTTTGTTTATCGTTGCTTCTTTCTTAAATTATACTCATTCTTTTATACTCCACATTTTGGGGCCCTCCCTTAATGTTCACTGTGGAGTTCACAGCATTTTTTGTGTGTGTATTTTCTGCAGATTTATTATTACCAAGCTTTATGCATCTGCAGTGTTCACAATGAAGACAACTACAGATTATATATAAAAGCCTAATTATGTTCAAAACTATAACAAGCAGCTGGTGTTAATTACCACAAGCTCAAGACCCTCACAGAGTCATTGAGAGTCTGATGCAAAACCACAAATGCCCTGAAGACCTACAGTAATGAGCACTGCAGATCTAGCCTCATCCAAAGCCTGCAATCTTCTACAAGAAAAAAAAAAAACACAAGACCGCAGGGCTGCAAATCTGGTTACTTTATCTCACTCAGACAATTGGATTCACTGCATAGGGGCATGGAATTCAATTTCTACCTCACTGGATTCACCTCAAGTCATATATGGAGCTAGTCTATATAAAGGTTCAATCCCAGTCCCAAAAGAGAGCTATATATATCATCAGACTCTGACTATATGAGTCATAAATACTTGATAGATGATGTCTATGGAGATCACTCACCTGAACAAAATATGCAATGGCTCATCTAAAGAAAAGAGTTAAAACTTGCTATTAAAAAATATTAACTAATACGTTTAGCTCAATAAACTACATATTTGTGGGGATTAGGGATGTGGAATCATACTTCATAACTACTGTAAATACCCAGTATGTACTGACAGTAGTTAATAGTGCAACTTTTTGAAATTTTTCCCCAAATTGTATTTACGATTTAAAATATACATACATAATTTGCCCTATAAACATTTTATTATTGAGTTGTTGTGCTGCTTAATTAAAAAAATGTACATTTTTGAAAACAAACTGGGGGAAAATGTAAAAGTTCTTGACAAAACAACAATGGCAAATGGCAGGACCATAGATGAATTATGTGTGCATGGTGTACTTTACCAAATGTTAAAATGACACTAGTGTATGCAACACAGGCTCATTGTGAAAACATACCCCATATAAATTTCTGGGGAGCGCAAATTATGTAGCCAGAGTGTTGCAACACAGGCTCATTGTGAAAACGTACCCCCGTATGCATTTCTGGAGAGCGCAAATTATGTAGCCAGAGCTACATATCCAACATAGGCTCATTATGAAAACATACCCCCGTATACGTTTCTGGAGAGCGCAAATTATGTAGCCAGAGCTACATATGCAACACAGGCTCATTGTGAAAACA
This sequence comes from Danio kyathit, assembly GCA_903798195.1. Taxonomy (NCBI): domain Eukaryota; kingdom Metazoa; phylum Chordata; class Actinopteri; order Cypriniformes; family Danionidae; genus Danio; species Danio kyathit. The sequence goes on from LR812543.1 coordinate 29,620,746, forward strand.
TACCCCCATATACATTTCTGGAGAGCGCAAATTATGCAGCCAGAGCTACACATGCAACACTGGCTCATTCTTTTTCAGGATTGCTTTTGAAAACACTGTCGGTTAGGTTTAGGGAAGGGCGTAATCGGGTCAATCTGTACTTTTGAAAACACTATCGGTTGGGTTAAGGGTAGGGTGTGGCTGGGGGGGATCGGTCAGTCGGTCAGTCAGTGACAGTTGACAGTGGCCTCTGGTGGATTTATGCAAGAACAGCAGGCACTCGCCAGAAAAATTTGAGATCTGAAAAAGCGTACACAGTGGCCTCTGGTGGAAACAAAAACTGCAAAAAAAACATACCTCCTGGGACATATTTCGCTCTCTCCAAAAATGTATATAGGGGTACCTATCAATAATGAGCCTGGGTACAGTGTATGGCATAAGGTTTAGATCTTCTTAGTATTTAGTTATATTGAAACAAATTTTCTTGCACATGTACAAAAAAATCCATGAGCTTATTGACTGTTACATAGATACGAATATTCTGAAGATTTAAAAAAAGCTGAATAAAGTGTAGAGACTTAATAACGGACAAAATTCTGAGTAGTGACGCTTGAGATACTTCTCTTTTGTTGAAAAATTGTGGTGTATATAACACTTTCTAAATCCCATAAAACTTACTAGTATCAGTTTCCATAAAACTCACAGCCAATCATGCTGAATAACATCAATCGATAACAGAGCAGCTCCTAACACTATCATAGTATCAATACTTAAAATAAATAAAGAACAACGATGCCAGCACTTTGCTAAGCGACTAATGAATCCCCCATTTAAATGACCTCCTGAGGTGGTCAAATCTTTTTTTTTACTTTGTGATCAAAGTGTGAGTACCATGTTCAACTGAAACTGAATAACAATGTATAAACCAGCAGGTGAGGTTGTCCACTTTGACTTTAAACAGGATAGCTGAGCATCTTTGAAATCTACAATGTCTAAATAATACACACTGATTCTTGGTTTTGAGAATGACCTGTTGATTTATCTTAACTGTAAGTGACGTCTGGACGTGTGAAACCCATCACAGTCCCTATATAGCACAGTAAAGCCTGCATTTGTTTTTGCAATTTACCTCAGCAATGACATTTTGACCCCATTCTCAGACACTTCTTGGCCCATACAGTCTGCCACAACGAACACCACTGAAGTGGAACAGCAGCTCGAGGGACCTGGTTTAGGTGTGTGCGCTGACAAATTCCTGCTTAGGACTTTTTTTTTTCTTCCTGAAAACAGTGGAATCCAATCCAACTGATAATCAGCTTCTAGACATATTATAATGGCAGGCTTTTGTTCATGTCTAAATTTAAAGAATCAGATATGAAATCTGCAATGCTCAAATCTGAAAAGCACAAAGCTCTACAGCTTCATAAATATTGAATTAGGGTCATTGTTTAAGTAGATTTAGGTTCCTCAGTTGTAGATTAAATACAATTATATTATGCAGTGCTGAGGTCATTTAATTTTTTGGTAACATTTTCTATGCAGACCATGCACATTATAACTCTATTTATAATTTCTCTATTTATAATTACTAATAATCAGTCAATCATAGCAACTCTATAAATGTATCTAATAAGAAACAACTAATCCTATACTGTATAGTAATAACAGCAAAAGCTACATTCATAATAGTGCTATTAATACTTATTACTAATGCATTTCATTTTTCAATATAGATCTTCATAACACATTATAAACTGATTTATATGCATTGGTGAGTCATGATTCATAAACACATTGACATAAACTACCTGACAAAAGTCTTGTTGCTTATCCAAGTTTTAGGAACAACAAATAATAACTTGACTTCTAGTTGATCATTTGGCATCAGAAGTGGATTATATAAAAGGCAAAGGCCTCTAGATTATGCTTATTTTCCCAGAAAAAATATGATCACGCCTTTTAATTATTTAATTAGGACTGTAAGGTCTGACTTTGCTTAGTCTTGTCACTTAACAGAAATACATATACAATATAAAGTCATGGTGCAGTGGAAAAAGAATTAATATGGTGTATGACTCCCATGAGCTTAGAGAACTGCATTTATAAATATCTGCAATGACTCAAATAACTTATTAATAAAGTCATCTGGAATGGCAAAGCAAGAGTTCTTGCAGGACTCCCAGAGTTCATCAAGATTCTTTGGATTCATCTTCAATGCCTCCTCCTCCATCTTACCCAAGACATGCTCAATAATGTTTATGTCTGGTGACTGGGCTGCCCAATCCTGGATCACCTTGAGCTACTATGCTTTCAAGAACTTTGATGTGGAAGCTGACATATGAGAAGGAGTGCTATCCTGCTGAAGAATTTGCTCTCTCCTGTTGTTTGTCGTGTAATGGGCAGCACAAATGTCTTGATACCTCAGGCTGTTGATGTTGCCATCCACTCTGCAGATCTCTCGCACACCCCCATCCTGAATGTAACCCCAAACCATGATTTTTCCTTCACCAAATTTGACTGATTTCTGTGAGAATCTTGGGTCCACGCGGTTTCCAATAGGTCTATTATTTGTGATGATTGGGATGCAATTCAACAAGTGATAATAAATACTAAAATCTACCTTCTGCCACTTTTCCAAATGAATAACTAGAAGTCACGATATTATTTGTTGCTCTTACTTAACATCAGTATTGTACATTTAGATGCTGAAAATATGTCTTCAGTTGACATTTTGTGTCTATTCGAATTTAAGTTACATAACATAGACAGGAATACTCATGATTTTCTAACAATTGCATGTGGAAAATTGCATGCTGTTTTTACTTAATGCCATCATTAATGAATTTATACATTTTAGTAAGTATCTAAAAGTCTTTGCAACAATATAAAACTATTCACTTATTAGACAAAACAAAATCTGTGTTAACTTACTACTAATGAGTCTTTGTAACTAAAAATAATAATGTTTTAACACTGCAAAATGCTTTTTTATAAATAAAATAAAACAATCATGACCGGCTAATTAATATTTTTAAATCCGTGTATAATGTGTTATGAACATGTATATTGAAATATTAAATGCATCACTAAGTATTAACAACACTATTATAAATATAGCTATAACTGTCATTATAACTCAGTATGATTTATTGTGTCTTTATAGATACATTTATAAAATTGTTTTGCTTGATTGATAAATAATTATAACCAGTTGTATATCAGATCCACAGATTTTCTTCACGTCTCTATGCTGTGAGCGCACAGCAAGACGAATGACAAAAAACACCTGTACTGACTCATTATGTCAGCCCCAGTGTTTACTGATCAATACCAATAAATCATTCAAAAGAGCATAGTAAAAAAACTACTTTACTTTAAGCTCCCCAGATATGGACAGCAATTTTGAGATTTTAAATTCGTTACTCTATAGTACGCTATCTGTCGGTCAGTCAATAATATTGATTCAAATTAATCCAAGAGACAAGGTCAGAATGCTTGACAGTTAAAATGTTCCAGAGCTTGATGCATTTCCAGCTAGTAACAATATCAATGTGCCGCAGTTTGTAACACATTCTGCTTTAAGATTAATTGCAAGGTTAGATCTGTAGATTAGTAGTTTGTGCTCTGGTGCTCATCTCAAAAATATAGGTTTATGTCTAGTCTGCGTGATTTTCTAAATACAATGTACACAATAGTTTGCTGTTTGTTTGTTTTGTTTTTTTGTTAGTTTGTTTGTTTTAACAGAAGAGCAAAAAGGAAAAAAAAATCATCTGCTAGATAAGAAATGCGAACATGAAATGGGTTGTGATCATAATTCAAGCTGGGCAACATTTTATTACTGTGAAGACACAGATTTGGGGTTTTTCGTCATCTTTTGAAGCCTGTGCAGCTCTGGCACTACTTTCTGGCAGTGCATTTTCAGAGTAATGCAATAAACTGTCAAGAAGAAACAGCAGACTTTAAATTTGGAAGAACATCCAAGCAAAATGCTTCACGGATCAATTGTCTGAAATTTGATCGTTGCAGGACAATCTTATTTTGGCACTTTGCTGCCTTTTGTGGATTAAAAAGAAATGAACATTCAGAAATGACATTCTGTCTAGCTCCACTCACAATCACACCATACTAAACAACCCATTCTGAAAACCTACCGCTATATACATTTCAGGAGAGCACCAAATACGTCCCAGGAGGTAAGTCTTTTGCAGTTTTTGTTTTTGCAAATCCACCAGAGGCCACTGTTGACAGATTGACTAAATGACCGATCGACTGACCAACCCTCCTCCTTTCCTAAACCCAACCAATAGTGTTTTCAAAAGCACAGATTGACCCACCCACTACCTAAACCCAACTGACAGTTTTAAAAAGCAATCCAGAAAAAGAAAAGCCCTCACTTGATTTTAACCATGTTTTTAACCATGTCTTTTTACCACATTCTCACCCTGTTATTTACTTGTTCATTAAAATTTTTGGCTTCCATTTTTGTCTTATACGCTTTCTGGAACCATTCTTAACCGAACTCAAACCCCGTCATTGTGGTCTTTGCTTCTCAAGCCCACCGACGTACATGGCAAGCTAACTGGACAAACTGGTAACATTGGGAAAGCCGTCCATACGGAGGTAAGCGGACAGTTGGTAAGCTTCATCTACCCCACATTTTCTATCAGTCCAATTACTTTTTTCTGCACATAAGGAATTCCAACACAATAACTCATATATGGCAACATAAGTGTGTTATATAATACATACGTTGTCCAGAATAAACCTTGCTTTATACACTATTGCTACAGTTTTTACTAATTTTATCACATTATTTATTTGCGGTTTCCAAATAATTTTATGATCCGATACAACACCAAGAAAATTAATTGCATAAACTCTTTCTATAACTTCATTATCAATTTTTAAATCTATATTCTAACAATTTTTTTAATTTCCCAAATAACATAAGCTTTTGTTTTATAACATAACCATTCATTTTAAAGACGAAATGCAGCCATACGTACTTCTGGCTACATAGTTCACGATATCCAGAAATGTATATTGGGCTACGTTTTCAGAATGAATTCCAACACAATAACTCATATATGGCAACATAAGTGTGTTATATAATACATACATTGATTTGTCCAGAATAAACCTTGCTTTATACACTATTGCTACAGTTTTTACTAATTTTATCACATTATTTATTTGCTGTTTCCAAATAATTTTATGATCCGATACAACACCAAGAAAATTAATTGCATAAACTCTTTCTATAACTTCATTATCAATTTTTAAATCTATATTGACTATTTTTTTAATTTCCCAAATAACATAAGCTTTTGTTTTATAACATAAACATTCATTTTATAGACAAAATGCAGCCATACGTACTTCTGGCTACATAGTTCACGATATCCAGAAATGTATATTGGGCTACGTTTTCAGAATGAGCCGGTGTTGATTCTAAACTTGCAAGACTATATAGCACAAAACGAAGAATTTTAAAGACGAAACAAAGCAAAAAATAAAATTAGTCAGTACAACTCAACTTCCCTTGAGTGTCCTGTTGACAATAGTGATTCAAGTTTGACTCAATGACTCAAATTCAAACTTCAAATCTAGTGAATAAACCATTTAGACCTGTGTTGTCAAAAGATCAAATTCAAAGAATTATTTTTTTTCATAATTTCTCAGGCAACACTGACAAAGTTTTGGTCTATTCCTCACACAAACTCATTTCTGTTTTTCAGAATATTCGAGGGCCGGTCTGTAGCAAGCTATGAGGGCACTGAGGTTCAGATTTAAAAAAAATGTTTACATTCAAAAGTCTAATAATTTTCAGCAACAAAATAATAAGAACGTTTTGCTGCATGAAACAAAACTATACAGTGTATAAAATATTTGCTTGCAATAATATAACAGATTGTTTAACAACCCTCAAATCTCACTAATTGTCAAACCCTGGCCTAAATTATTAGATTAGGCAGATGAGCGATAGGACAAGCAGGTGCAGTTCAACATTTACAACTTCTCTAAATCTTCAAAGGTGAAAAAGAGAAAGACAAGTTGAAGAGATTAATCTAGAGTAATGAGATCACCAGTCTCACCAAAAATCATTAATTCAGTGACATCCTCCCTAAACGGCTGTTAGTAATTTTCAGAGAGACTGAATGGTTTAGCTGAGGTGGTTCTGGGTAAGGCTGCATTTCATCTCACTTCAACATTATGTAAATTCCTTCTTAATCCTTGACGGCTTATCCCAGCCAATGAGGTCAGTGACTTTGCATCCTTGGTGAAGATTTCCACTATAAAAGCTGACACGCAGAGAGAATCGACGTTATATCTCGGCTGCCTCTGTTGTTACGGGCTCATTAAGCATCTTTAACGTGAGGGGGAAAAAACGTCTACTCGGAATCTGCTGAGGGGATTTTGAATAACAGACTCCAGCCTCTGTTACCTGTGGTGATACGGCAGGTGTGGATAACTGATTATAAGACAGGCATTTCACAATAGCAAGCTCAGCAAAGAGGAGAGAGACATCCAGCTATGTACTTTTGATCATCTTGGGACAGCCTAGTGAGCATAATGGGAACAGCAGCACATTGCTTTAGGCGCAGTAACACAGTGGGAGAGACAGGATATGAAGGAGACCTGAACCCAGAGTTTCTGCGTTTGAAATGCTACTTTTTTGCACTTAAGTCGGTCTCTGTTGGGAAGATTTGGTTCACCTGAGGTGAACTGGGCTGTGCAATGCTTGCTTAACTAGCTTCAGATTTTGAGCTAGAATTTTAAGTTGAGTTTGAGTTTATTTTTAAAGCATATTAAGTGCTGCACAAACAAATAAATAGAAAGATAGCATTACAATTACAAATGAAACACCACAAAGTATGAAATTTAAACACCACAAGGCAAACTATTTTCAGAGTGCCTTCCAGAGTTTCAGAAGAAGCTCAATCTCCTTTAAGTTTATATCTGGTTTTGGCAGTCACCAAATCTGGTCAAGATACCTCAAAAGCCCACAGTAGTACAAGTAAATATCTGTAAAATTACCAGAACAACTTTACCAGTAAATTAAAAATAAAATTTGTTGTTCACACATGCACCAGCTTTTTCCAGAGTAGCACTATTCACACATCCATTCCAAAACCCTGGAAAATTCTGACTTTATTAATGGGAAGGAAGGTTATTTTTTATTTCAAACCTTCACATTGATGTAGTTGCTTTTGTCCTATGAGACAAACTATAACTATAGAAGAAAAAATAGTCATAAGCTTCTGAAAACAGATGCTACTGTACCTGCAGCTAAAAAATGTTTACACATTATGTTTACACATTTGACAACACCGAGGTCTGCACAACGACCATGGGCAGTTCTGGGAGGAAGGTAATAGTGTTTGATTTTGTATTCCTTTACATTTGCTTCTCAATTGAGGTGTGACAGCTGTCACAATTGTAGGTGTGTGGTGTTATGATCATTAGCGATCTAGTGGCTGCAGATTGCTGGGAAACACACAGTTTCCTGGAGAACTACAAATCCGCCACCTTAAGAATTACAACCCTATATATGCACTCCACTCACACACACACCTGTATCAAGTTCCGATGATGAGCACACACAGCCAGAGAATCGTTACAAACTGATTACTTGGACTTTAAATACTACGCGCACACACACACACACACACACACATCTGGGCTGAATCTTCTTTATCTGTCTAGTTAACATTACGACACATTTTCCTGGCCTTGCCTTGCCTTGTTTTTAATCCTAGCCTTGTTTGTTTTTTTGTTTGTTTACGTTGCCTGCTGCCTGCCTTTTGACCCTCTGTGTATTTACCTACGATTCTGGATTTGCCTACATACTGTACATCTGTTTGCTTCTGATTGTGACCATTGCTTGCCTGACCATTCTTTTTAATAAACCCTGCGTTTGGATCCCCAACTCCGTTGTCAGCTTCTCTAAACTAAGACTTCTTTGAAGGGACCAGTCACATGTAATTAGCCTTTTAAAGAAATATTATGGGTAATTAGTTTTTACTTAGAAAAATAAAATATCATGATTCAATTTTGGCATGATTTCCTTGACGTAGGGTGTCGTGGGGATTCGTAAACGACAAATGGGTGTCGTGACACAAAATTCAATAATTTCTTCTTGTGTAATGTGGCATAGTTCATGACAACTGATACCATGTATGTGATGCTTCACAACACCATCGCAGAAAGTCTAGCATGTTTAATTTTTTTCTCGTTCTTCACGATGAGTAATATATGAGTCTGAGTATAATATATGGAAAAGTATTGATGAACAGATGTGGATTGAACACTTTTGCTTGTAAAGAGGTACATGTGAGTGCTGCAACTTGTGAAACCCTCTTGAAATGAAACATTGCCTGTGTTGTACCGAAATTTGACTCATAGTTGTCTCTCCCCATTGTGTGCACTCATATCCCACACTCTCTGAAATAAAGATATGAGAGCTGTCACTGGGGAGGTACCTTTCCAAAAGTTACTATATTGGTACCTCAAAACCATATATTTGTACTTAAAAATTTTAAAAGGTACAGTTTTGTACTTTTTAGGTACTAATATGTACCATTGAGGTACTAATATGGACCCTTTAGGTACAAATGTGTAGCTTTTGAAAAGGTACCACCCCAGTGACAGCTCTTGTACCTTTATTTCTGAGAGTGCAGAGTAGATGTATCACGCCAGCACAATCAGGACTTGTACTGATCATACCAGCAATTTTCTTTCTGTATTCCCAGAGAGCATTTAACAGCATTACTGTATCTCTTTATGTTAATTTACTAGTAGTTTTTCCAAAAAAATATTATATTTGTGAACGGGGATAGAGACCTAAGAGAGGATATCTGTTTACCAATGTTACCAAATGGAGCGAGTCCATTTAATAATTATAATCAAACAATAAAAGTTTATTTATTTTTACTAATTTTCAAGTGCCAATGAGCAATCTTGCTGCCACATTTTGAACTGACTGTAACCAAGCCAGAGTTTTTTTTGGCTAGCTCCCACATGAAGGGAGTTACAGTATAGTCTAGGCAATAAAAAAAGAAAAGTTGACTCCAAGTCATTGAAAGACAGCAGGGGCTTCATTTTTTCTATCAACCTCAGCTTGAAAAAATGCAGGATTTTATCACAGAACTGATTTGCTTATCAATTAAAAAATCTTAAACAAATAATATCCCTAGACTTTATCACTGCTTTGTTATAAATGTTCACAGATCCAAAAGCTGCAGATAATGAAGAAGAGTTTGCAAAAAGTGAAATTATGTTAAAGAATATGTGTGTCGTTTTTATGGTAAAACTGTCCAGCTTAATACACTGGGGCAACTAAAAAAATAGATCCTATCAATCAATGTATTATTTTAATGAACACAACATGAATTGTATTTGTTTTGTTTAACAATACCTGCTCTAGTTTTGTAAAAACATTGTTCTGTGTGTGTGTGTGTGTGTGTGTGTGTGTGTGTGTGTGTGTGTGTGTGTGTGTGTGTGTGTGTGTGTGTGTGTGTGTGTGTGTGTGTGTGTGTGTGTGTGTGTGTGTGTGCATGCATGCGTGCGTGCCTGCGTGCGTGCGTGCGTGCGTGCGTGCGTGCCTGCGTGCGTGCGTGCGTGCGTGCGTGTGTGTGTGTGTGTGTGTGTGTGTGTGTTCTACAGATGAAAGAATATGGAATAACATAAATTTGGAATAACATTATAAACTATTTCTTTGTTTTTTGTTTGTCTGAGTAAGCTATACCAGTTTTAGGTTTAGGGCCTTGTATATCATTCATATTAACCAGTCTCTGCCCTCATATTTTAGGGTTGATAATTTGTTGATGTGAATGTTGTCCTTTTAACAACCCAGGCTCATTCTGAAAACGTACCTCTATACACTTTTCTGGAGGCTGCAAAATACGTCCCAGGAGGTACGTATTTTTTAAATTTTTGTTTTTGCAAATCCATGAGAGGCCGCCGTGTATGCTTTGTCATATCTCAAATTTCTATCGCGAGTGCCATTCGCACCTGCTGTTCTCACATAAACTCACCAGAGGCTGCTGTTAACTGACTGAATGACTGACTGAATGAATGACTGACTGACTGATTGACTGACTGACTGACCGACGGACCAATTTTATCGATTGATCTGCCTACCCACATCCCTAAACCCAACCAACAATTTTCAAAAGCAATCCAGAAAAAGAAAAGCCCTCGTCTGATTTTTACCACCTTTTCAGACTTTACCACTTTCTCACCCTGTTATTTACTTATTTAGTAAATTTTTTGGATTCTGTTTTTGTCTTTTTTTCTGGAACCGTTCATCACCAAACTCGAACCCTGTCATCGTGGTCAACTCCTCTCTGCATCTCAAGTCCACCAATGTACATGACGAGCTAACCGGACAAACTGGTTACAGCAGGAAAGACATCCACACGGAGGTAAGTGGTCAGCTGGTAAGCGCGAAAAGGAATGGCGTCATATTGCCTCGTAGCGTTTGTTTAAAAAATGAAATGCAGCCATGCGTACCTCTGGCTACATAATTTGTGGTCTCCAGAAACGTATATAGGACTATGTTTTCAGAATGAGCTTATGTTGCCTTTTAAAGTAATTGGATAATAAATGTTAGATTATGCATACTGTTTAAATCAAATATTCTGTTTAAATTATGATAATGCAGTTCTTCATTCTGTCAAATCCCTTTTAAATTCATTTCAATTTGAATTTCTCATTTTCATTCCAAGACTGGACGGAATGCTTAAAGGTGCAGTGGGTGATCTGCCAAAATGCTATCCGATAGCATAATAAAAGCCACACCTTCTGAAATTACGAACGCGCACCATAAGGATGACAGTAGACAATCCACTAGATCATGTGGCCAGTTAGAAAACTTTAAAGTACATTATAATACTACTATTGCGAACAAAAAAAAATTTAATATCTAGCACGTTTTTTAGTTGTGTAGCAAGCAAAACTTGTCATAATGTGCAGTAGTTCATGCGTACAAGGATCACTGGTCTCATTCGCTCAAGCGCTTCGTCCTGAAGCAACTATGGTGCTTGGCTGCATGGCGAGGTGCAGGACTAAATCACATGCTATTTCAGACCAAATATTCAAAGTAGCATGGTAAACAATATAGGCACCGTGTCACAGGTTGTTCAAAAATTAACCAATGTGATGTGAATATAAAACCAACTTCACCTCAGTAAAGCAGGCTAGGCAGAACAGCGCTATTTACTTATGTTTAGTTATTATATTAAATAAAAATTTAGTCTATTATTGATTACATTATCAATTATCTAAAAGGTACTTTATAAAATTGAAAATAGTCACATCAATCTTTCGCTGGAAGATTTCAGTGGCTGAACAACACTTCTGTGCATATAACCCATTCGTAAAACAACAATATCTACATAAGCTGTGCATGACTAAAATAGTTTTAAAACATAACATTACCTGTCTAAAAGGAATACTTCAGCCATGGTGTCATCCTTCCTCCAGTGTGCAAAAGTAACTTTTGATTCAGGATTTTAAAAAGTTTGGATTCAGCATTTGTTTTTACTGCTATCACTCTCTCTCTCTCTCTCGTGTACACGTGAACGTGCGTGCATGCTCAAATGGTGGATCAGTCTGCGTGAAAAGGGATCCGCAGATGTACATTTGTTGACAGACAGTTTGGGCTACTTATCAGAATTATGGGAATTATCGGCCCAACAAATTTTAATTGGACGAACATTTTTTTAGTCTTATGAATTTCCCATAATATAAAAATATATATAAATACATTTAGATAATTTACTTGAATCATTACTACTGGAATGTAAAGAGACTTTCAACCAGCACAACAAAAAAATGTTTCTGAAGACAATCACCTACTGCACCTTTAAGAACAAGCTGACATTTCCCAGAGATTACCAGAACATGTCCCAGCTCTCAATACTCTGCTATTTGGATGAAACTATTTGCCAAATGGCAAGTTGGAAATATTTGAAAGTTTTCCCAAGAGGCAATATTACCAAGGTCAAACAACACAACACTGATCTAGCAATTTCTAATAAACATGTACTGTAGTAATCCATCTTTATGCTGTACAGCACATAAACAGCCAACGAAAGTCACAGACACAGTTTCAGTTTCTCCAATCATGTAACAAGATCACTCAAACCAATGACACATCTTAGTGAGACAGATTGTACAGTTTTAAATAACTCATAGCAGCAAACCAAACATGAATGAGCGAATGATTGTTCCCCAAGGAAAAAAACAAGTGTTGTTTTCCCCTTCCATAAAGCTGCTATTTTATCTGGAGCAGCAAATTGTATATTGCCATCATTTTTCATGATTATTGTTGCTTATGCACCATTTACATAGAGATTGCATTGTCGTGCTAGTGAGAACTGCCTTCTAAACACTGCGGTAATGATGTAGTGGGGTTTCAAATGATGGAGAGGGTCACTTTGCCACGCTGCAAGGCTCCACTGCATGCCAATCAGGCACAAATACGAAAATTAATAGCATCTGGTTACTGCTTGTTTATTCAAGGGTATAATTAACTGCCAGTTATTACTGTTCTGGAGACAGCTTCCTTTTTTTTTATGATAAGGGGCACATTTCAAATGCAGAAAAGTGTAGATTGTGTCAAAGGCTGATTTGCATAGAATCCATTATGAATTTTCTATAACGACGTTGTCGAATTATATGATTGGCCTTTAAGGAGGAAAAACACAAGAATTTTTAACACAAATACACATAATCCTTAGAGTCAAACTGCATGTAAATAATATTCTTTACATTTCACTGCTGAATTTATTTTCTGGTATGAAGTACAAAGCCTGTTTGCCACATACTTTTTGCAAAAGTAAAGGGTTCTAAACTTGTGGAATATTAATAATATTATTGTACTTCTTAATATATATATATATATATATATATATTAGGGATGCAACAATACAGTTCACCTACGGTTCAATACATACCTCGGTTTTTTAACACGGTTTTCGGTTCGGTTCGGTTCTGATGGCTTGACACGTGTTTTTTTTTGTTTTGTTTGTTTTTTGTTATTTTATGCTTAATGCAGTAGGCAATAGGAGAAAAACATAAAAACGATTTATTGCAATCCTCCTTTATTTTACTTTAAAGCCAAGAAACGTACACTAGTTCCTGGTGTATTGAATAATAAAAAAATGAACACCGAAATTTCACAGCTGCTGGTAGCCCATGTACAAACTGGGGAACACATACATTCTTGCATTTTGAAAATAAACATGCATGTGAAGTTAATAAACATAAATTGACCATTTCAAATAAACATTTATTTGTGTCTCTCGAAAACAGTATGTTTGCTGGGAAGATTCAGCGAGGGATTGTTGACTTTATTACCTTCTTTGCTATTCTGCCTTCAGAGAGTGATATTACTGGGTGATGGCACCGTAGATGTGCAGTCATGTTCGAAGTGTTTCCGTTTGAGTAGGTTATACGCAGTGCATAATTTGTGAAGTGCGAGGTCCCGGAACAGATCGGGGTAACTAATCCGGCATGTTACCCGCGGATGGAGAGGTGTCGCGCACAAAAGTGGAGAGCGGGAGAGGGCGTTGGATGGCGGAGGGATGTCACGGACTAACTGTGCGTTCACACCGAAAGCAGCGAGAGCGTCAAAGGTCGCAACAACGCTGTCTGCCTTTAGCTCCGGCGGCGAGAGCGTCAAAATTCGCTACACATTGATCTCGACTTTAAAGGAGCCGTTGCTGCATATGATATCAGTTACATTTCCGCATAAAATATGCTTTCTAGCGTGAAGATGTTGCACACTTATTATCAAATTCACTTAACTATGGAAGATCAAGTTGCATGTGGTGTGGCTTTGCACCAATATGTGTCCATATGCCTGAAATATTCTGAAGCAGCAATACTGTTTTGTATTGTCGCATGAAATTCCCACTTTTTTTTTTTTTTAGAAAAAACATATATAACATTGATGCACATTAGTAACTTGCCAGTAACTTTTTTAATGTATGTTCCTGTATGGAAAACATTGCAAACAACTGGATATCCAGCAACTGCAATAATCAAACCCTTGGGAACAACTGTGGTCGGAACCAAAGTTCACAGTGACTGTGTTCTCTGACTCCTCTCAAGCGGTGACTTCTACATTCCGATTGCTTGCCGTTGAACCGCGTCATAGCTCATTACCTAAAAGTTGACTTGATTTCAACTCTCCTCGACGCTCACACCGGCGAAGACGTGCCGCACTGCTCTTCGCCGCTTATTGCCGCCGGCTCCCATTGAAAATGAATGACTTCCGGCTACTTTGACGTTTTGCCGCTTTCGGTGTGAACGTACAGTAAGGATGAAAGTAAAGATCGTGGGGGTGTTGCAGACAAACGTGAAGAGGGTTGAGGAATCGTGGAAGAAAATGAAAGTGAACAGCGGACGGGGAGGAGGGTGGTTGAGGATGGGGAGCGGTAAAATGAGGAGCCGGAACTGGCGTGTTCCGGCATAAATTAAGCCCTGGCTATACATGTAAAACAATGCTTGCAGTGCACACAGTCATTTTTTAGCTTACTGTTTTTTCTTCCTCGGCAATATACTCAACGGCAAAACCAAAATGTCCCCACACCGGAGATTTGAAAGATACCGGTGAAGAAGCTTCCTTGTAGTGTTTCCTCTTCTCCTACACTCACCATGACCGTGGATTGATGGTTAAGCGCCCCCTAAATTTAGAGCATAGTTATTGAATATATACTCGCGGGGAGGAGTTTCCTCAACTCAGCTCGTGGACTTACAGGCACACACAAACAGTCAAATCGGCAAAAACGCACATAAATTATTTAAACCGCAATTCACAAGCGCGTATTGAACCATGGATGTTGTACCGAACGGTTCAATATTATATTGAGAATTGTGGCATCACTAATATATATATATATCAAAATAAAAAATGTGGCTATATTTCAGGGCTATTCAATTGGCGGACCACAATTTGTTCCAGGCCTCCAAATAGTGTAACCAAGACATCAAAAATAATTTTAGTTCAGTTGAAAAACGGCCGCTATAGTTATGAAGTGACATGCGTCTGTTCAATACAGCACAAGCTGCAGTTGAAAGCTACGTAGAGAGTGAGTCAAGTGACATTAACCGAGTGGCGCGGGCAGCCAAAAACATTTGGATATGTTTGTACAAAAGGCCTTTTCTACAATGCACTGATATCATTAATAGGAATGCAATGATTAGCCGATTTCACTACGAACCATGCTTAAATTCATTACGGTAATTAATCGTAAAGGCTTCTCAACGCCGCCTTTCTGTTACACTGAACAAAACTGCTGCAACTAAACAAAGTTATGCTAACTGTGTGCTAGTTTAAAGTTTCAAGCTTATACCAAGGCTAATACGCATCTTAGATTAACTATAGCAGCAGACCATTCACATGTTGCGTCTTTTCCGCAAGCAAGTTCATCATTTCCAATAGAGACGTGCGCATATTGGGCACGTGCGCATACTGACGCACTCACGCCCTCCAGGCGCACACAGTAGAAATGATCTCACATGTAGT
The DNA here is from genome assembly GCA_903798195.1 of Danio kyathit. Lineage (NCBI taxonomy): Eukaryota > Metazoa > Chordata > Actinopteri > Cypriniformes > Danionidae > Danio > Danio kyathit. The sequence continues at coordinate 29,636,263 of LR812543.1, forward strand.
GGTGAGAGTTGTGCGTGGCTTTCAGTGCAATGTAAACAAAAGATACGTTCAAAGAATTATTACAAATTATTAAAATGATGTATGAACGCAGATAATAACAACAGTTCATTTAAATTCTTAGCTAATATATAGTTTAAATTAACATTAGACAAATATAATTTTTTATTTATTCTTATTTTTACTTATGTATTCATTGTTCTGTCATTTATTTTCATTGTAAAATTATCACACGTTTAAAACAAAAACTTTTTCATTTATTTTTAAGTCCAAAGAGAGAAATGGACTATTGTTTGTTTTTTATTAATATTTTGTGCTGCATTTGGTTACTGAGCAGCAATAAACAACACTTTAAAATATAAGCAGTTTTCTTGTGATTTTCTAAACTAGTTGTGTTTTGAAATTAATAAATGCATAATAATCGTGATAACCATGAAACCATGATTATTCTTCATACTATAATGGTAAAACTAAAATCTATAATCGTTGCAGCCATAATTGTTAAGCAGTTCAAAACATAACATATGAATGTGTCTGAATGTAGAAGCCTACTTGAGCAATACACTGATTTTGTTGTGCTTTGAAATATAACATTTGAATATGTTTGTAAAAGAAAGCCACATTGTACAATGCAGTGATGTTATGTAGTTTCAAAATACAATATATTAACGTTTTAATGTAGAAAAAGCTAATGTGGGTGTCTTAAGGAGCAAAAATACAGCATATGGGCTCTTATATTGCTGTTGTGTCACTCATATTCAAATGTCATATTTCTTCGGCCCTTCATTTGGGATGGTTTTCATGAACTGGCCCCCATGACAAATATAGTATATACAGTATATATGTGTGTGTGTGAGCTATATAAATACTATACATATTTACAGTACACTGTGAACATATTAGAAGTGTAAAAACGTATAAACATAAAATAGTTTCTGAAAATAAATTCAATTAGTTTCACTGATATTGAACTATACAGAAAATACAGTAAATATTATAATTTTACAGAATAAGATGCCTACACCATTTGCTTACAATTGATGAGCTTGAATTAACAATGTTAATCGCTCACATGTCTCTATTCCTTTAACTGCATTTTCATAATTACAACATAATTAATGTCGCATGTCCATGTCTAGAGTACATGAGCAAGACACACTGCAATAATAAATCAAGCACGCAGCAAGAGGTGACCGCGATGCTCTTCTGGGATGCTGCGGTGAGTCCATTACTGGACCTGTGCCTGTAATTATGTCTCTATATCAAGGCCCATTCTTTTCCTTCTACTCTCTTTGTTTATTGATAAGCTTCTCTGTAATTGTGGTTTCCTCTGTACGTGTGCTTACAGTAATGCTCTATATTATTGCTGGCTTGTGTGGGAGGAAAAATGGGGAATGTGAGCCATTACTGTGAGACCTACGTGATGCAAAATGAAGTGAATTATGGGTTAATAGCAATAAGCAGAGGTATCCAAAGCACTCTGAGTGTGAATGCGGATTTTTAGTACTGGAACGGCAAGTGATAAAAGGTCATATTCACAACAGTTTTTGTATCTTCTACTACCTTCCGACCTTCCAACCTCCTTGACATTCATTTCTGTGTAAAATCTCAGGACAATGGACAACAACACATACTGTAAGCTCAGCTTGACTGTGATGGCTCAGACTTGTCAGAATATAAGATGGGGGTTTTCAGACATGTTCTTACAATAAAGTTTTTTTTTATTCTGGTTGACCTTTCCTCTGTTGAGATGGCAAATTTCTTTTAATCTCTGTCAAGACATGTAATTCAGTCTATGAGATGCTTTGTGTACAAAAACGCTGGTCAGCCAACTCAAAAAAAGCTTTGCACCACAAACCAACATGAGATATTTTGCCTTTTATCAAGGATTGTTCGAGATTCATTTTTCTTGCTTCTTTGCAATGTAGTGTAGACATCACAAGCACAACTACCCAACTAGATCATTTACTGGAACTAACATACACTCTCAGCTAAAATGGTACAATGTTGTACCACAGAAGGTACACACCCTTGTCACTGGGGCAGTACCTTTTTATGGAACAGAATTGTACCTTAAGACAAAGAAACAAACTTGTACCATTGCAGTTACCTTTAATGACATGGTTTGTACCATGGGAAACGAAAATGTACCTTTGGTTTTTAAAACCTGCAGATACAATATTGTACCTTCATCAAAGGTACAAATCTAATCCATAAAGGTACCACTACACACTCTCAGAAAAAAAGGTACACTGTGGTACAGATAATGTGCCTTAAGGAACAGTTTTGTACTTTTGTAAAATGTGTACCTTATATGGTACAGAAAAGACCTCGTATGGTACTCTTCTGTACTTTTTATGGTACAATTGAAATGAAGGTACACTGTTAAAAATTGTCCCGTTAAAAAACAGTAAGTTACTGGCAGCTGCATTTGCCAGCAATGTACTGTTATTTTACAGTATGTTGCTGTAAAAATACATGGACTACATTGATATACACAATACTCAAGTGAACTCATTTTGTTTATTGAAAGTGACTGCCTCAAATTGGCCAACTTCTGTATGAGTTTATGAAGTAAAGTGCTATATATGCTTAGAAGCATACTTATAATGATAATTTATTTTAGTTAATTTGAAAAGTTCCCTTTAACCCAAATGTCACATACATGTAAAGCTAGAATGAACACAGAGAGATTCTTACTGCATCAGCAACTAAACAGCCACTGTCTTTAAGTAAAGAAACATGCAGAATAACATCAGCAGCTCATTGTTCATCTTTGACTCAAACACTGGCTCTGCTCTCCTCCACTACGGTGACACACAGAAGAAATTTGCTTTAGGTTTTGCAGTAATATACTGTTTTTTCCTTGATTTTACAGTAAACTACTAAAAGCTGTGGTTTCCAGCAATCTACTGTTTTTTACAGTCTACTTCCGTAGTTTAAAATAACAGTATATTACTGTTAAAATACATTTTTAAACTGTGTTTTTACCTCTTACACCTTTAACCCTCTAAACCCCAAAGAAAATACCTCAGTTTTAATTGAACACTTCCAAGTGTCCACACTACTGAGTGTTCAAGAAACATGGAGCAAAGCTGAAGTAAATGAACTAATTAAATGACTAATTAAATGATAATTGAGGATTAGCGATGAACAAATGAAAAAATACTGAAGGGAAAAAACAAGAACAGAACATACAGAAAACTAAAACTTCAATCACAGCTTTGCAATGAAATAACCTGAAGAACAACAAATGATTAAATCATTAAAATGATCAGCAGATGATTAAACAACTCTACAAACATCATCACCAGCTACACTTATTACTAAAACTTTTATTTTTGTATAACATCTACTAAAGTTCTTCTTGAAAGAAAGGTTACATTTTAAGTCACCATCATGGAGAATAGAGTTTGCTTTAGTTGGGCTTTTAGCCCTGACATTTTTAACATAAACTTATTTTGACTGCTCCAATTAATAAGAACTTTATTTAAAAAGCTCTTTTGATATGTTAAGAAAGCCAAAAAACTAAATAAGGACTGCTGATGCTCATATTGTTTTTAATGAGGCAGAACCTGTTCTAATTTAATATAATATAATTTACTGCTCTTATCCAATGTTTAATTTATAGTTGCACGTAAAATGCCTGTATGTGCATTGAATTCCAGAAGTTTTTAAGAATATCTTGGACAAAAACACTTTGCTCTATGGTGTAAGTTGCACTCAAAGAGACATCAAGAATCAGTGTATGAACCTCAACAATGGTGACAACTAACAAAGTTAACAGTTTAACTTACAAACATCACAAACTGGCTACTGAAAGTCTAAACATAAACAACAGGAGAATCAAATGCAAATAAAAAAATAAAAAAAAACTGTAAGACCATTATACTACATCATTTATTCATACCGCAATACATGCTGGGATATTTGTACTGTGCCACACCCAGCATGCATTGCTGCATGAAACATTTTAATTGGTACCATTGTTGAGGTACAAGATCTGATTCATGAGGTCTGAGTGTGACTTTGTCTTAACTGAACTGTTTTTGTATGTTATTTCTTAACTCTGTAAAAGAATTAGGCATCTCTTCTGTTTCCACTTCTCATTAATAAATTAATATCTGCAACTATGCATTAAAACTATTGCATTCGGTCTGTCATCCAGACCTTTATCAAAACATTTATCAGAACCAATTTCAGACAAAAAGATTTATCTTTCCAAGATTTGACTTTCCAGCTTTATTGCTATATATTGTTTTGTAAACTCTGTATAAAAGCAGCTGGAGAGTCTGAATTAATGAGTTCAAGGGTGAAGAGCCCAACTAAACCAGCTCATCACTCCATTACGGTGACAAAAAACCCCACCTAAATTACTGTTGGTTCTCAATAAGAATGGTATGGAAGTCAAAGCGGTCAGTAATAAGTGTGTCTGCTGTTGTTTGTGTTGTTTAATGATCCTCTGCTGAGACTGATGGTGTTTTATTTTACTTGATTTTATTTAATACTGTAACTGAAGTCACTCTTTGTGTTTCTTGTTTCTCTTTCCTTCAGCAATTGTGATTATTACAGCAGGTGTTCATCAGTGTCTGAATTTACTCATTAGTGTTCATTAACTCTGTTGAGTGAACTATATTAGTGAACTAGTGTATGGAATAGTAAATGAGGTCACAAAGTGTGATTTCAAACACAGACTACTGTGTGATTTCAAACACAGGTACATTTTGGTTTCCCATGGTACACATCATGCCCTTGAAGGTACAAACTGCAATGGTACAAGTTTGTTTCTTTGTCTTAAGGTACAATTCTGTCCCATGAAAAGGTACTGTCCCAGTGCAAGGGTTTGTACCTTCTTTGGTACAAAATTTTACCATTTTATGTTTGAGTGTACCATGGGAAACCAAAATTTACCTTTGGTTTTTAAAACCTGCAGATACAATATTGTACCTTCATCAAAGGTACAAATCTAATCCATGTAGGTAGCACTACAGTGACAAGACACTTTGAACTTTAACAGTGTCATTCATCATGTTTTTTCAAGAACTATTTAAAGTCATTTTGCTATATCCAAAATGCATCAATTTATTTTCAGTAAATACAAAACATCAAAAAAAATGTAAACATGTTGTTAAAAAAAAGTTTTTGTGTAAATGCACCTAAAGTATAAAAATTAATTTAACATAATCAAAAGGTCTATTTTTTACTAAATATTTCACAACACTTTTTACAAAAACGTTTCAGAAATGCATTCTCCAATGTACAATTCTAAGATTTTCACAAAATACCTTTGTAGTCACTTAAAAGTTAATTTAATTTACTTAATTTTAAAATAGAAATAAACGCCAAAAGGTGTGAATATCAATAATGAAAATGTATATCAGAAAATGCTTACCAAATGTTTATTCAAATGCCTTAAATGTTTAGTTTACAATACCTATAGTTTTGTTTTACCAGTTGTTTTGTATTATAGAACTTAATAATTCATGTTTATGAGGTTTTTTAAACATATGCTTTTAAATGATCATTCCTGCTTTAATATGTAAATGATTCATAAAATCACTTTGTCTTTCCAGTAATATTTATTTTCATAGATATTGTAATAAAGAAGGAGTTGGTACTTGTGTACCTTTTTATGAGAACAATTGTACCTTCATTTCAATTGTACCATAAAAGGTACAGAACAGTATCATAAGAGGTCTTTTCTGTACCATATAAGGTACAACTTTTACAAAGGTATAAAACTGTTCACTAAGGAACATTATTTGTACCACCGTGTACCTTTTTTCTGAGAGTGTACAAAAACACATTCACTCCATATTTACACATTAACATCTATTCTTTATACAGCAACTTGTGATTTGAACTGCAACAGAGGTAACTTATGAACATAAGGTAAAAAGGTACAGCCTTTTTAAATGAGTAGTTTTTTTATTACATAGTAACTACGTAAGGGTATGTATGTTAATTTTGGCCTATATTATTCTTTTTGTAAAACCTAAAGGAATATTCATTCATTCTTTTTCTTTTCGGCACAAACATCCATACACACTCATACACTACAGACAATTTATCCTACCCAATTCACCTGTACCGCATGTCTTGGACTGTGGGGGAAACTGCAGCACCCGGAGAGAGAACATGCAAACTCCACACAGAAGCGCCAACTGACCCAGCCAAGGCTCAAACCAGCGACCTTCTTGCTGTGAGGTGACAGCACTACCTACTGTGCCACTGCGTCACCCCCTAAAGGAATAGTTTATCCAATTAAAATTCTGTCATCATTTACTTAACTTCCATTTGCTCCAAACCTGATTTGTGTTCCTTTCTTCTACTGAACACAAAAAAAAGATATTTTGAAGAAAGCTTGAAACCTGTAACCATTGAATTCCATTTGTTTTTATTACAATCAAAGTAAATGGTTAAAAGTTTTCAGCTTTCTTTAAAATATCTTTTTTAGTGTTCAGCAAAATAAAAAAAACTCAAAGTTGTCACAAAAAGTCACAAACCACTTGAGGGTGAGTAAATAGTAAGTACAAAAACTTGAAACGAAAACATTAAACATAAATAAAATATCACATATATAAAGTAGACAGCTGTTTAGAATATATCCCTTGAACACAAAGCTCTATGTGGAAAGAAATTCAATTCAGGCAGTCAATCAGTTGAGATCAGTGAAGTGAGACATACAGCAGAAGATAATCTGGAGCCCTGGTATAGAAACACATTTCGAAATGTTCTCTGGAAACTTACCGGGTTCTCGTGAGATCTGAACAAAAGCCTCAACACCGCTCTCTCCGTAATTCCCTTCAGATGCCAGCGTGGAAACATAGTTCCACCCCATGGCGGTCACGATGTCCAGCATGGCTTGGGCCTGGTAGGAGTCCGGCGGTACAACCCGGGAGAAGAAGTCGTACCTTGTGTTATCACTCAGCTCTGGAGCTGTGGATGCATAGCTTATCTGAGGGATCTGTTAAGAAGAACAAAGAACAAAATGTTACGTGGTACAGATTTCAGAGAACCTTCAGAGCCAAGAATATAAGGAAAAACGAAAGTTTCAACCCCAAAAGAAGAAGACTCTTTTGCAAGACTTAATCATTTACTTCTGCCTGAAGCAAAATGCAAAATGCACAACCAATTAAAGCAAGCAAAGGTGGAGTGATATTTTTTCAACCTCCAAACCAGCTTTAGCCCAAAGCCACAGATGCAAATGACTACCACACCATGAGGTGACGCTAAAGGTGAAACAAGACCAGTTAACGAAGACAAATCAGTACGTGCTATGGTAGAAAGAATCGAGGTGAAGCCTGCCAGCAAGCAAGCTACATAATGGCTTGTGGTGGCGATTGACGGTGTGATTGATTTCTCCTCAGCCAAAAGGCCAGGCTGTCAGCCGGAGCCCCAGAGGCTGTGCTCATCAGCATTCATCGCAACAACAGAGTGAAGGAGAACCAGCCCGCATTACAAATTACACGGACCGGCTGGTGAATGGGTACCAGTGCTTTTTCACACACAACCCTGAATCACACGCTATAAATACAAATGTCACCGATGTGTTGACATGTCTGTCAAACGGATGTATGTGTGTGAAAATTAAATGCTATTTTTGGTGTTATATAAAAAGTGCGCACATTACAGCCTTTTTTCTCACATTTAAAACTAACCTTTTGTCTCATGATTATCAGGTGTGAATTTCCGTAAGGAATTTCGTTTCCAACATAACACAAAAGATCTATTTGAAGTGTGTGTGAGTTTAATGGTAAGAAGCGGGGTCTAAAATAACACCGTCTGACTTTGAGAGACCTTTTTCATATGGATAATTTTTCTTTCTTTCTTTCTTTCTTTCTTTCTTTCTCTTCTGTTCCGTTCTTTGTTTCGTTCTGCAAATATATTTTACTGTTGAAACCAGAAATTTACATACACTGTATTAAAAAGGCACAGAACCATTTTAAAAAAGTCAGATGTTAATGTGACAAAACTTTTTCTCTTTTAGGTAAGTTAGGATTATCAAATTGTTTTCTGTTATTCTTATAGTAGAATAATGAGACTATTTTTTGAGAAATTGTTATAACTTTTCTTGAAAGTCAAGTTTACATACAATAAGATTATTATGCCTCTGAAAAAGCTCAGATGATGGTGTCAAGGTTTTGGAAGTTTCTGATTGGCTAATTGACAAAATTTGAGTTAATTGGAGGCACAACTGTAGAATAGTATTTAAGGAAAACTTCAAAAACACTGCTTCCTTGTGTGACAACATGGGAAAATCAACAAGCCAGAATCAACAAAAAAGCCAGATTACAATTTGCAAAATTACACTGGGGAAAAGAATAATTTTGTAGACATGTCCTGTGGTCTGATGGAACTAAGATTGAACTGTTTGGCCATAATGACCAGTGTTACATTTGGAGGACAAAAGAGAAAGCTTACAAGCTTAGAAACACCATCCCAACTTTGAAGTATGGGGCGGCAGCATCATATTGTGCGGCTGTTTTGTTGCAGGAGGGACTGGTCCACTTTACAGCATAGATGGAATAATAAAGAAAGAACATTATGTTGAAATACTGAAGCAACATCTCAAGACATCAGCCAGGAAATTAAAACTTGGCCACAAATTGATCTTCCAAACGAACCATGACCCCAAGCATACTGCCAAATTAGTTAAAATGTGCTTTAAGTGTAACAAGCAAGCTTTTCTAAAATATATAGACACAAAATAGGGTAATGTGCTTTAAGGACAACAGAGTGAATGTTTTGGAGTGGCCATCACAAGCCCTGAGCTCAATCCTATAGAAAATTTGTGGGCAGAGTTGAAAAACTTGTGCGATAAAAGACAGCCTACAATCTGACTCAGTTACAAACCAATTCTGTCAGGGAAAATTGGCCAAAATTCCTACAAACTATTGTGAGAAGCTTGTGGAAGGATACCCAAAACATTTGACCAAAGTTATACACTTGAAAAGCAAAGCTAAAAAAATACCAAGGAAATGTATGTAAACTTTTGACTGTCTAGAAATTAATTAAAAAAATTCTCTAAGAAAAATTCTCTCATTTTTCTGGCATTTAGCAAAAGTAAATGACTTAGGTAATCCTAACGGACCTAAAGTAATAAACGTTTAGTACGATTTAACACCAGACATTTTTTTTTTTTTGAATGGTTATGTTTTTTTTTTTTTTAGAGTGTATGTAAACTTCTGATTTCAACTGTATATATGTTTTTAATTTTTTATACATTTTGCTGCTTAAATGTACAACAGTGAAATTTGTAAGAACATGACTTACATTATTAATAAATATTAAATAATAATCATCTAAAAAAAAATCAGTTTAATGAAGTTTTAGATTTTTTTAAATAGCATGCCATGCAGGTGTAAACTATATTATATAGGAGAATACAATGCTTGTGATACAGGAGTAAAATATACCTGTTATGTTTCTTTATAAATATGTTTCTGATATTCTTGAAATTAAAACAAATTTGTTAGGCAGTCTACTAACAGAACACCTTTTCTGTACAACATGTGCGCATGCTCGGTTTAACTACAATAAATTACAATATACTTAAGTTATTGTAATGTAAGTTATTGTAAGGTAACTGTAATTCGCTTAAAACAAATTGCTATTTATATGCTTATTTGTGGGCGATGTGGTGGTGCAGTGGGTAGCGCTGTTGCCTTACAGCAAGAAGGTCATTAGTTTGAACCTCGGCTAGGTTAGTTAGCATTTCTGTGTGGAGGTTTGCGTGTTCACGTGGGTTTCCTCGGGAGCTCCGGTTTCCCCCGTAAGTCCAAAGAAATGTGGTATAGATGAATTGGGTAAGCTAATTGTCCGTAGTGTATGAGTGTTTCCCAGTAATGGGTTGCAAGCTGGAAGGGAATCCACTGCATAAAACATTTGGCTGGATAAGTTGGCGGTTTATTCCGCTGTGCAACCCCTGATTAATAAAGGGAACTAAGCCAAAAAGAAAATGAAATGAATGAATGTTTATTTAATTAAAGGTCTGCCGGTTTTTATAGTGTGGGCAATACATATAAGTACAAAATATGCATTTCTTAAAAGCCTAATGTATCATTTCACACATGAGTTTAAACCTGATTTTTTCTCCAATATGACTGCTGAACTTAGGATTAGCCAACCTAAATTGTTTTTCAAAAGACTTATTGGTTTATTATGCAGTTAAAATGCCTGAGCACCCTAAAAAATGTTAAAATAGCAATTCAGTCATAGGAGTTACCCAGGAATTATATTGGTAACTCATAATCACACCTTGTTCACTTTGTAGGGATGGAATGTGCCATGTAATACAGTTTTCTTGTTTGCTTGATCTGGTTAAAGAAACTAGGATCCACTCCATTTTCAATCATCACCAGCAGAGCAGAAGACATGTCTTGCAAATGTGTAAACCCTTTCTCATTGGGTTGATACATTTTCCCCACCATTTTGCAAAACAGTTAACACATATGTTATTCAAGCAGTGCAAACTTTATTGTTTTAGCTATGGTCACCAAACAGAAACTATCTATTCCTAACTATTAGAAACTATCAAGATTAGTATGAAATCACTGAAGCACTGGTTTGACACTCCTTCACACAAATATTTAATTAGCAATTAGTCTGCAAACCTTATAAAATAAGGTGGCTGGTCTGTGTTGTTCTTTGCCAGCATGGATGGAAGAGGGTCAATAGCGGCTGTCTTCTACTCTGATCGATTTGACTGTATTTTGGTGATTTGTTTGTTTTTTTGATTGCTTTGATGCAGCCGTTAACTGAAACTCCACATTTACAGCAAAAATCCCAGTGTTAAATATACAGTGTGATTTTTTTGGTGTTGTTCAGTGTCAAAACCGGAGTACGTATTACAATCCATGAGTGTGAAAGAGTGTATATTTAAGAGTTTTTATTTTCAGTGTTAAACTTTGAACCCAATATGCAGTGTAATTCCCACTAGGGATGGGAAGTCCAGTTTTTTTACTCGAACCGGTTCTTTCAGAAAAACAGTGATCAAACCAGTATGTTTTACTTAAACGTGAAACATGTCTTGTTGTATTTTAAAATGCAAAGAGTTTTGTATTGAAATTATTTCTGAAAAGATTAATGAACATATAATAAATTAAAACTATTTTCAACATATTTGATCACTATTATCTGTCATACACACCAATTGATAATATAAGAAAAAGGATAATATATTAACATACACACTCCAGTTCGATGTAAGAATAAACTCTGTGTTAAAATGAACTCAGAGTAATGTACAGATTTCACACTTTAGAAAGTGTTGTTTTAACTCCAAAATGGAGGGAGTCATATGTACACCCAGGGAGTGTTAAGTTAAACTTAAATTGATTTTTTTGCTGTGAGTTAACACACAGGTCTAAACAGCACCATTCATGGTCAAAATTACACATTTTTGCTTGCAAAACGCACATACCGTGTCAAAACATTTAAAATATACAACAAAAGCTATTTTTACCTTCAAACAACACAACTTGCTAACATGTATATGAGCTCTTTCAATTAATCATTTCACAATGGACAACAAAATACAGAACTCAATGTGAATCAGTGCACCATTACTTGTCATTGTAGCCTATTGCCCATGCCATTTGTTGTCTTTCTATTTGGGCTGTCAAATGCACCTTTTTGGAAAGCATCAGATCCTGAATAAGAAATGCTTTGATTAAATTTATATTGAATTCATGACATTTTTCAAACTGTGGCTGAAAACTGAAATACTGTTAAAAAACTAAACAGATAAAAGTAATAAAATACTGTAAAAATGAGAGAAAACACATGTAAACAATATACAGTCAAATCTATTGGGAGTATAAGACATAGCCACCATTGACCTCCTCCATCCATGCTGGCACAGAACAACACAGACCTTCCACCGTTTTTATACAGTTTGCAGACTGATTGCTAATTGAAGATTTGTGTGAAGGAGTGTCAAAACAGTGCTTCAGTGATTTCATACTGATCTTGGTAGTGTCTACAGTAATAGTTAGGAATAGATGGTTTCTGTTTGGTTACTATAGCTAAAATAATGGAGTTTGGACTGCTTGACTAACATTCTTGTTAACTGTTTTGAAAAATGGTGGGGGAAATGTGTCAATCCAATGAGAAAGAGTTTACTTGCAAGACATGTCTTCTGCTCTGCTGGGATAGTGATGAGGAAAATGGAGTGGATCCTAGTTTTTTTTTAACCAGGTCAAAGCAAACGAGAAAAAACTGTAACAGTATTTCAGTTTTCAGCCACAGTTTGAAAAAAATGTCATGAATTCAATATAAATTTAATCAAAGCATTTCTTATTCTGGATCTGATTCTTTGCAAAAGGTAAATTTGACAGCCCAAATAGAAAGACAACAAATGACATGGGCAGTAGGTTACAATGACAAGCAATGGTGCACTGATTCACACTGAGTTCTGTACTTTGTTGTCCATTGTGTAATGACTGATTGAAAGAGCTCATATACTTGTTTGCAAGTTGTGTTTGAAGGTAAACTGAGCTTTTGTTGCATATTTTAAATGTTTTGACACGGTTAGAGCATTTTGCAAGCAAAATGCGTCATTTTGACCATGAGCGCCGCTCAGGCCTGTGTGTTAACTGTTTTGAAAATGTGGAGTTTCAGTTGACGGCTGCATCAATGCAATCAAGAAAAACTGTAAAACAATAAAAACTCTGGAATCTGAAGAAAAAGACCCAGAAATGACACATTTCTGCCCTCTTCCCTGAACTTTCCTTCCCCTCTGGTATTGATAAATACTCAGGTGTGACTGGTAACGAGGTTTTGTTCACTATCTTTGATAAATTTTGATTAAATCCCAACAGATATCAGTAAATCTTTAAGTAACTGGTTAACATTAACAAAATAACCATTCATTGTTTACATAGGGTATTTAGAGAAGTCTGTATCCAGACCAGCCCGTAGTGAAGAGCTCTCCAAGCTCAACACTATGTATAATTTGGATTTCCATTTATTACTCTAAGATTTATCTTTGAGTAATTGATGTTGTGCATTTACTTCTGAATTGGCTTTTATTGTTTGATTCTGTAATTGGCATGATACATTTGTATCTGGAAAATAAATGTTAACCTTTTTGATCAATTCTGGAGTCTTCCGAATTCATTGTATACAGTAGATTAAGTGGAGTCTGCGCTACCATTATGTTGTGACATGATTTTATCGATTTCAAGGTGCATTTGACTGTACAGAGCAGTGTGCGGAGCAACATGAAGACCTTTTAATTACTGATATTAGCAAGTTGAATGGAAATGACTAAATTAAACTCTTTTAGTGGGAGTGAGCAGGAGGCAACCACACTAACTGGTTATTAGTTAACCCTACGTCCTCTGACTAACTTCAGAGTGTCGAGATAATGTCCGTGAGAACAAACACAATCCCAGGGTGTGGAACTCTAAGCGGCGTTTGGTCCCTAATGAACGTACAATTAAAAATATCGGACCCAAGAAAATATAAAAATCTAAATTGTATCACAACTAATAATGTGATCAGCTAATAACAAGGGATAAAATTTAAAACTCAGATTAAGTCAGATTAAATTCGGAGATGAAAACAAATATAAATAAATAACACAGTTCATTTTAGAACAGCTAAAAAGGCATTAACCTTGGACCATTCATCGAATTCTGTCGTTGGGTTGATAGAATGTATTCTAAAGTCTAAAAGTCATACCACATCAAGTGTATGATTTAGACATTATTATTAAACAGTACTATTTTTTAACTTGTGTGCATTCACAAAGTCAAAATTCTAGTTTAAAGCTTTAAAAGGTAGATATCAAAGAATGCTCTTGAAAAATGTAAGATTAATTAAAACATGAATTTTATGCGGTTTCACATCATGGCCATTTTTAATCCTAAATGCCATCTTGAAATCAGCAAACTTCCATGATCACACCATGAAATTACGTTCTTCTCTTTATCAGAGAAAGACGTTTTGGATGGTGCATGGAGTAACTTTCAAAATGAGACGGACTCTTTAAAACTACAGTATTTAAACTCAAAACTCTCCCCTTAAGGTACGCTCTGGAACATTTCATTCAGCAGCTCAAGCAAATGACAGAAACTTTAAGTAGCTCAAGAGAGATAGTCTCTCTGTGTCTTTTCAGATTCCTTCTTTCAGACTTCAGCCCACAGTGTTTTGAATTTCGGTGCATGGCATAAAGGTTAGACTCTGAAATGATGCCTGTAGAACTTAATTTCATGCTCATGTTTCCGGTTTAATAAAATATTACAGACCCACAAAAGAGATGAACAGGAGACTAAAAAACCTTTTTGGAAGCGACCATAAGGGAAATCAAATGTGATACTTTCCATAAAATAATATAATATTGCTAATGGGTAGAAACAAATTAACCTTCATCAGCACTGTAATACAATTTCTTCGTTCAATACAATTCAGAAATGCATAATAGTGTGCAATTTCCATGCAAATTGTGTTGAGTTGGATTACATTTGGTTCCAGATTGTTTGGTGCAGAACTGTGAATATTTTGCAAGGATTTAAAGGTATTTTCTTAAAATAAAAATGTATTAAACCAAAAAATAATAATAAATAAAATAGCACTAGTATAAATTATATTACATTTACATTATTCTATAAATATTTAGGAGAAATGTCAGTCACGCTTTATTTTAAGATACACTCGCTATTAACAAATCTTTAACTATGACTTTTAGCTTAATATACTCCTGATTTGTTGCTTATTGACAGTTATTAAGGTAGTATGTATTGGGTTAGATATTGAATATTAACAAACGCCCAATATCTTAATAATAGGCAGGTAATAAGAATAGCTACCAAAGTGTTTCCGAAATTTCTAAAGTTCAAGAACACAAAGATGATTTGATGCGACTGCAACACATGATTGCACATCAGCTACAATTGATAGCTGTGCAGATGGCAGGATCATTTTACTGTCTATGGTTTTGATTTTCCAGATTTGCAGTGAGTGTGAGGGACATGTCATACATTAATTCTGAGTGCTACTGTCATCTTCAGACATCTCAGGCATCTTGTTTTTGAAAGATGTGGAATGAGCATGAGGAAGCGGAAGAAAATCTTTTGGATTAAAGAAAATTCTCAAGGGATGAACTGTGTTTTTGTACCTCATATTACCTAAAAAGTGCTCTGGCGCTCTAACTGAACCCAGACATTACAATTAGTTATACAGATGCATACCTACTACAACAAGTTATAAGTGTCACGTCTTCTTAGTCTTGTGGTTTTCAGTGCCTTGTGTTTGACCTAGACTTCCTTTGTTATGTTTGCCTTTAGGTAATGCCGTCAACATCATCTGTTTAAATATCTATTTAGTTATTTAGTTCAGTATTATCTCCTGCGTTTTCTCTTTTACAGTTTTTCTCTAGTCGCTTTGGTGCATTTCTCACAACACTATTTACATTTGCATTTCTCAAAACAATTAGTCATTTGTGCACATCATATAGCAGTTTCTCATTCCTTCCAACAAATTGCAAATGCTTTTGGACATGCATCAATTGCTTTCATACAACTCTCTGCTCCTTTTGTAACATTATAATTTGCTTATGTCATGTCAGTCAAAATTAACTTAACTTGTGAATGCTGAATAGTCATTCCATATAAACTAATAGTCCTCATTTCATTACTTGAGTCATTACATGCAAAAATGTTGAACTAGTCATCAAAATCTGTCAAGCAAATTTTATAAAAAAATTAAATCTTTTTTTTTCCCTAAAAATGTTTTCTAAATTGAACAATTTCATGAATGATTTGCAGACCTATGTATGTTGTTCAGGGAATTTATGTTTGTTGTAAATAAGGTTGTATTTATTCTTTTGCACAATGCTGTGAATAAATTAGAACTGCAAAGAGCAAATGCAGTAAAAATGTGAAACATACATATTCAGTGTCTTGTACTCAGATACCTCACTAAATGCAGTGATGTCTAACTTTACTGTAAATTTTTACAGTTTTTCTCAGTTTCTTTGGTGCATTTCTCACAACACTATTTACATTTGCACAACAGTTAATGCATTTCTCAAAACAATTTGTACAAACTGCAAAACCTTGTTGATAACCTGCAAAAGCATGTCACTTGCTCAAAATGGATAGCTCATTCCTCAAAAGCAAGTATTCATGTCAGTGAAAGTGTCAGTGTCATCAAAATGAAAAGTTCTGACACCATTGTTTATGAACAAGATAGTCAAATGGCTTTGTCATGTTTTCATTATGACACTTTACTCTGGACATTTTTTCCAATGCAAAAACGTCAGATTTTGGTGACACTTCCTGAAAAATGCTCAAGACGACACTATATACTATTTGCACAGCCATTTGAAAAACTACAGTAAAGTTAGACATCACTGCATTTAGTGAGATATCGGAGGTACAAGACACTGAATATGTATGTTTCACATTTTTACTGCATTTGCCTCTTTGCAATTCTAATTTATACACAGCATTGTGCAAAAGAATAAATACACCTTTATTTACAACAAACAAACTTCCTTTGGGTAGAGCTGTGCTCAACTGTAAACAATATTGCAGTACATATTGGAACTGAACCTACAACATACACAGGTCTGTAAATCATTCATGAAATTGTTCAATTTAGGGGACATTTTCAAGAAAAAAAAAAAGATTACAATTTTTATAAAAAATTAGTTTGACAGATTTGACAACTAGTTAAACATTTTGCATGTAATGACTCCAGTAGTGAATGAGGACTATTAGTTTTATATGGAATGACTATTCAGCATTCACAAGTTTAGTTAATTTGACTGACATGACATAAGCAAACTGATAATGTTATAAAACAGCAGAGAGTTGTATGAAAGCAATTGATGCATGTCCAAAAGCATTTGAAATTTGTTAGAAGGAAAGAGAAACTGCTACTATGATGTGCTCAAATACTAATTGTTTTGAGAAATGAACCAAAGCCAACTGAGAAAAAACTGTAAATGGCTGTGCAAATAGTATATAGTGCTGTCCTTGAGCATTTCAGGAAGTGCCACCCAAAATTGAACTTTTTTTGCATTGGAAAAAAAAATGTCCAGAGTAAACTGTCCATAATGAAAACATGACAAAAGCCATTTGACTATCTTGTTCATAAACAATGGTGTCAGGACTTTTCATCTTGATGACACTGACACTTTCATTGACATGAATACTTGCTTTGAGAAATGTGCTATCCATTATGTGGCAAGTGATGTGCTTTTGCAGGTTATCAACAAGGTTTTTGCAGTTTGTACTAATTGTTTTTGAGAAATGCATTACTATGTGCAAATGTTAAATAGTGTTGTGAGAAATGCACCAAAGCGACTGAGAAAAACTGTAATTAAATACCTCATTACTTCCAACTTAAATGGAGTAAGGTTCACAGTACTCATATAGATTAGTTTTTTTAAATCAAATGGTTTGTAGCATTGGTTTCCTCAAAACGGTTTGAGTTGCCTTAACTTATTGGGTTTTACAGTACTCAGTTGGTTCGAGTTCTCTTCATTTATTGGGTTTTACAGTGCTCAAATTGCTTTCGTTTACTCAAATGGATTAAGTTCACAGTACTCATTCATTAGATTCGTTTTTAAACTTAAATGGTTTGTTGCAATCGGTTTTCTTCAAATGGTTGAGTTACCTTAACTTTTTGGGTTTTACAGTGTATTATTCACTTTGGATTATTTGGATATTTGTCATTAAAGGCTTTATTATTACTACATTCTTATTCATCCCTTGTGTTTTCACTGAGCAACCAGCCACAACAATACATTGATATGCTCCATACAGTGAAAGTTAGCAGCATTGGTTATAAACAGGTTTTCACGATTCATTTTATCCATAAAGATTTTTTTTATTCTCCCTTTAAAAAAAGGTCTAAGCGTTGAATCAAAGACTTGAGATCTATAAGGAAAAATACATTGTGCTTTTGAATTGTTTTGATTCAGTACAGTCTGTGAATAATATTGCAGATGTTTTGATGCAATAAGGAAGCATAGAAAAATAAAATGTATTGTGTAAGTTTATATTTAGACTAGGCTGTCAATGAGAGGGGATGCTAATTTTTACATTTTGTAATAAAATTTTGTTTTACTCAAACTGTTAGATAAAGTTTTGAATAAATATAGTTAAAATAAAATATATATTTTTTACTAAGCACACATATCTCTTTTTTCTTAAAAATATTACTTTATGCATGTGTGCTCATGCATATTTTAGTTGTCTCTCAAAACTTCTCTAAGGTCAGCAAAACACCCTCAGACAACCCCATAGGGTTAAAGTTATAACGTTCAAGTGTATATTCCAAAGTTCAAAAACAGCAGAGCTATTTGTACAGGGTTCGTTGTTCATGTGATTTAATTGTACTCTTATGACAAATAAAAATGATAATGTTGAATTTTTGCAGTCTCTACACTCTCAGAAAAAAAATGGTACAATGTTGTACAAAAGAAAGGTACAACCCTTGTCACTAGGGGCAGTACCTTTTTAGGGAACAGAATTGTACCTTAAGACAAAGAAACATATTTGTACCATTGCAGTTTGTACCTTTAAGGACATGATTTGTACCATGGGAAACCAAAATGTACCATTGGTTTTTAAAACCTGCAGATACAATATTGTACCTTCCTCAAAGATACAAATCTGATTCCATGATGGTAGCACTACAGTTACAAGACACCAGTGGTGGAGGTAACGAAATACATTTACTCACGTTACTGTAATTAAGTACATTTTTGGGGTATATGTACTTTTATGAGTAAAATTTTAAGTCTGTAATTTTACTTGTACTTGAGTACAAATTAAGCTGAATAATTTACTTCGTTACTTTTAAAATCACAATTCGTACAGAGTACTGTAATTAAATTAATATTTCAACCACTGACCTTCGGTAGCCAATAAAAAATGCTCATCTTAAAGGACCAATGAAAAGCCTGGTACATTATTTGAACCGAAAAACAAGTTCAGGCTACTGCAGATTTACATGAGCTGACTGTCATCATACAGTCACAAAGTTATCGATTGACATATGGGAGAATCAAGACAGCGATAATGAATCTGAAGAACGCAGAAATGAGGAAGAAATAGCAGAGGATGAATGCCCATGGCCACACCCGAGGAGCTGTTCACCTGCAGGTACATAGGGAAGAAGGGGGACAGCTGTGCTGATGCAGTGTGAATGGCTGTGTTATCATCTAAAAATTGCAAATTAAATATATGCCCAAAACTGTAATAATCGCAGCGTTTCCGTCCAACAAGTCAAAGAGAACAAAATCGCAACTTCCTGATGAACTGGCGCCAAATATCAACAGTAAAAATGGAATTTACGGTGGTAGGAAAAGCTGCTTGAATATATCATCTTCATTTAATAAATGACTTGCACCTCAGAAGGCAATCCTAACACGCGCGCTGGCGTTTGAAGGCGCGAGACACAGAGTGCAGACGCTTTTGACAAATCTGGAGGTAATTAATAATATAATAACACTAATACTGAAATGGTTACACTTTAGATGTTTCACAATGTGCTCAGCCTGCTGGTTTGTCCATTCACACACATTTACCACATTTTCAAAATGTATGTGCATCATGGCGTTTCCATCAACCGTTTTTTATGTGCATATCCAAAAAGCGCATAAAATAAGTGGATGAAACCTGCCCTCTGCTGTTGCCATCCGGCCAACAAAGGTTTTCCGCGGGGTCTTAAAATGTCTAAATTTAAAAATAAAATTTTAGGCCATAAAAAAAAAAAAAGTCTTATAATTCGCTGTTCTAGGTCTTAAATATTTCTGCACAGGTCTTATTTTTCCCATGTCCATGTAACGCTACATCTAATGCTCATTTAAATTCATTTTTGTTGCTGTTGCTTGGTTTTCGTGGTGTTGTAGTTCTTTATTTCACTAGTCCACATGCAATAGTGCGCACGGCGAATGTGACGTCATCGCTGTGTTTGCAGAGGTTCGCTTTGGGTGCGCGCGACATGATTTCGGGTGAACACATGGATATACATTAGATGTAGCCTACCCTGCTGTTGTCTATTAGAACGAATGCGTCAATAGAGCCGCCACTTTAGTACAGGGTAGCACTCCTTGAATGAATGCGGGACCAAGGTGAAGTGGAGGACTGTGGCCATCCAAAGCCAGAGAAATACACATATACACATATCTATGATCGGGAGTTTTTCCCAGTGGTCCATATGCAAATTTTTTTTTAATTTTACATCACTTTTCTACATTGATGGATGTGAACGCACGGGCATTGTCAACAAAGAGTATCTGTTTGTGTGCATGGAAATGCATTATCCTTCTTCCCTGTTTAATTTGATCTAATCCATGTCCTGAAACACACCCCCTCTCCTGCTTTAGCTTCTCATTCTGACGGAGGGAGCGATTCGTTTATGAATGAATCTCCATTGTGAACGACTCGTTCACTTAGCCGACAATAATACATTTGCTTATTTTATCAACAACTAGCATAAGCCTAGAATTTAGTGTCGAGTTGGTGCTACTTTGTCCTTATGATGAATGCAGTAAGATACTGTATTATCATCAATAACATTACTTAAGCACAAAAGTTCATAACATACAAAAACATAAAAAACGAAATCTTACCTAAATGTTCTGCCTTTGTGCTTTGTTTTCTTTGTTTGCACGTTACTACACCCGTACACAGCTCTAAAATCCAGCATCTTCATGTTGGCACACTGTCTTGACTAGTGCGGTTGAATGACATTTGTCCTAGGAGCACTGTACCAATGTGGCGGTGCTATTGACGCATGCTCAGGGTGCCTATGTGACATCTAGTGTATATATCTATGGGGTGAACAGTTTGCGTGGCGCAGCCTTTGATTTGAGTTGAATATGAATCACTTTGTAGAGATTGTTTCTGAAACAGTACGACTGTATAGACATCTTAACGATCCGACCATGCGTGATTATCATACAGATAACCAGATGACCAATAATTCTTGGCTGGAAATTGCAACAGCCATGGAAAGTAGGAAAATGTTTGTTAAAAAGTTGGAAAAACTGAGGGATAAGTTTGTTAAAACAAAAAGATGCCATGGCAAAGTGGAGACCAATGTGGTTTTAATATTACAGAATATGTTTTTCCACCATTTATAGTTTTTACACTGATGTATAATTTTGAAGGTCAAAACAATTGTAATAGCTACAAGCTAAAATTAAGTAAACAAATTATGTCTTTGGATAACTGGAAACAATATTTGAACCTATTAGTTTGCAATATACTACATGCCAATTTCTAGACTTTATTGGTGACAATGGACAGAATTGTTGGACAATTATTGCCTTTTCCGCTTATAAGTAGAGGACATAAACTAGCCAGCCAGTAATGTGTGAATTGTTAAGTGGGCAAAATAAAAATAAAAAAGTTTCTTACCATAATAAAAATATAATTGTAGAGCAACCCATTTTTTCTTGTCATTGATATTGAACTTTAATAGGTAAAACTGTTCGAGATATGAACAAAAGTGAGTGATGCATCAAAGTTTGATTTAAAAAATCTTGAATGGTTATAAAACTTTATAATCATTCATTAATTTTCTTTTCGTTTTAGTCCTTTTATTAATCTGGGGTTGCCACAGCAGAATGAACCGCCAACTATTCCAGCATATGTTTTACGCAGGCGGATGCCCTTCCAGCTGCAACCCATCCCTGGGAAACACCCATACACACTCATTCACACACATACACTACGGACAATTTAGCTTACCCAATTCAAGCGCATGTTTTTGGACTTGTGGGGGAAACCGGAGCACCCGAGGAAACCCACGCAACGCGGGAGAACATGCAAACTCCACACAGTAACGCCAACTGACCCAGCCGAGGCTCGAACCAGTGACCTTCTTGCTGTGAGGCGAGAGCGCTACCCACTGTTTAAGTTTTAAAATCTTGAACAATATTAATGATATGACGTAGTTCCGGAAACTTCCTACTTCTTTTTGTATCTTCTGACTTTGCGTGGGTTTCTTTTGACCGGCCCTGTCGTTTTAAAGAATATCACAACAGCGAACGCGTCAAGTAAAAGCCTCGTCCGTTCGTGATGTGCGCGCACAGTTAGCGGAGGTGTGCGCGATGTGGCGCCAGGCGAAAGTATAAATCAGCCTTAAGATGTTTGTTTGTTTTTTCCTGTAGTTCAATGGTGCATCTAACCTGTCTTTAGTACTGTTCAATTTAAATTTTATTTTACCCAATTTTGTGATTTTGCATTTTCTCTTGCGTGTTTTTGATATTGTGATATAGTCTTAAATTTAATACTTAATGGTCTTAAAAAGTCTTAAATTTGACATTATATATCTGCAGAAACCCTGTTACAAGACTTCAGTCTCTAATCTGAAAAAACATTATGGTAAGAAGACATAACTTCATTTGTGTGATATTTTTATTTATTAATATGTTTAGGCACTAGGCAGTGTTGTTCTGTGGTTTCTGACGGTTCGTTCGTGCGATTAGGTAATTAGCAAAGTTTCTCCATAATTTGCAAGTGTTTTTTCTAATTAAATGGTCTATTGATCGTACAGATAAGAGAGGCATCATTTGAAATTATAAAGAGTCTTTTTTATTTGTGTATATTTCTGTTGTCTTTATACTCATAGAAAAACATTGCTTTTGTAAAATAATCGCGGCGCGCTATTGATAAGATAATCATCACAAGAACATGTAAATCCATCATTGTAATACAGACTGTATTAATTCATTAGGGATAAGTTAATACTTATAAAGTTACAAAAGTGTTTTTATAAAACTGGTTTACAACTTAATTTTTGTGAGGTTGTTGGTTCAAGCCCCGGCTGAGTCAGTTGGCATTTGTGTGGAGTTTGCATGTTCTCCCCATGTTGGCGTGGGTTTCCTCTGGGTGCTCCGGTTTTGATTCATATTAAACCACACCTGACAGTTCAGTTAATGCTGTTACATGGTTTCAAAAGTGTTTATAGTATCGTTAAATGTGTTATGTAAAATGTGTTTTATTGCCTGGATCTTGTCTGATTCAGCAATTATGGATAATTCCACAATACCAACAGCTAAAAAGTAATTTGTACTCAGTAATTTGAGTAGTACTGGTGGTAAAGTACTTGAGTATAATTTCAGCAATGTAACAGTACTTAAATTTTTAGTACTCTTTCCACCACTGCAACTACACTTTGTACCTTAACAGTGTCAATTGTGTTTCTCCAAATGCGTCAATTTATTTTCAGTACACTTAATTTTTTTTTTTTTAGCTTGTTTCAAACTACTTATTTAAATGAGCTGAAACACACACATTCTTGACATTTCATTGGGACAACTTAATTTTTTATGTTCAATCCACATAAATTTGTTAAAAGTGTTAATTTAACTTAATCAATTTGTGTTGGGTCAACATGAATGAATTATGTGGTACTCTGCATTTTTTGTGTAAATATAAAGCATCATATACATTTTTAAACAAAGTTTTTAAAAATGCCTTAAAGATTTAGTTTACAATACCTATAGTTTTGTGTTTCGTATTATAAAACTTAATAGTTAATGTTTATGAGTTTCTTTAAATGTATACATGTACTTTTAAATGATGATTCATGTTTTAATATGTAAATTATTCATAAAATCACTTTGCATTTCCAGTAATATTTATTTTCATAGATATTGTAATAAAGAAGGAGTTGTTCAACACTCATGTACCTTTTTATGGGAACAATTGTGTACCTTCATTTTAATTGTAGCCTAAAAGGTACGGAACAGTATCATAAGAGGTCTTTTCTGTACAAGGTACAACTTTTAGAAAGGTACAAAACTGTTCCTTAAGGAACATTATTTGTACCACCGTGTACCTTTTTTCTGAGAGTTGTACCTGAATATTAAGGCATTTTGTTTACCTGTTATCCTTTTAATCTATGCGAAATAAAGTATGCCGTTGTCTGTGTTTGCTTCCATAATGAAGTTGTCAAATCACGAAAGCTCTTGCCACTGATAGATTACATTCAGATAATACAAATTAACCTCTCTGTAGACCTTTATTTAAAAAAATGCTGCAAAAAAGTGGACACACATGAATGCAGAAAAGAGCTGCTTGTGTTTAATCATTCACTTGTTCATTTAAGATCATCAGCTTTTTTTGACGCTTTTCTTTTTAAATTATGCATTTTCCGCACTCTAAGGTTTCCAGCAAGTTGCTATAAGAGTTGTTCAGCTTGCATTAGCATCAGCATGAGTTCCCTCAGGATGTTCCTAAGGGTAAAATAAAGTCTGTGGTTAACATTACTTGAAGAAATGTTCCCATTTTGGTCTATAGCATACAATCGCAGGCTGGCATACCTTAAACATGCATTTTAAATCTATTGTGTGCTTTCCAAACTTCCTTGAGACCCAGTGGGGAGTATCATTGCTTCATTTTAACAGGATTTAATTAATTACATCATATCTGGCAGCTAAGCTGTCTGTAAATATGCATCAGGTTCATGGTCTTAATGCCATGCCACAGTGGGAGCCTTGGAGCAGGTTTTGTCTACTGAGGTGATATTTATTTAGCGATGCTGATGTTTTCTCGGGTTGGCTTCATGCACGGATACTGCTGTTTGATCTGGGATTCCTAGAGGAAGGGGTGCAAATGTCACAGTTATTTGTTTGACAGACAGATGTCATCATTCTCGTCTTCCAGTCTGGTCACGGGAAAATAACACGATAATAACTCATACATATGTATATATGTAACTAATTCTACGTTTGTTCTACTTGCATTGATGTAACTGACACAATGTGACATTCAAAAGCAATAATAAGAGTTTATAGTCATAGTAGTACTTAGCACATACTATATTAGTTACTTTCAATGTTTCAAGAATGATTTACAAGTTATTATTTTATTTTTGTATAACAGCCCCACTGTATTTTAATTTGCAACAATGGAGGGCACTAACTTTTCACAAATTTTTAGCACTATAGCTAAATAAAGACCAAATAATGTGCACTATTTTAGGTATTTCTTTTCTACTTTTTGTATTCCTTTTCCTAGATAGATAGATAGATAGATAGATAGATAGATAGATAGATAGATAGATAGATAGATAGATAGATAATAGATAGATATAGATAGATAGATAGATAGATAGATAGATATATAGATAGATAGATAGATAGATAGATAGATAGCAGTATTTTTTGCAGTATTTTTTTTTAGATAATGCATTGCTAGATTTCTAGGCAGGTTTCGAAGGCAAGTGTTGAAAGTTATATATAAATTCGCCATGTTTTTTTCAGCTATTTCAAAAATCCTTGTAGCCTACAACAGCAAACCAACCAAAAACCACCAAGACACTGGCCAAGCACATGTTGTAATCTGTGTGTCCACAGTCGCCATATTTTAGGATGTGCAACATCAAGTGAATGATAGTTGATTAGGCACCACAGTTTGGAAAGCGTGATTTATGGAACAATTGCCCATTTTAACCATAATAAAGTGTTTATTAAAGTTTATTGTTTGCATTTGTTTTTTAGTCAGCCTTGAGATTTAAGGGCATGGTGGTTTAAAGCATTCATTCTTCATTCATTCAGTCATTTTCCTTCAGCTTAGTACCTTTTTATCAGGGTCACCATTGTGGAATGAACAATGTTTTACGCAGCAGATGCCCTTCCACCCGCAACCCAGCACTGGGAATTACCCATACACACTCACATTCACACACTACAGCCAATTTAGCTTATTCAATTCACCAGTCCAAAGCACATGTCTTTGGACTGTGGTGGAACCCGGAGGAAATCCCGCAAACACGGGAAGAACATGCAACACCCACATAGAAATGCCAACTGACCCAGCCAGGGCTTGAATCAACGACCTCCTTGCTGTGAGGCAACAGTGGCTACATCACTGAGCCACTGGGCTGCCGTATTCAGGTCATATTAATCCATAAAGTTTGTAACTTTACAAAGATTATTTATGTTTAATTACACAGTAAATGAAGTGTATATTATATTTGATTATTCCATTCAAACCTGAATACGGTTAGAGCTCCCCTGACCGCATAAAGCACAATTTATTAAATTTGTACCTTTTATGCAAATGATTCTTTACAAACTTGCATCAATCAGTTCAATATAATGAATTATTTCAAATAAGTCATTCAAGTCATTTGATGTTTTCACATTGCGATATATATTGTAGAAAAACAAAGTATCACAACGTCAAGTGTATTTTCAATACCATGCAGCCCTGACTAACACAATGTCTGCAGCATAACACAAGGGTGACAAAACAATATATGGCCTAAGACAAAGTCCATTGTTTCATTTCCTTCGACTTAGTCCCTTATTTATTAGGGGTCACCACAGCGGAATGAATCACCAACTATTCAAGCATATGTTTAACACAGCAGATGCCCTTCTAGCCACAACCCAGTACTAGGAAACAACCCATTCACCTATCACATTCACACACACTATAATGATCAATTTAGTTCATCCATTTCACCTATATGCATGTCTTTGGACTGTGGGTGAAACCAGGGCACCCAGAGGAACCCACACCAACACAGAGAGAACATGCAAACTCCACACAGAAACGCCAACTTGGTTCAGCCGACTCAGCCAGCAACTTTCTTGCTGTGAGGTGACAGTGCTAACCACTGAGCCACCATGCCACCCACTAAGCCAATCTACAGCATGTCAGCAACAAATCTCCAACAGTAAACTGATGTCTCAGAAAGAAAGAAAGAAAGAAAGAAAGAAGAAAGAAAGAAAGAAAGAAAGAAAGAAAGAAAGAAAGAAAGAAAGAAAGAAAGAAAGAAAGAAAGAAAGAAAGAAAGAAAGAAAGAAAGAAAGAAAGAAAGAAAAGACGAGGGCCTTCAAGCAACTCTGGTATGCCCAAAATCCAAATCCGAAATTCAAGGTCCACAACTTTATCTTGTAATTTTGTACAGGTCTCTGCCAGAGTGGTACAGACTGATTCTAAAGCCAGGACCCGCTCATCGAATGCGATGGCGTTTGATTCTAATGATGCAATCTTTTGTGCATGATCTGACAGCATAGAATAAAAGCGGTCCATCTTCTCCTCAAGAGTTGAAATGGGTCGGCGCCAGTGGTGTAGTGATTAGTGTGTCGACACATGCACTCCGGCGCTCACGGCGACCCGAGTTCGATTCCCGCCTCGCGGTCCTATGCCGATCCTTCCCCTCTCTCTGCTCCCCATGCTTTCCTGTCAATACTCTCTACTGTCCTATCCAATAAAGGTGAAAACCCAGAAAAATAATAAATAAAAAAAAAAGGGTTGAAATGAAGGATTTAAATTCCGGCAACAGGGTCTCTCTTTTTGATTCAAAAGTCTGACCATCTCCGCCACGTTCAGCTCGTTAGCGGCATCCTCTGAGGGGTCAGTTTTTGTTTATTTCTTGCTCTGTTTAAACGATTTGGAGGTCATGTTTAATCGAAATGATAGTTTTACATGAAAGTGTTCAAATTTTTAGTTCACAAATAAAGTAAATGGGCTAAATGCAAGTTTAAATCGAACACGTCTACTCCATTAGCCCACCCAACCAGAAGTCGGTTTATATTTTCTTATACAATTTACCAAAGATCTAAAACTGTGTGGAACAAAAATGATTTTGTACCATTGAATTGACAATTTACACCTCTATTTTTAAGACAAGATGTAAAGATTTATTCATTAATGTGTTAAAAGGAACACCATGATGAAAGAAATCAGGATTTCTTTTAAAGATGAAGAAACAAAACATGATTTAAAGTTAAATTGCCACCAGACAATATTTACTCAAAAAATGATTTTTGCTGCTTGTTCAAAGTACTTATTTAAAATTAGCTGAATCAACTCAATTTTTTGGGTTGATTTGTTTTTTAGGGACAACTTACTTGATGTATGTTCAATCCACTTAAATTTGTAAAAACTTAAATTTGTGTTGGGACAACATGAAGGAATTGTGTGGAACCCAGCCTTTTTTACAGTGCTATAAAACAATTATGACTAGGTGTAGTCTTTTTATAAATCATTTTTAATTAAAAGCCAGTGGCCACTCATACTCTGAAATTTGTAGAGAACTCTCTTTAAAACTGCATTTTCTTCTGTTTGTTTGTGTTTGTTTGTGTGTGTGTGTGTGCGTGCGTGCGTGCGTGCGTGCGTTATAAATATTTATGTATTATAATTTGACCATATAAGGTTGAGATTGTTCTCTATTTCAAGTGCAGCCACAATTACATTTACCTCACTATATAACTTCTTAATACGGAGTTTAAAATGTATATGATAAAACCTTATCTTAAGGCCAACGTAATGATGACCAAGCAGTGGATTAAGATAAGCCTCAACCAAGCAAAGCTGGAGATATGGCATGGACGAGGTAGATCATTCTCGCACACATTGTCATCCCACTGCCTTTCATACTAAAATTACACTCCCAGAGTGGCTGAATCCACAAGAAATCCCAAAGTATTTCTGCCTGATTCTCAAGAGTTTGCGATGCAATTCTCACTCTGGCTCGGGCAACCTGTATGTGCAGCGCTCAAACACGCAGCATGTGAGAACTGCCATTTGTGTGCCATTTTCAGCCTCACACCTCTGTCTGAAAGAGCACCGCTCTCAAGAGATTGCTGTCTTAACTGAAGAATGGAATCATGGTTTTGGTCCTGTCTGCGTCTCACACCCCAAGCACATAAAATAGAGCATGCACCTGCTGTACACATGGCTGATTCTAGCCTTCTGCAGGGGACAGACACTGACTAACCTGAAGTGTCGTTGACGTATTGCAGCTATCGTTATATTGGCTGCATTGAGACCAGTGAGAGCAAAAGTGACAGAATGGTGGTGTTTGGTGATGGGACAAATATATCTGCTAATGTTCCGCTTGAAAAGATAATCGCAGCCTTCAAGCTGATAAACGCTGTTTGCCTAGGCAGAACGCATCTGAAGTAAATGGAAGTGAAAGCCTGCTTTGGGCAGGATAAGATGAAACAAAGAGATGGCAGAGAACTGAATGTTCAGTA
This sequence comes from Danio kyathit, assembly GCA_903798195.1. NCBI lineage: Eukaryota > Metazoa > Chordata > Actinopteri > Cypriniformes > Danionidae > Danio > Danio kyathit. The sequence goes on from LR812543.1 coordinate 29,665,229, forward strand.
CGGGTAAAAGCGTGTTTGCTTCCACTGTTGATAATGTTATAACACCAGAGTTGTGATGCATTTGTTCACACTCTGACTTTCAATGTCTTCTCGGTCTGTAGCTCTCTGTTCTGTTTTACTGTAGGAACTTTGCTGCTGCACCATGGCAAAGATATTATGCAGCACTGTTATAACCGGGGACTATTTTCAGGTGTTACATAACATCACTGTGCTTACTGCAAATAGAAAAATTATCTTTTTTTTTTCTTTTTTAGTTAGATACTAATGATATATTCTGATTCAATGATCTATGCTTAGCTATGCTAAAAGTGCTTCCACCAGACCCGGATTCAAAAATAGTAAAAGATGAGCTTATTTTCAAAAAAAAGTGTAATGTTCCTTTCAGGACAATGGATCTAATATATATGGGAACCTTTCCATTGTGCAAAAGGTGCTTTATACGTAGTGTGAAAAGATACTTCATATTATGGGTTTTTCACATCTGAAATGTATTTATTGATTCATTAATTTTCCTTCGGTTTAGTCCCTTTATTCATCAGGGGTCGCCACAGCGGAATGAACAGCCAACTTATCCAGCATGTTTTACACAGCAGATGCCCAACCTTCTGCAACCCAGACTGGGAAATACCCATACACTCAAATTCACACTAATTCACTACAGCCAAGTTTATCAATTTACCTACAGTTGAAACCAGAAGTTTACATACACTGTATAAAAAGAAACATAACCACTTTAAAAAAAGACAGATGTTAATATGACTAAACTTTTTCTTTTTTTAGGTAAGTTAGGATTATCAAATTTGTTTCTGTTATAGTAATAGCAGAATAATGAGAGATATTTTTTGAGAAATTGTTATAACTTTTCTTGAAAGTCAAGTTTACATACAATAATATTATTATGCCTCTGAAAAGCTCAGATTATGGTGTCAAGGTTTTGGAAGTTTTTGATTGGCTAATTGACAACATTTGAGTTAATTGAAGGCACAACTGTAGAATAGTATTTAAAGAAAACCTCAAACACACTGCTTCCTTGTGTGACAACATGGAAAATCAACAAGCCAGAATCAACTGAAAAGCCCGATTACAATTTGCTAAATTATACTGGGAAAAAACACATTTTTGAAGACATGTGGTCTGATGGAACTAAGATTGAACTGTTTGGCCATAATGACCAGTGTTACATTTGGGGGACAAAGAGGAAAGCTTACAAGCCTAGGAAGTCCATCCCAACTGTGAAGTATTGGGGTGGCAGCAACATGTTGTGGAGCTGTTTTGCTGCAGGAGGGACTGGTCCACTTCACAGAATAGATGGCATCATGAATAAAAAAAAACATTATGTAGAAATACTGAAGCAACATCAAGACATCAGCCCGGAAATTAAAACTTGGCCCCAAATGGGTCTTCCAAACAGACCATGACCCTAAGCATACTGCCAAATTAGTTAAAATGTGCTTTAAGGACAACAGAGTGAATGTTTTGGAGTGGCCATCACAAAGCCCTGGCTCAATTCTATAGAAAATCTGTGGGCAGAATTGAAAAGCTTGTGTGAGCAAGACAGCCTACAAATCTGACTCAGTTACACCAATTCTGTCAGGGGGAATGGGCCAATATCCCTGAAAATATTGTGAAAAGCTTGTGGAAGCATACCCAAAACATTTGACCAAAGTTATGCAGTTTAAAAGCAAAGCTAAAAAAAATACCAAGGAAATGTTTGTAAACTTTTGACTGTCTAGAAATTAATAAAAAAAAAAATTTCGCAAAAAAATTCTCTCATTATTCTGGCATTTAGCAAATGTAAATGATTTAGGTAATCCTAACGGACCCAAAATAGTAAACGTTTAGTATGATTTACCATCAGACATTTTTTTTTTTTAAATGATTATGTTCCTTTTTTTAGAGTGCATGTAAACTTCTGGTTTCAACCACATGTCTTTGGGGTGTGGGGGAAACCAGAGCACCCGAAGGAAACCCATGCCAACATGGCGAGAACATTCAAACTCCACACAGAAATGGCAACTGACCCAGCCGGGACTCAAACCAGCGACCTTTATGTTGTGAGGCAACAGTGCTAACCACTGAGCCACTGTTCTGCCTATAATTTAAGAAGTGTTGAATGAAAGGCCCTTTGAGGAAAGCAGAGTACAGTGTTATTATGGACATTTATTATATGAACATAAACAGTTCACAACTCAAAATAACTTATGTTCAACAGAGTCATACAGGTTTGGACCAACATGAGTTTAAATAATATATTCAATTATTTATTTCTATATAGGGGGTGATCTGTATAGCCCAAGGCCCATTAATAATACACACTTGAAAAAAAATCAAGCAACCCACAAGATCAAATCAGTAACGTCATACTGACCCTGACCCAACAGGTTATCAAAGTACAACACAATAACACATGCTGCATATTCAGTGTTATAAATATCTAGTAAAACAAAAATAGCAATACAATAACACCAGAATACTGTATAAGCATCCTAAGTTCATTCTAAATCATCCTAAATTGTTAGAAAAAAAAGCACAAAAATTGTAATTACACCAAGAGGTCAAGCAATAGATAAACATTTATTTTAATATGCTATTGACAATATCCTAAATATGTAGCATATTGAATTTACTCTCGATATGCAACAAGACAAAATAACAATACTGCAGAGGGTCCTGACAAGTACATCGACCACAAAATCAATCATAAAATTTGCATCTACAGTATACAGACATTTCTCTCTTCTTCTTGCAAAACCCCAGTATGCCACTCCATAAGGTTTGTAATCATTTTAACTATTTTAACCAATATATTGGTATCACATTTCTTTAAGTCAAGTCATCTTTACTTTACTTTACTCTTTGCTTTATACAAATTAGATTTTGTCAAAGCCACTTTACAAGAACGAACAGGCAAATAATACTGTACAAATCTAATAAGAAAATGTCATAATTGTTGAACATATTCAATGCATTGGTCACAGTTCAGTTCATGCACTCTCACAACGAATGCAGTCAGTCCACATGTGCAATCAATGGAGTTATGCAAAAAACACCACAGCAGTGCGACAACTTAGCAGCCTATCACAAAAAACGCATCTTTGCTTCTCAAAATGCCAGATAGTGCTCTCAAATGGTTCTGCCATGCCAACTTGCTACCATAAACAGTAGCTTTCATCACTTTTCCATGCATCTGAGTTCTTCTGATTGGTTCACTGAGTGCTGCTGTGTGTAAAAGTTAAAATGTTTTTATCTTCACACAGTGTCTAAAAACACAGTGCACATATGCGGTGTGCAGGAGAAGACAATAGTGTACAATGGTTAAGCATATCCGTCATGTTTACATAAAAAAAACTTTAAGATTCTCTCTTATCTCATGCTCACACAAGTCAATAACAGTTGTTGCCTACTGCACCCGCTGGTATGGATGAACCAACTCAGGCTCATTATGGATACGTACCCTTGTATACATTTCTGGAGAGCGCAAAATAAGTCCTAAGAAGTACTTTTTTGCTGTTTTTGTTTTTGTTTTTGTGAATCCACCAGAGGCCGCTGTGTACACTTTTTCAGATCTCAAATTTATCTCACGAGTGCCATTTGTGCCTGCTCTTCTCGTGTAAATCCACCAAAGGCCGCTGTGTACACTTTTTCAGATCTCAAATTTATCTCACGAGTGCCATTTGTGCCTGCTCTTCTCGTGTAAATCCACCAGAGGCCGCTGTCGACTGACTGACCGACCATTCCCCCCAGCCACCCCCTTCCCCAAACCCACTCTATAGTGTTTTTAAAAAGCACAGATTGACCCTCCCACTGGCTTCCCTAAACCCAACTGAAAAGCAATGCAGAAAAGGAAGCCCTTTCACCACGTTTTCAGATCTTACCACGTTCTCACACTGTTATTTACTTGTTTATTTCAGTTTTTGCCTTTTGTTTTTGTTTTACCTACTTTCGGTAACCGTTCTTTGCCTCTCTGCATCTTAAGTCTGGCAACATGTGCGGCAAGCCACTGAGTAAACTAGTAAGAGCAGAAAAGCAGTCCACATGGAAGCAAGCAGTCAGCTGGTAGCGCAAAAAGAAACAGAAGCCGTCAACGAAGTCATAACATCTCGTAGCCAATGTTGAGCAAGCTACTTGAAAATTGTAGTGAACTAGTAGTGAACAGATGCTTCCAGCACGGGCTGGGGGGCCGTGTGTTGCGAGCATGCAGCCGCGGGCCTGTGGAAAGGAACCCAGCTGCATTGGCATATCAATCGCCTAGAGCTTTGGCAGTGTTCCTCGCTCTCCGCCGTTTTTACCGTCGCTGGAGCGACAACATGTGCTGGTCAGGACGGACAGCACAGCGGCGGTAGCATATATCAACCATATGGGAGGTATACGCTCTCGCTGCATGTCTCAGCTCGCTCGCAGTCTGCTCCTCTGGAGTCATACGCAGCTGAAATTGCTGCGCACCATTCACATTCCAGGCGAGCTCAACCGTGCAGCCGACGCGTTTTCACGGCAGCCCTTACGTCCAGGAGAATGGAGACTCCACCCCGAGTCAATCAGCTGATATGGGCGCGATTCGGGGAAGCCCAGATTGATCTGCTTGCTTCCCCCGAGACCGCTCATTGCCAGTGATTTTTTTCCCTGACTGAGGGCTCTCTCAGCACGGATGCACTGGCTCACAGCTGGCCTCAGGGCACGCGCAAATATGCGCCTCCCCCAGTGATCCTGCTTGCGCAGTTGCTGTGCAAGGTCAGGGAGGACGAGGAACAGGTCTTGCTAGTCGCGCCTCTCCGGCCCAACCGGACCTGGATGTCAGAACTCTCACTCCTCGCGACGGCCCTCCCCTGGCAGATCCCTTTGAGAGAGGACCTACTCTCTCAGGGACAGGGCACCATCTGGCACCCTCGCCCGGATCTTTGGAACCTCCACGTGTGGTCCTTAGACACGAGGAAGACTTAGGTAACCTACCAATATCGGTGGTTGATACCATCACTGAGGCGAGAGGCCCCTCAATGAGGCGTGCCTACGCCCTGAAGTGGAGTCTATTCACTGAATGGTGCGTCTCTCGCAGAGAAGACCCCCGAACTTGCCAGATCAGCGTTGTGCTTTCTTTTCTCCAAGAGAAGCTGAAGAGCAGGCTGTCGCCTTCCACACTCAAGGTTTACATGGCTGCCATCTCCGCTCACCATGACACGGTGGCTGGTAACACTGTGGGAAGGCATAACCTCATCCTCCGGTTCCTCAGAGGTGCTAGGCGAATTAATCCACCCGCCCCCCACTCATGCCCTCTTGGGATCTCGCCCTCGTTCTCGCGAGCATGCATACAGATCCATTCGTACCACTCGACTCAGTATCTTTAAGATTTCTGTCCCTGAAGACAGCTCTGTTGGTCGCGTTGGCTTCTATTAAGAGGGTCGGGGACTTGGAGGCATTTTCGGTCAGTGACTTGTGCCTAGATTTGGGGCCGGCCTACTCTCACGTTGTCCTGAGACCTCGGCCTGGATATGTGCCCAAGGTTCCTACCACACCGTTAGAGACCAGGTAGTGAGCCTGCAATCGCTGCCCCCAGAGGAGGCAGACCCAGCCCTTTCATTACTTTGTCCAGTTTGCACTTTGCGAATCTATCTGGACCGCACTCAGAGCTTCAGATCATCTGAGCAGCTCTTCGTCTGTTACGTGGTCGGCAGAAGGGAAATGCTAAACAGAGGTGGGCCCACTGGATAGTAGATACCATCTCCCTCGCTTACCAGAGCGAGCCGTGTCTTCGCTACTGAAAAGCTATTTGATTTAGAAAGTAGCGACGCTCCCTCCACGCTACTGAGAAATGTAGTTAAGCTAGTAGCATCACTACTTGTAGTGACGCTACTGCTCAACATTGCCCGTAGCCTTCATACTCTCCAGAAAAGTATACAGGGCTACATATTCACGATGAACCTGTGTTGAGATGAACAGTGCTTGAACTTTCATTCAAAGAGAATTGAGTTTTGAAGCTCACAGTTATTGTTTTTCTGTTGTTTTAGGAGAGGGCTGAGCTTACCTTTTTAAAAGTTGAATACACAGTCTACTACTAAATTTTTTTTTTAATCATTATTTTAGATATTTTGTAATTTTCCATCACAAGCAAATTTTCAATTCTGTATCTGATTGTAGCAAGACCTTTCTTTAAAGAAAAAAAAAAGCAAGCACTGGGTATTTGTTGTTTATTCCTAAAGCTGAGGTTTATACTGAAAAAATGACATCTGTGTACCGTTACACCCTTAGCTACTGCACATTTGTATTGATGAAGCAACAATTTTTTGCATTGAAAGTATTTTAACCTCAAACATAATACTGAATAGCACACTGGCATATTAGTATTTAGCATGTGAAATATTAGTATGTTAGTCAACACATTAAAATATGCAGTTTTAAGCACAGCGATAACAGTTGCCATATCACAATACAAATAAATAGGTTGAGACAAGAATATCAACAATGGCAGCATAGATGGAAAAGAACTCATGGTCATAACAGACATAGTTCAGAGCAGACAGCAAACAATCGACCATCTAACAAGCCAAGGTCAAAAGTAGACAGCCCAAGTCATAAAACCAAACAACAGCAGGTAAAAACAAGGCAAGGAAAATGCTCATAGTTGCTGTCCATGCCAAAACAAGACTTGTTTCAGATGAGTGAGACCTCCAGTGGCAGGATTGATTTGTGACATGAAGGATTTTTTACTAAAATAATGAAAAATTCTTAATTTAACATTACAAAAACTTGACCCAAAAATGAACATTTACTCAGTATTTACTCTCCCTCAAATGGTTTCAAACCTTAATGTTTCTTTCTTCTGTTGAATACAATTAGCCAATAACCTGTAACAATTGAGCTCCACAGTAGGAAAAATAAATACTATGAAAGTCAGTGGTTAAAGATTTCAAACATTTTCAAACTATCTTCTTTTGTGTTTAAGAGAAGAATGAAACTTATGAAAATTTGTAAAGTAATCTATGAAATAATTGTCATTTTTGGGTGAACTGTCCCTTTAAAACATGCCCTTTTAATAACTGTAAGTTACCTTTCATCTGATAATACAATTTAATAAATATGTTTTAATATATTAGAAATATACATACATTCAATGCACACATTACTTTTCTTAGGGGGCATTACTGTTTCGTATTGTCATTGCACAAAATTTGATAATGTACTGCTTACATTTATTAAGAAAAAAAATTAAACAATGTATTGTCTGTTTTATAACTGGGCTGATAATATTCTTTTCCAAAATGTTTTACTTTTTTTGAGTCACTCTGTTGCACTCTATGTATGATAAATAAATCCATAAATGACAGTACTTTTCCTGCTGCTTTGAAATCTGCAATAATAACACCAATATATAAATCAGGTGACAAACTAGCAGTTATCAGCCTATAATCCTACCAGTTGTATCAAAAGTGCTTGAAAAAGCTGTAGCAGAGCAACTTATGGCTCATTTAGATAGAAATTCTCAATTACATTCAATGCAGTTTGGTTTTAGAAAAAAAAAAAAAAACCTTTCAACTGAGACAGCTTGCTGTTACTTTTTAGAAATGATAAAGACAAATTTAGATAAAGGTGGGGTGGTTGGAGCAGTCTTTCTTGATTTACATAAGGCATTTGATACTATTAATCATGATATTTAATCAACAAATTAAACTATTATGATTTTTCAAAGCAAACACTAAATTGGATAAAATCGTACTTGAGTGATTGGAGTCAATGTCTTTAGGTTAACAATTTTAAATCTACCTTAAATTAATTAAATTAGGAGTGCCCCAGGGATCAATTTTAGGACCTCTACTTTTTAGTGTTTATATAAATGGTTTACCAGCTATATGCATTGATGCTGATTTATTAATGTACGCTGATGATGCTGTGCTTTACACTTACGGAAAAAATCAAACAGAAGTTGCTACTAAATTAACAAATTAAATGCAAAATGTTTTTAAATGGTTGCAAAATTCAAATCTCACCTTAAATGTTGAAAAAAAACTGTATCCATGTGTTTCTCATGTTTAAAAAATGGCCAAAGTACTAAAAATGTCACTAAATTTTAAATGTTTAGGTATCATGTTGGACTCAAACCTTAATTTTAAAACTCATATTAAAAACCTTCCTACCACACTGAGATTCAATCTAAGAAATGTATAATTGTTCCATATTTGTTGTACTGTATAACAAAGTGGTCTCAGTCTCAGGTATGTAAATCATCTTTAACGCTGTTGGAATCATTATACAAGAGAGCACTTAAAATACATGATAAAAAGCCTCGGCTGTACCATCACTGCAATATCTTAAAAAACTTAGTCTCTTAATTTTTTATAATATTATTAAATATTCCAATATTTGTTTTGTTTATTAAAATTATTCACAATCTTGCTGCTCTATCGTTAAAAAAATGTTTTTAATTTCAAATTAGAGAAAACATCACGAATGACACGTTCAATGGTAAGAGGGGAATGTATTTCCCCTAGACGTAAAACCGCTTTTGGTCAAACTTCTTTAATTTATAAAGCCCAAATCTATGGAATTCTCTCCCAACAGAAATAAATCGCGTGTACAAATTATAAGATGTTTTCATGCCTGACTAGGTGTTTTTTGTCAAATCAAATTTGTACACACTGAGTGAAAGGTTTTTGATTTGTCAGTGTTTTAGTTTATATGCGATTATGCCTGTATCTTTTAAATTGACTTTAATTCATGGTTATTATTGTTTTCATTTTTACCTGTCCAGGGACTGCAGGGGGAAAATAGCAATCCTGCTACAACCTGACACAATGCTTCTTTCCATTTTGAGGTTAATGTAATTTTTGTGCATGTCCCTGTTAAATAAATAAATTCATTAATTAATTCAAAATTAAAAAGTATTGTGACGCCAACACACAAGGTATGTCTGTGTTCATTATTTGGAAAATCAGTATTTACATCAGTATTATTAATTTTATGAAAGCACTGCTACAGGAAGAGATGTTTGTTCACCTGAAATGATTTCGACATCAAACAGAATCACTGCAGATAACAGCATCCCCCCTCCCAAAAAAGATGATACAATGCTTTAATTACTGAAGATAGTGGCGCTCATACTAATTCTGATACCCCAAATGAGTGAATTTGTTTAAGTGGATTATAATGAGGCAAAGGCCTTGAGGACAAGCACATCTCACTCAGATTCTGTCAGCATGAAGAAGCAAACAGGATTTGTGCTCTCAAAGGCAATTCTGTCGATTTAGAGATGGCATTAGCATAAGTCACCCTCTGGGCACGTACAGAGAAATTTGGAGAAGAGCTGCAATAGTCAAACTTTATTTTTTGGGGGCTGACTGAAATAGGAAATTCGCAATTAGTGTTCGGTAAAAGATGCAGATACACAGGATGGTAACATCCTGAGGGTTCTGAGTTAGCAGACAGTTAATGGGAATGATGGTAAGACTGTTTGCAGCCAGGTTGGCTACGAGCTATAAACAGCATTATAATTTGATATTTCAGTCATCTGAATAGCTTTCTTCATGTTTGGAAACATAAAGCAGAATTATTAGTTACACAACAGTTTGAGAAAAAGAACTAGCCGATTTGTATTAAATGTGTCAATAGTTAACTGTTTAATTACATCTAGTAACTAGAAAAGTAAAGTTTGTAGACAAACAGTATAGTGGCTTGAGAAAGCCTTGTCTGAAAGTTTGAAGTAGTTTCAAAGTTTAAATCAGTGAAGTGAAGTTTGAAGCAGTTGGCATAGAGAGATAAGTACATATAGTTAGCAGGTTTCTAGTATGGATTGGCATGTTTCTTGCTAGGTGGTTGCTAGGTTAACCACTGAGCAGTTGCTAAGGCATTGCTAGGCAGTTGCTGAGGTGTTCTGAGTGGTTGCTAGGCAGTTGTTCAGGCATTGCCAGGGTGTTCTGAGTGGTTAATAAAGCCTGGTTTATACTTCTGCGTCAAGTGATCGGCGTGACCCACGGCACATGCAATGCACATAGCCGTGCATTTATACTTCTGCGCGCTGTTTCTGTTGCTCTGCAATAACACTTCTGAAACGCAAGCTGGCAGTAGGTGTATATTTTCCTCTGTGTCGAGTTTTTTTGTTGGTTTTTTGTTTTTTACGAATGCTACCTTAATGTACAGGTGGCTTAAACTCTCTCATTTTGAGGCTGGAATCGACGGATGTGCAACAACTTTAATTATAAGGTAAACACAAAACAACAGTCTCCATCCGGAGCTCCTTCACGTGACTCCACACTTGTAAACACTCACTCACTCACTCAACAATACGAAGCCGACCAATCACAGAGCTTGCGCTACGCGTCATTGTGACCTGTAGTTACATTTTTTGAGAGGTGCGGGTTAGCGATGCCGATGGCCACTGCGAGGGCTATGCGTTCACGCGTAGGCTGCGCCGAGTCTAGTATAAACTAGCATGTTGTCAGCATAAATTTAGTATGAGTTAGCATGCTACTAGTATGTTTATAGTATGAATTAATATGTTGCCTGTATGGACTGGTATGTTGTTAGTATGTCCAATGTAAAGTCAATGTCATCAGTGACTGGCAGACTGGTAGTCTGAGTTTCATGAGCCCAACCTTAACTGTATGACAGTCTGGCGCAAAGTTTTCAGGTCATGAAATTTGGTCCAATGTTAAGTCTATGGGACTTTTCCAAATTTTCCGGGTCAGTTTTTGGAAAACCGTAAGTCATTTCATTTGGAAAAGATATAGCTACCCGAGTCAGACCAGTTTGGAGGTTTGGTGTAGGTTTGGTGGTTGTCGTATGTACGGTCTAGGAGGAGATGCATATAGAAATTAGTCCCAGAAGAAGAAGACGGAAGAAGAATAAGTTTAAGTAATATAAGAGTATGTTGGCTTTCTCAAGCCATTATAATTACTCAAGATATTTCATTTAAAAAAAAATTTTGAAAAATAAGCAAAGACCCACACATATAATAGTCTTAATTAATTTACCAAAACAGAAAATAAGTGCATTTCTGAAGATTGGCTTCAATTGTGTATAAAATGATAGAGAATAGGGACTAGAAATTATTTACATCTTCTAACATTTAAAATGTTTAAAAATATAATTTTCAAATAAATGCTGTCCAAACGCGAAAGCAAATGGTCAGACTTTGATTGAAGATTACCAATTTTTTTCTTGCACAGATTTATTGATCACCTAAAGAATAACAATGTACGCTATCAAAATAAGCATTGTAAATTTTTATTTCACACGGACTTTAGCAAATCTTACTTTAATTCTATATTAGGCTAACAACAAACCATCACAGAACTGGCAAACAAATCATCACAGGCTTTTGATTATTTCTTGCAGAATAAAACTAAGCATCAAGACAAGAATATGCTACCTTTGATGACTCACTGATTTGGTTCAGGTGTTAATTGCATCCTTAGTAAAGACCACCTATTCTGACTCCAACCTACAGATTTACATTACATTAGCTCTCTCCTCTGAGCATTTAAGGCGTTGTGTTCTGCTGAAAAGCTCTAATCCTCACAGCAGTGGCAGTATAATTCCTACAATCAAAGCACAACAAAAGAAGAAAAAAGGACACTTAAAAAATATGAATACTTGATTATAGACACTGGTGTCCTCGTGACTACAGCAATTTCTTGTGTGGTTCTAGCAGTTGTTAGATGGATTAGATCTGCCTACCAATTTTTCAGCTTTAAAAAAATGCTGTTTGTCACACAAGGCAAATTCAATGTGCTCTAATGGAACCACAGGACCACAGGAAACTAATGGAGAAGAATATATTGTAAACTTTTTGATCTCTGCAATTTCTTGATGCTATTCATTGGAGTGAGACACTCTGAAAATATATCTGCCAACATCTATCTGGAGGGTAATATGCATTATTTTATACATTTTCAAGCCTTTGTTTGTTCCATGTTGGTCTCTGCTAAACATGCCAACCAGAGACTATTAACTAATATTATTCATTTTCATTTTGCAAATGCCTCACTAAAACCTCGACAAACTAGTAAAAATGATCTGATCTAAGTAAAAAGAAACATGTTCAGTTATTTACCACTGGGGGACCCCCAGTGGAGCACCACTGAATTTTTTAAATGTTTCATAACAGTAATGATGAAACAAATCCTCGTTTTCTGAAATCACATGACATTGCAAATATGATATGCACTCTGATCCACTGAATCAAAACAAAAGATTCGTAAAGGTTTTGAAGCTTCATGAAGCAGTGCATCGAAAGCAGCAATTACTAAGAAGAATACATACTATGTCAATACATACTGTATTTTTTTTCCGAGTAGTAGACTCACACTCTAGTAGAGTAGTTGATGATAGTGCACCTTATCGTTATATGCCAACCACCATTAAAATGAAGATTTTTTTTTTTATTAACAATAGTAACAAGGGATGCATAACGCATGTACTTCACAAAAACATTCACAGTAGAACTTAATACATAAATACAATAAACGACACAAAAATCAATACATGGAAGAAAAAAGACAATAAAGAAAAAACAGAATAAAAGATAAAATAAATAAAACATGAATATTTAAGAAATGTAAATATATTGTTAAAATTTGAGATGTGTACAAAAAGGGATCTTATAAGTTAAGAGAAATCCTTACAATGATAACATAGAAGCAGCAGCACATGAAACAACACAACAGGAACAGGAAGACAAGGCTAAACTGCAAAATAAACGATATGAACACAAACACCCAAAAACATGTTACAAATAGCCAATAAAAAGAGTAATGAAAATCAGAATTAATCAGATACTTGGAGATACTAAATCCTGAGAGTAAAACAGTTCAAATTTAGATGTTATATTTGAAGCTACAATTATAGAGAAAATTTATAAACTACATTTACCAGCCACTTTATTGGGTACATCTTACTAGTACCGGGTTGTACACCCTTTTGCCTTCATAACTGCTTTAATCCTTAGCATAAATTCAACAAGGTACTGGAAATATTCCTCATAGATTTTGGTCCATATTGACATAATAGTGAAGATGAGAAAATATCCAGTGAGCGGCAGTTCTGTGTGCGCAAATGCCTTGTTGATGCCAGAGGTCAGAGGAGAATGGCCAGACTGATTTAAGCTGAAAGAAAGGCAACAGTAACTCAAATAACTACTTGTTACAACTGAGGTATGCAGAAGAGCATCTCTGAACGCACAACATGTTGAACCTTGAGGTGGATGGGCTACAGCAGCAGAAGACCACACCGGGTGCCACAACTGTCAGCTAAGATCAGGAAAATGAGGCTACAATTTGCACAGGTTCACCAAAATTGAACAATAGAAGATTGGAAAAACGTTGCCTGGTCTGATGAGTCTCTATTTCTGTTGCGATATTTGGATAATAGGGTCAGAATTTGGCATCAACAACATGAAAGCATGGATCCATCCTGCCTTGTATCAATGGTTCAGGCTGGTGGTGGTGGTGTAATGGTGTGGCGGATCTTTTCTTGGCACACTTTGGGCCCATTAGTACCAACTGAGCAATGTGTCAATCCCACAGCCTACCTGAGTATTGTTGCTGACCATGGCCATCTCTTTATGAACACAGTGTACCCATCTTCTGATGGCTTCTCCTGACTTCCAGCGGGATAACGCTAGGTCATAAAGTGTGAATTATCTCAGACTGGTTTCTTGAACATGACAATGAGTTCACTGTACTCAAATGGCCTCTACAGTTACCAGATCTAATCCAAGAGCACCTTAGGGATGTGGTGAAATGGGAGATTTGCATAATGGACGTGCAGTCAACAAATCTACAGCAACTGCGTGATGCTATCATGTCAATATGGACCAAAATCTCTGAGAAATATTTCCAGTACCTTGTTGAGTCTATGCCATGAAGGAATAAGACAGTTCTGAAGGCAGAAGGGGTCCAACCCGGTACAAGCAAGGTGTACCTAATAAAGTGGCCAGTGAATATATACACTGTAAGTTGTCACATTTGTACCATTGCACATTATATAGCGCCATGCCACCCTACCACTGCATAAATGAAAAGGTATTGGAATGAGACAGGTGCAAAAAATTATATGCGGACCCTTTTATGTGAAGCCCCTGACTCAGATTTTGGAAGCCTTGTGAAAGGAAATGGGATGAAGTTACATCCACCAGCCTCAGAAAGAGGTAAGCGGTCTATGTGATTAGCAATTCTGTGTAGGACTCTGTGCACATACTGGTTCTTTGATCACGGGCCTTTGGAAGATGTGCAGAGAAACAGCTGATGGTGAATGTAGAATCAACCCTAATATGAAAACGAACTGGTCGCATTATCGTCAGCCAGTGTTCTTCGAGTTATGTCAGACAGCTACCTGTGATATTTGGCTGGCATTTATAAATGTAGCCTCTGGTTGAAGTAAAAAAATATATATACACAAAATAAATAAATAATAATAATCAAGTCAAAGCCAGAAAATGCAGGCAGGAAACACGTGGCAATTAAAGAAAGCCGCCTCCATCCCAAACAGACGTGCTTATGTAAGACATTGAGTGTAATAGATGACCCATCCATCATAAACCATCCCTTTTTTTGACTGTGGTTGAAATGAGCAATACTCAGATTGAAGCCAAAATGATTTAAGCATGATATTGGTAAATTCAATCCAAAAACACATTTCAGAGGAACATTTAAGGAAGATGTCAACAACCTTAAACCTGTATGTGAATAAACAAAGAATTACAGTAAGGCTAATCATTTGAAACTTAAGCTGACTACGCTACAATATACTAATAAAAGTCACCAATTTCATTATTTAAGAGTCCCTGCTTTTTTTTTTTTTTTGAGTTTTCAAAAGAAAATACATATGTAACTTACATAATCTATGGGTTGCGGCTGGAAGGGCATCCGCTGCGTAAAATCGCGCTGAATAAGTTGGCGGTTCATTCCGCTGTGGCGACCCCGCAAGGGACAAAGCCGACAAGAAAATGAATGAATGAACTTACATAATCTCTCATACTGAAAGAGACTTACAGATCTTGTACAGTAAATGCTTTGTATTTTCTTCCCTTTAACATCAACAACTATAAATAGTAAAACATGGGGAGCTGCAAATCCTTTAAAAGATTTCCTTTAAAGAAGAAAAGATACTTATTTAGACACATAATATTAAATTTAAAAGTTACAATTCAAGAAAAAGTTGGGCATTGGTGAATTATACTCGATCCATTTACTCCAAATTAAAAAGAAGTATTCAGTCTGTGTTCTTAGTGAAAAAGATTTTCCATGACATATATAGAGTAGTGTGCACTGTATCAATCCATTCTTCAACTTTAGGTGACTGTAATTTTAACCATTTTTTTGTAATTACTTTTTAACTAGCTGCCAGAAGAATAAATAACAGTTTCTTGTCTTTATTAATCCATCTAAATTTATATTACCTAAATATAAAGATTCACAAGTGAAGGCAATCTCTACTTCAAAAAAGGCATCTAAATGTTTTTTAGTCTCTTTCCAGATTAAGGTTAATTTCTGACAATTCCAAAAAACATGATAGTGATTAGCTACTTTTCCCCCACACATTCTCTAGCAGTTAGTGTGTATTTTCTGTTATGGTGTGATGATAAAACCTTAGAACATTCTTCCAACAGAATTCTCTCCACATGGCCGAGTTGGTACATTTCCATTGAGTTTTACAAATATTCCCCCAACCCTCATCTGAGATATTCATATTTCCTTCCCTTTTTCATTTATCTCTTAAAGATAGTGTATTGTCTGGTACAGATTCGCGAAATCCCATATATAATTTTGAAATTATCTTATTACATGATTGGACCTTGCCCACTGATAAAAACACTTTTATTATTCCCGTCTCTGCAACTTTCATTATTTCTGGTTTATTATTACAATCAATATACTATATGTCTTACTTGAAGGTATCTACAAAAGACACTTTGATTAAACCCATATTTTTTCCTTTAGAAATTCAAAAGTTTGGATTGTACATTTGTCAAAAAAAAGTGTAGTAGTTGGAAATTCCTAATTCCAAATCTATCATCTATTTGGTTAGGGATGAAATCAGTATCGAAGGCACACCATCTTGATATTCTTGATGCATCTTGCAAATCACATATTTTCTTTGTTTGATGCCAGATTTTAAATAGTAGATTAATCCATGGGTTTGTTTTTTTATTGATTTTAATTCTTAGTTTACCATCTGCAATTAGGGCCAATAACGGGGATTCCTCCATCATCCCTTTCTCTATTTCAATCCATATTGCTGAATAAACAGGACTACTTCAGCAGGCTAGCGGCTGCGTTATATCTGCTGTTCTTTAAGTATTTTCTTTCATATAGTCCAGAGATGGCAACTTTGGTCCTGCGGGTCACTGTAATCCAGTTTTTAACTCCAATCCTAATCAAACACACCTCCCTATAGCTTTCTAGTTATCTTGAAGACACTGGGAACTTGCTCAGGTATGTTTGATTTGGGTCAGAGGGTGTAAACTTAATTAGGGTCAAAACTCTGCAGGACAATGAAGTTACCCATACCAAAGTTGCCCATCCCTAGGGTTTTAACGGAACTTTGAAATATAGAGAAATAGTGAAATAAAAATGTGGTGATGTATATCTCTGGTGTAGATGATGTGATTTGCAATATTTAGCTTGTCTTATCAAAGAGTTAGCTAACTGTATTTAAGGTACAATTCGCCCAAAATTTTAAAAATCAGTCTTTAAAACACACATGAGCTGATGCACTTGAGTTTATCTTCCACACACAAACATACACAAAGACAAATATGATTTGCCTGCATACGTTTTTTAAATCTCAAATCTCACCACTGACTTCAGCAGGAGTGGCTGGAGCAGCACTCTGCAAAGTAAAAGCCAGGACATAATTTCAATGACCAAGTCACATTTTAGAGGTATGATTATATATTCTGTATGTGGTTTATTCTTTCTTAGTAAACACAGAGTTGTGTGTGCTGCTTTTCTGTCCAATGAATACCTGTATTCACATAGTGAGTGTTCTGTGTGAGTAAATGTTTACTGAGTGTCAGTGGCAGTATAACTCTAGCTTATAAGATGAATAAAATGCAAGAGGGAATCTGGCAATAGCAAATGTCTGACACCAAATGTGTCTTGCATAAAAATAAAACATCTTCGGAATTATGAATAGTTATATTCTATTGATTCTGAAACAGAGACCCACAATCTCAAATACCACAGTAAATACAACACACAAATATCTTTACACTGTTTTCATGTGCGCGTGTGCAGGCACACACACACACACACACACACACACACACACACACACATATATGCACACATTACATATGCACGTTTAATTCCTACTGTATTCAACGCCTTTGCTCATCTACTCATGGCAGATGGGATGCCCACCAAACTGGTAAATATGCTGCAGTATAGATAACCACTATAGCCAAGTTACTGTACAAAATAAACCTGATTTAACATCCACAAACCGAGTGAAGTGTCCTCATTTATAGTTGTGTACAGTATCCAGTTGTGGTGATTCCACTCAAAAAGTATTTCAAAATGCTATAAAAATACAAGCTGTACCATAAAGTGCTTCACGGTGTGCAGTTTGATCACAGTGAGTTAGTATAGATCTTTTAATACCAGTTTCTTTGGAAATCCTGTATTAATACACATTAATACTGAGAATAATTGCATTGCATTATGCATTCGGCTTATTTTTCATTAGGCTACAGGATCTTTGAATGTTAGATTTTGTATTTTATAAACGGATCATTTATAAGTACTATTAATAACTGTAATTTCCAAAATGGAAAAGACTTGGTTGGTTGGCTGAATACATAAAATCACTCAAAACTAATTCGGTTTTGCTTACAATGAAGTGGTGCTGCAGCATAGTCAGAGCTAGAGAAAACCCAAACGCTCCGAAAAACTTTAAAAAATCTGCTCCGAACTCCGGCCACAATTATGCCGCTCCACACTTCACTCTGTTTGCATTTCACTCTGGTCACATACTCTGACTGTAACACATTGCAAACATTGCAGATTCACAAACGCATAGAATCTTTTTATTCAGCACATAACACTTACCAAAACTCTGCCATTTTTAGTAGTGACCAATCTTATCTGATTGACCATTCGGTTCATATATTCAACAGAAAAGAATGCGATTGATTATTATTCTCAGCACTAATAAAGAAGAAGAAAAAAATATTCAACATATACAGTTGGTCAGAATTATTAGCCCCCCTGAATTATTAGCCCTCCCTGTTTATTTTTTCCCCAATTTCTATTTGAGAGAGAGAACATTTTATTCAACACATTTCTAAACAAGTTTTAATAACTCATTTCTAATAACTGATTTATTTTATCTTTGCCATCATGACAGTAAATAATATTTTACTAGATATTTTTCAAGACACTTCTATACAGCTTAAAGTGACATTTAAAGGCTTAACTAGGTTAATTAGGTTAACCAGGCAGGTTAGGGTAATTAGGCAAGTTATTGTACAAGGATGGTTTGCTCTGTAGAGTATCAGAAAAAAATTAGCTTAAAGGGGCTAATAATTTTGACCATAAAATAGATTTTAAAAAATTATGAACTGCTTGTATTCCAGCCAAAATAAAACAAATAAGACTTTCTCCAGAAGAAAAAATATTATCAGACATACTGTGAAATTTTCCATGCTCTGTTAAACATTATTTGGGAAATATTTAAAAAAGAAGAAAGAATTCAAGGGGGGGCTAATAACTCTGACTTCAACTGTACATATCTAAATCTAATCCCATGAATTGATCAATTTCATTCATTGATATAGTAAAAAAAAAATTGTTCAATGGTGACATTTATGCCCCTTTTAAAGGAAACTTCTAGTTTTTTTTGTGTGTGTGTTTATTTTGCCAGCATTTCTGCCTCAGGGCCTTGTTCATTTCTGACCCTGACTGCTATACACTTGTTATTTCAGATGCAGAAAAATTACATAGCTGTAAGATCTCATAATGTACCACAAACTAAGAAAAACTTACGAGAATGAAAAACTTATGAGAAACATCCTGCTCATTCTTGTGATGGAGATTTATTAGCTAGTTCCTCCATGCTTCAATTTCAATCTTTTTTGAAATATGGAAATAAAAAGCTAGCTTTTGCACTTTTTTTTTTTTCATTTTTAAGGCACTGCTGTTATTACAAAGCATGTCTAACTGAGGTCTACAGTTTAGTATGAGAAAAGAAAAGAATCTGAGTTTTATTTTATTACAACAAATGGTGAGTGACACTGGTCAGTGTTTTGTTCTTATGTTCATTCTTAACCTCAGGATATTTTTGCTATACTTTTTGCAGCACTGTATTCTATTAATGTCTGAATTTATTAAAAAATGAATACAGTTGGATACAGCAGTGACCAATTTACATGCCAATTTTAAATGTATGCCAGATAATAGTTTTTCCTTATAAAAATTCTCATTTTAAACCCTTGCCTTTAGTGCATAAAAGAAATAGAAAACCAATTTGTACCCTGTTCAGTAAAAGAGGCAAAAGACATAAAATAGACAAATATATTAGCCATCTCAACATTATATACAGTACATTCACTAGCTCCCTATTTCCTATGGCTAAAACCAGCCCATCTGTCATGGGCAAGAGGAAGTCTGTCAATCTTACTCCATGAGCAGTTGGCCTTAGATGAATCACCTCCGGGCTTTGGGAGCATCCGTCACCCTTGCAAACGCAATGCACAGCTTCATAAACACACAGAGTGAGTGTAGCTGTAAAATCCTAGGAGGGAATTAAGAATTTATCTTAGGCCAATCAGAACCTCAGTTGTCAGAGGATGTGAGCGTTGCTCCAAATGGTTCACTGTAATGAAATCGACGGAGTAAAGGAACAAGATGAAAACTGCCACAGCCAATCAGTGTTTTCAAAGTGTGAGTGAAATGTGTTCGCCTCAAGGGATAGGCTGAGATGTCACACAACAACCAGTCCGTACAATCTTGTTATCTGATTTTGTTGATAAAAAAAATGCTACTTTTGGTGGTTGTGTTGCAATGTTTGTTAAGCAGGCATACATTTATAAGCAGTATGTTTCAGTCTAGTGTAAATATTATTGGTAAAAATGTATTGAAAAATGTTAACTGCAACATAAATGCTTAAATGACAAATGGATTTTTTTATATATTAAATCAAGAATGTAAACTTTAAAGTAATAGCTCACAAATTTACTCATCCTCAAGTGGTGCCAAACCTTTATAGATTTATTTTTTACTTTTGAACACAATAGAATAAATGTTGGAAAATGTTGGAAAATGCAGTCACTGACATCCATAGCAGGAAAACATATCATTGAAGTCAATGGGTACCTGTTTCCAGCAAGCATGTTTAGAAAAAGTTGAGGATGAGTACATTTAGCAAACTTGAAAATTGTCATTTTTGGGTCAACTATACCTTTAACCAGAATAAAGAACTTAAAATTACATGCACACTATTTACATTTCTAATTAAGTTGTTATTTTATAAATCATTGAATTTTAAAATGGATGAAAAAATATATTGATATCGTTTGACAAAATATATATTCTACTATAAATCCTCTATCCTTTGCTATACTGTAAAAAATTATATGATAAATTGATAAAAATTATATGATAAATGTATATGATAAACATGTCTGACAGCATGTTTTAGGTCATTGTAACTTAAACTATGTTAATCATGCTCTAACTTAATTTTATAAACTACAGTAGCTGTTTTAAGTCAGTTTAACATAATATAAGTTTGATACACTCATAAGGTTAATTTGAGTCAGCTTAAAATTTAAGGCAAGCAGGATTTTTTTTACAGTGTATAGACTTCAGAAAAGAATTTTTTTTTTTTTTTAAAATCACTAAAATATAATTACAATAAAAATGATACAAAATATGAAAATAAAAGCTATTTAAAATAATAAGCATGTTATAGAATTATACTACAATCATAACTTTTGAGATTTTATAACCAAGGGCAAATACACACAACTAGTTAGTTTGTGACCCGGCATGACCCACGGCGCAAGCCTCGCATTTATACTTCTGCGCGCGGTTTCTGTTTCTCTGCAATACACTTCCAAAACGCTTGCTGGAAGGTGTTTATCTTTCACTGTGTTGAGTTTCTTCGCTGGTGTTTTGTTTTTTTGTGAACACTTCTTTAAAATGTGCAAGTGGCTCAAATTTGCGCATTTCGAGGTGGGAACCGGCGGACGTGCAACAACTTTAATCATAAGGTAAACAAAACAACAGTCTCCATCCAGAGCTTTTTCACGGGACTCCACACTTGTAAACACTTGCTGCATCGGGCGCACGGCTCTCACCCCTGCTTACACTCGTCAGCGCTACCAAGCAGACCAATCACAGAGCTTGCGCTACGCGTACGCGTTACATTTTTTGAGAGGTGCGCGTCAATGTCACCCACGGTGAGGAGCTATGCGTCCACGCGTAGGCTGCGCCGTAGCCTACGCGTGCGCTTGACGCAGAAGTATAAATCAGCCTTTAGGGTGAACTATACCTTTAATCAGAATAAAGAACTTAAAATTACATGCACATTATTTACATTTCCTATTAAGTTGTCATTTCATAAATCATTGAATTTAAAATAGATGAAAAAAATATATTAATATTGTTTGACAAAAATAGATAGATAGATAGATAGATAGATAGATAGATAGATAGATAGATAGATAGATAGATAGATAGATAGATAGATAGATAGATAGATAGATAGATAGATAGATTGCAAGTTGTGTCGTTACAAACATAGTTTGTTGATTTGGTGTTTCCCAAATTCATCGTTCCAACGAACATTCGCAAACTGCATTGCAAACTTCTATGCTTGAAACTACATCTCTAGAGCTGTAGTTAGAAACATAGTTCCTGACTATGTTCTATTCCCAGTTATTCCCCCTATGCCCCATTCATTTAGAACATTTGAACTTGAAATGTTTTTTTTTTTTTTTGTAAAGCATTAAAGTCATCACTCTTAGGTCTAATTTGCTTTGAAAGTATTTTTACAGTTCAGTTTTAGTGATCTTCATGTTTACAATTGCGCTCCCTTCGCAGTGCACTTTGAAAACATTGATGCCATTTGGAACGCAGTCGTGGCTCAATGCGAAAGCTATAGGTGACCTATTATTTAAAAGCGAAATTTATGTTTCGTCTCCATAGCTTGTGAAAACAAAAAACATAGCATACGTTAATGTTAAGTATCTGCGACAGAGAAACTACGGGTTTTGGGAAACACTCCTCACTACATAGTTCTTTTCCCAAACGATGCATTGTACTATGATAGTTCAGCCGCGAGTTACATCGTTGTTTGGGAAACGCACCTGTTTGTCACTGCAGGAGGGTCAGAGGAAGTGGATGTTGCGCAGCGCAAAGATTAGGCAGCATATTTTTACATGCCTGCATTACTTAAATCCGGCATCTTAAACTCACTAAGGCACTGTCAACACATCAATGTATATAGAAACCACTAAACGCTAGAGTATCTCAGAAAAGAAAATTCCATTTGAAAGACAGAGATTCAAATACTTAGCTAGCTAGACTGTCTTTTCAGAAAAAAAAAGTGTTCACTGCAAAATAAAACACTGCAGGAAGAGACTGAACAGGTGCCCTCTTGAACCTGAAACCTGACCTAGAAAAAGACTGGTGCAAATTCAAAAACCAGCTACAACAACAAAAAGCTTTGCTTAAAAGCAACTAACAAAGTTTGTCACTTTAACAGTTCTCCTGGTGCAGCGATTACTGGTTTTAAGGCTCTATTGTATTAATCAGACTTTTTTTTTCTGTGAGCCCAGCTGGGAGAGTTGCACTAATGTTTGGATCCCTTAAAGCAGAAGTACTGTTTGTTGTAGATGTGCCTCATTATCTTTGACCATGGCTGGTGCTGGTGTAACAGAGCCCCCTGGTGTGGTAATTGCTGGACTCCAGCAGCAACTTTCCGAGCCATATGCTCCCACGCTTCGCTGCAGCTGCCACAACTACCTAGTGTCCAGCTGAGACTATCAAACCATGGTTTAAGACAACAGTGCATTTAGCCCACCTCCAGACAGCAGAGAAAGGTTGGAAGCTTAAAAGGAGATGCTAAAACCATTTACTTTAATAGCGGTGCTTTTCATATGCAATCATTTATAATATACGGTTTACTTCGGGATGTACTTTTCTATTCCCATGATCAGCTGTCCTTGTTTTTAGGGGACAGTCTTCACAAGTGCCCCTGATTTTACTGTGCACTGAAGATAGCCTCAGTTACTTTTTGATGAAACCATCTAGTGTTTTAGTCAATAGGAGCTTTATGAAGCGACTTTAACTTATTGCTCAAAAAATTGTGTTTAACAGCAGCCTTCAAAATGAAAACCTACACCACTCATGAATGTGTACAGAAAAGTACACCAATCAGAGAGTTACACCAAACAAATTGCACCAAATAAGGAGGGAATGGCTCTGGAGAGAACATACTATTAAATGAAGCACTGCAAATGACAATCAAGTATAAAGTCACAATCCTCAAAAAATGTATTCTCTCGTATAGCCTGAAGTATATATACACAATAAAACACACCTCGAGAAACTTACTTTCATAAAACAACAATACAACAATACAAATTAAATCCAAAAATATAGGTATTAGGGGGGCACGGTGGCTTAGTGGTTACTGTCGCCTCACAGTAAGAGGTCGCTGGTTCGAGTCCTGGCTGGGCCAGTTGGCATTTCTGTGTGGAATTTGCATGTTCTCCCTGTGTTGGCGTGGGTTTCCTCTGGGTGCTCTGGTTTCTCCCACAGTCCAAAGACATGCAGTATAAGTGAAATGAATGGTTGACATAGGTATTGCAGTCCAAATTAAAATTATTGGAGAGGGAGTTTGGTAACACTTTATTTTGATGGTCCATTTGAGTATTAGTAGACTCTCAGCTTAATATCTGTTGATACTGACATTTAACAATCCTTCAACAGACATTTAACTGACTATAAGAAACTTTGCAAGTACACGTCAACTTACACTAACCCTAACCCTAACCCCAACCCTAACCCCAACCTAACAACCTACTTATAATCTACTGAGAATTAGTTGCAATGTATCTTAAATTCAACTAACGGACCATCAAAATAAAGTGTGACCGGGATTTTTTTCAAGCCCCTTCTGGCCCTGCAGGTTGTCAGATTGACAACACCAGCAGGAACAAACATGCCTAACAATCTAAGCTGATCAGCTTATAGGTACGTTTGCAATATTTGTATTGTTTGCAAATTAAAAAAAACACCTCATGAATCCACGTAATACCTACATTCAATACATCTGCATATATTGAGGAAGCTTTCAAGACTGAAATGAAATACGTTGTTTTCCACCAAGGCAAGGCATTCTCCTTTTAAAGCAGAATAATTGACTTATGGAGAAATGTTCACTTAGCAAAAGTTTCTTAAAAACTGCAAGCATATTATGGAATTTTTATGTTTTAGAAAAGTCAAAAAATTACATACAGCTCCTTTAACATTGCTTTTATATCAAATTAATTAAATTCTCCCTTAAACTCCCTTAAAAATCATCACTGACAGTGCGAGTAAACATCACTGCAACAAAACATGGAACTGTTCAAATACAATCATATTTTAAACAAAATATCTATTTTTGTGCATCTGCTTACTTTTCAACACGTTTTTTTTATATTGAACAAAACTTAGTTTGCAAAACAGGAAGTGTCTATTAATCAGCATAACAATTATATTCATAACATGTACCTGCATACACACCAATCACATTTTTCTACATGAGAAGACTTTCTTTGACGAGAGAAGGGTGTGGTTATAACATTTAAGATAAACAACAAATGCAGTGCACAGCATAAATGAGTACAACCTCTTTTTGATAATGAATATTATCATCAAAATATATTGTCTATATTCACTGTGAGTTGGGTGCATTTAAGCAAAATAAATATTAATTAAAATAAGAGTGTGGTCACCTGACTTTTTTAGGAATAGAAAGATTATACATTTAAATTAAAATAAGGTGTTGCAAAAAAAAAAAAAAAAAAATCATTTTTTATACTTCTCTTGATTTTTTCTGTCTATTACAATTTTATTTAAAGAGCCCCTATTATGCATTATAAAAGGTCATATTTTGGTTTTGGGGGTCTCCAACAACAGGCTGATTTGCATGCAAGGTCAATAAACACTGTAATTGTCTTATAATATGCATTTATTTTTACCTAATAATCCCAACGTCTCCCATATGATTTGTTCAGCAATTCATTCATTCCCAAACCCCTCCTTTGCATGAGGCTAATCTGCTGTGATTGGTCCGATGACCCAGTCTGTTGTGATTAGTCAACTGGGTTCAGCGTTAGACAAAGAGAAACGCCCACCATGGTTATGAAGTAGCACAGAGTATGTGAGAACCCAATGCAGGAATACAATGTAGTTAGACAGCAGCATATTGCTCTACTCTTAAACCTAACCCCATAACGACGACACACATTCAGTATTAATCCACACAGTGGCAAAAGTTGAACTATTTAGAAAAATTTACACCACGTTTGTGTAGCTGATGGTTGCCATAGCAAAGGCAAACATCAGAGGATCACGAGTTCAGAAATTTTAATGAGTAAAGAAAGAAGCACGCGTCAAATTTTCAATATGGTTTTGGACGCAATATGTGAATAACCTTAAAGATTTAACCTGAGAGATACAGTACAAGCACTGATCTACAATAGATACTGTATGTGATTACAAGCCGCGTGGAACATTTTCAAGTTGCAACACACAATTAAACACATATTTTGCAAACTACAGAAAACGAGGCAACAATTTTAAATTACACTTACATGTTATGATCCAGAGGAAGAAGAACGAAGAAGAGATCCATATGAACTGTAACAATTTTGTTACTGACAAAGTCACTGTCAAAATCTGACAAAGTCCCATACATAATAGTCTATGGTGCTCCTTCCTTTAATAGCAAATGCCCGACAAGTTCCGCATTGCAGTGCATGTTATTGTATCAATCATCAAAAAAATGACAGGAACAAACACAACACTAGGTTGGCTATACTGTAGGATTGTTGTGAAAAATTAACTTTAACCCTTTATTCCCCACAGCTGAATCCCCATTTGTCAGTGATCATCATCTTCATGTGATGGTCAGTCCAGTGATCCCCGCACTCCTCTAGTGTCTAAAGGGAAAGGCGCTTTCACGTTTTACCAGATCCGGCACTTCATATTTGGTGATGTATCGTATTGACGCTGATGCGTTTAGTCAAAAGATCCGAACTCAACACGATTTATATCATGTAAGCATGTATTCAACTCTGAGTCAACTAATTTGTTAAAGAATCAATCGTTTTATTCACAGTGCACATTCAGATTTAAACCTCAGCCTCAGTTTACATTCACTTAGTGCTGTGTTACACACTGCATGGAAGGTCATTTTCAAAAACCCATAATAGGGGCTCTGTAATATTTTTTTCCCCAGACATATTTGTTGAGGTGTACAGATTTTTACACAGAAATCTAATAAAATAGTACTTATTTGCTAATTTAATTGCAGATTTTTACATACTTTTTACTGTACATACGTTTTCAATGCTGTGTTTCAGTGGTTTCAGTTAACTAAAACTTTCAGAAATTCCTTATAGGTAAAATAAATGGAAATCAAAACTACTGAAAATATGGTTAAACGTTGCATCAACCGATGTACAATTTCTCTCACAATATACAAGTTTAACATTTATAGCATTTATATGAGAGTACAATATACAGTAGTTTATGACAGTACTACCATACTCCAAAATACAAATAAACAAGAATATTCCTATTTATTAATTCATAGGTCTCATTGATTAACATATAAACAAGTCATTGATGAATAAATAATGCATTAGCATTTACAAAAGCAACATCTCGACATTTGTATGGCTTAATGTCACTGATTAGCATTTTTTATGTATCCCAAGACAAATTCACTATAACACTTGTCGGCCTCAAAGCATCCAGGGGCAACGGGAGCTCATTTAGCACAGCCATCAAAAGTACTTTGTAACACTTCACTTGCCTGAAGAGAACAGAAAAAAGACAGCCTAAAGGCTGTATGACTCAATGTAAGGTAGAAAACTGTCTAAATGACTGTTCCACTTGGTCAAACAAATAATTTCTTGCTCGCCAAACTTTTGGCCCTCAGCATTGGCAATTATTTTGATTGACGTGGTTGTTGCTTTTACAGTGCTCTTACAATGAGGCCGACGGTGGATTGTGTGCCATCAGCACATGCAAGAACCTGTAATTTCATCAAGCTAATAAAAATCAATGATTTTTACTCAGCTTTCATCAAAAATGTTGTATTAAGTACTAGGTTAATAAAATATCAAAAATATCAGTGCTATTCTTAATTCATACAGAATAAACTTTCACAAAGGTATCTAACACTGCAAAAGGCAGTGATGAAATATGCAAGAGAAGTGACCACAAGTTTAAAAAAAAGAGAGTCTACACTAGGGCACTGGATCATGTGAATTTGAAGGGCTTAGCTCACATAGCTGTGGGCAAGGCAGGAAAATCAGAGGTTATGTGGTAAATTCTAGGTGTGATTTGAGGGTGAGATGGTGGAACTCATTTTTTGCCAATGGCAATTCTGTCCTCACTTTTTGAGAGTTCAAACATGCTTATAACATAAATTGAAAATATAATTATTGTAAGGCAAAAATATATATAATAATTTTTCCATTACGAAATTGATTAAATGTACCACTATTGAATGAAGCTACAAGCACAGAAATTCCATATCCAGAAGTAAAAAATAAATATTTTTTATAACACTTATGTGATCCTGGACCACAAAACCAGTCATAATTATGGAAAATTGAGATTCATGTATTATCGAAGAGCTGAATAAATATGCTTTCCATCTACAGTGCATCCAGAAAGTATCCACAGCACTTCACTTTTTCCACATTTTCTTATATTACAGCCGTATTCCAAAATATATTAAATTAATTTATTTTCTCAACATTCTACACACAATACCTCATAATGACTATGTAAAAAAATGTGTTTTTTCATTGTTGCAAATTTATTAAAAATAAAAAACCTGAAAAATCACATGTACATAAGTGTTCACGGCCTTTGGCGTGAAGCTCTAAATTGAGCTCAGGTACGTTATGTTTCCACTGATCATTCCTGAGATGTTTCAGCAGCTTAATTGGAGTTCACCTGTGGTAAATTCAGTTGATTGGACATGATTTAAAAAGGCATACACATGTCTATATAAGGTCCCAGAGTTGACAGTGCATGTCAAAGCATGCATCAAGCATGAAGACAAAGGAATTGTCTGTAGACCTCCGTGACAGGATTGTCTCGAGCCACAACGCTGGGGAAGGTTACAGAAAAATTTCTGCTGCTCTAAAAGTTCCAATGAGCACAGTGGCCTCCATCATCCATAAGTGGAAGATGTTTGGAACCACCAGGACTCTTCCTAGAACTGACCGGCCATCTAAGCTGAGTGATCGGGGGAGAAGGGCCTTAGTCAGGGAGGTGATCAATAGCCCGATGGTCATTCTGTCTGAGCTCCAGCGTTCTTCTGTGGAGAGAGGGAAACCTTACAGAAGGACAACCATCTGTGCAGCAATCCACCAATCAGGCCTGTATGGTAGAGTGGCGAGACGAAAGCCACCCCCCACCTGGAATTTGCCAAAAGGCATCTGAAGGACTCTCAGACCATAAGAAACGAAATTCTCTGGTCTTATGAAAACAAAATTGAACTCTTTGGAGTGAATGCCAGGCGTTACATTTGGAGAAAACCAGGCACCACTCATCACCAGGCTAATACCATCCTTACAGTGAAGCATGGGGGTGGCAGCATCATGCTGTGGGGTTGTTTTTCAGCAACAGGAACTGGATAGGGTCAGGATAGAGGGAAAGATGAATGCAGCAATGTACAGAGACATCCTGAATCAAGCCACTGTATGTATACTTAGGATAGTATATGGTGGAGATACAAGTTTGAAAATCTAAAATCTGAGGGTTCAAATAAATTTAAATACTAAGAAAATCACATTTACTCACTCAGTTTCCTTCAGCTTATTCCCTGCTTTATCAGGGTTGCCACAGTAGAATGAATCACCGATTAATCTGCAATTGTTTTACACAGTGGATGCCTTGCAAGTCACAACTCAGCACTGAGAGTACAACTCTTAGTCCTGGGAAACCCACACACACACTTTCTCATTTACATACTACAGCCAATTTAGTTTTGTCAACTCAACCCAGTGCAGATATAATTAGAACATGCAAACTCCACACAGAAAAGACTCCTGGTCCAGCCAGGACACAAACCTGCAACCTTTTTGCTGTGAAGCAATCATCCTAACCACTACCACCTTTTTTACATCACACATAATATTCAGTAATATTCTAATGATTTGGGGCATAAAGAAAAATCTATTGTTTTGATCCACACAGTACATTTTTGGTTATTGCCAAAGATATATATATCCATTCAATAGGGCGGCACAATATATCGTTTCAGCATCAATATCACAATGTGTGCATACACAATAGTCACATCGCAGGATCTGCAACGTTGAGCTGATATTTTAATTTTTACAATTGCAAAGTATAACCATAATAGGAGTACAAATGTATCATTTGCGTGTGTTTTTAAGGTCTGGGATTGTGTGAGGATTTCAGGACAGTTTAAAGCATTCAGAGACCAGAATTTTTTTTTTAGTTTGTAACTAAATGAAGGTTAAATGTATTGAATTGTTAATTTGATGAAGACTATACAGTGCTATTTTACATTTGATTATCCATTTTCTGTAGCCGAATACCATGAAGAATTGTTTATTTCACTTTTATCTTTGATCTGTGTATTTATCAATGATTGATATTTGTTTATAAAAGTGTATGCAAATGATAATCAACCTGAATGAATAATTTTCAAACAGAGTTATTACAGTCATCTGGTAAAATGCTATTTATGTCGCAATATAGATTGCAGAAAAACAAAATACTGCAATGTCAGATTTTTCCAGTATAGTGCAGCCCTACCATTCAACATAAGTCAGAATCGCATATTATCTGTTAGGAACAGTGAATATTGACTGGATATTGAAAGAAATTCTGCTTTGAATTGTGTTAAATTGCAGAACTCAAACAAAAATCTAAATATATATCTAAAGAATAAACCGACATGATTCAGAAGATAGCTTAGCAACATGGATATACTGCTGGACACCTACTAGACTGCAGCCGCATGTGCCGTTACTGTCAGGCAGTTCCAGTACACTGCAGATTCAAAGTGCAATGATCATAAAATGTGCAGAAAGAATTGAGAGTTGATATTGATTTGAGTTCAGTTCAGCTCAACTTTTTTATGCAAAATATATCATTTTTATTTTTAGATAATATTGTTAATTGTACAGGGAGTGCAGAATTATTAGACAAGTTGTATTTGAGGAATAATTTTATTATCGAACAACAACCATGTTCGCAATGGACCCAAAAAACTCAATATCAAAAGCTGAATATTTTTGGAAGTAGTTTTTAGTTTGTTTTTAGTTTTAGCTATTTTAGGAGGCTATCTGTGTGTGCAGGTGACTATTACTCTGCATAATTATTAGGCAACTTAACAAAAAACAAATATATACCCATTTCAATTATTTATTTTCACTAGTGAAACCAATAGAACATCTCAACATTCACAAATATACATTTCTGACATTCAAAAACAAAGCAAAAACAAATCAGTGACCAATATAGCCACCTTTCTTTGCAAAGACACTCAAAAGCCTGCCATCCATGGTGAACCGATCAAAACACTGAGATAATCCATAAACTTTGCGTGCAGCAGCAACCACAGCCTCCCAGACACTGTTCAGAGAGGTGTACGGTTTTCCCTCCTTGTAAATCTCACATTTGATGATGAACCACAGGTTCTCTATGGGGTTCAGTCAGGTGAACAAGGAGGCCATGTCATTAGTTTTTCTTCTTTTAGACCCTTTCTTGCCAGCCACGCTGTGGAGTACTTGGACGCGTGTGATGGAGCTTTGATGATACCAGCCCAAACCAGTACTCCACCTCCACCTTGCTGGCGTCTGAGTCGGACTGGAGCTCTCTGCCCTTTACCGATCCAGCCATGGGCCCATCAAGACTCACTCTCATTTCATCAGTCCATAAAACCTTAAAAAAAAAAAATCAGTCTTGAGATATTTCTTGGCCCAGTCTTGACGTTTCAGCTTGTGTGTCTTGTTCAGTGGTGGTCGTTTTTCAGCCTTTCTTACCTTGGCCATTTCTCTGAGTATTGCACACCTTGTGCTTTTGGGCACTCCAGTGATGTTGCAGCTTTGAAATATGGCAAAACTGGTGGCAAGTGGCATCTTGGCAGCTGCACGCTTGACTTTTCTCAGTTCATGTGCAGTTATTTTGCGCCGTGGTTTTTGGTTTGGTTTTTCCACACGCTTCTTGCGACCCTGTTGACTATTTTGAATGAAACGCTTGATTGTTCGATGATCACGCTTCAGAAGCTTGGCAATTTTAAGAGTGCTGCATCCCTCTGCAAGATATCTCACTATTTTTGACTTTTCGGAGCCTGTCAATTCTTTCTTTTGACCCATTTTGCCAAAGGAAAGGAAGTTGCCTAATAATTATGCACACCTGATATAGGGTGTTGATGTCAGACCACACCCCTTCTCATTACAGAGATGCACATCACCTAATATGCTTAATTGCTAGTAGGCTTTCGAGTCTTGGAGCTTGGAGTAAGACAACATGCATAAAGAGGATGATGTGGTCAAAATACTCATTTGCCTAATAATTCTGCACTCCATGTATGTTTAATTAAACATATTTCAATTTCAAGACTGATAAATCCCACTCAGTTTTATTTTAGATACACCCATCAATTTTCTGAAAAAGGGAAATCAAAACACTTTCTGTGCCCAGTAGGCCAACAGCTGGTCTGCCAAGGTGCCCCACTCAAGGCTTTCCCTGGCAGAATGCCAGAGATCCACTTCTATTACTTTCAGTCTCTAAGCTGGAATTTATCCAACTTCCCTGTGACGATTTAACTGCTATTGAATTTGATGTCTTTACTACAAGTTCTGTCTTCTTTGGTTCCTCATAATTATCTTCACCCTCTCTCTGGCATTAAAGCAATCAAACAAGTTGCTCAGATAATTATAACACCATTATTTTTATATTTTTGCTACAAATACTGTTTGGTCAATGGTGAGTGAGCTTAAAGTTTACACACAAGAATAAGAACTTACAAAAAGTGAATATTCTTATCGGCCATAATTTATTATTTCAGAATTTATAATAGTCATCCGTCCAGTTAGTAAGATCATGATCCTGAAAATCATCACCCACATGAGGTAAATAAAACCTTTATTCATATGTATATGAGAAATCTTAAAAACATAAATTTTTTATTTATAAATTTGCAAAAAGTTTAAACCATATACTGTACCTCAGTAGATTAGATATACCTCCTGCATCCATGATAAAAAGTGTCCCATTAAATCATGCATCATCAATGCCTGTGTGAGCTTTACGCAAAGTATTGCCTGAGGCATTCTAAATCAGGCAGTCTGAAGATCCAATTAATTATCACTTTGCAATAACAGCTCCCCTTCACACGCTGTAAAAAAAAATGTGCGGTAGCATATTGCACCTCTGCATCACACCAGTTATTTTTAACTTCAAAAAGCTTTGCCATGGAAAGGCATTGCACTTTAATCATAACCGGTGGTTCATTTTAAACACTTTTCAGCCACTTATCAGCATGAGAAAGCAAAAAAAATATGCTAAAGGTGTTAGTGAAGTACTTATTAATAACTGTGTCTTCACAAATGCAAAGTTGCACTGAGGTGTCAGAGCATGGTGACACATCTAAGATGGGAAAGCACTGGAGGGACTTGTACATGAGGTTTCAGCTAAACTCCTCTCCAACACTTTAGGTCATGTGTAATGTTAGTTTTAACTATGACTGCGAACAATCCTACACCTGTGACTAAATTCATAATAAAGAAGTATTATTGCTTGTATAACATGGCTGTGATAGTGCTGAAACATCATATTACAACTAATTTGACAACTGTAGAGAAACAATTGTTTACATCAGGGGTCTGTAAATTACACAAGCAATAGAGAAATAGGGGCGGGTCATTCAGCTGTGGCGACCCCAGATTAATAAAGGGACTAAGCCGAAAAGAAAATGAATGAATAGAGAAATAGGTATATATGTTTAATTTACATATAGTCCCTATAGAACTTGTCATACATTTGGATGTTATTGCTTAAAAACAGTTTTAACAATCGTTTTAGATTTTACACAAATAGGATAGGTTTTTGGGTGACACGGTGGCCCAGTGGCTAGCACGATCGCCTCACAGCAAGGAGGTCACTGGTTTGAGCCTCGGCTGGGTCAGTTGGCATTTCTGTGTGGAGTTTGCATGTTTTCCCAGTGTTCATGTGGGTTTCCTCCGGGTGCTCCGGTTTCCCCCACAAGTCCAACGACATGCGCTATAGGTGAATTGGGCAAGCTAAAATTGGCCATAGTGTATGTGTGTGATTGAGTGTGTATGGGTGTTTCCCAGTGATGGGTTGCAGCTGAAAGGGCATCCGCTGCGTAAAACATATGCTGGATAAGTTGGCGGTTCATTCCGCTGTGGCGACCCCAGATTAATAGAGACTAAGCCGAAAAGAAAATTAATAAATGAATGAATGATAGGCGTTTCCATTGAGGTTTATCAAAAATAAAGGTCATGTATGAGATTAGGTGCAAATAATAAAAATAAATAAATAAAAAAAAAAACAGTTGTTTACTGATTGATTTGTACTTTTACGTTTACTTTGCAACAATAGTTTTCAAGTACATTTTACTCTCTTTTTAAGTTTTACTCGAAGAATGTAACTGAATTTCTTTTGAAGTGTATGCTTTACCTATAAACATCTACATAATTAACACAGCAGATTTGTGTTACAATATTTTAAGATACAGACACAAATCAGACTAACTGAACGCAGAGACTTGATACACAATGATGCTACAGTCAATGTTTTTAGTATGAATTTGTCATTTTAAGTAGAATATGAACCCAAGATAAAACGAGTTCCTTCACCTAATAACAAAAGCAAGAAAACAGCATAAAGTAAACAGTAAACAATAGACTGTAAAAGATATGGGCGTAGCATGCGTGATACCCATAGGTTTCTGAAGAACGCAAAAGAAGCTACCAGTAGGTGTGGCCAACTGTCACCATTTTTTTCCGCGCATCATCGCAGCGCCCGGGGTATACCAAACAAGGTCAAAAAGGCGGAGCTACAGGTGCCTGCTAGTATTTTGCTTAGACAGGCTTTTCTTTGGGAGAAATGCTTAATACTTTATTACCTGCAACCTGTGTGTTCTAACCACTTGTGCTTGGTTTTAAAAACACTGATGTAATACATTGAGCCACTAAACATTGTTCTTATGACGTTTTTCTACAAGAGGAAAACATGATTACTTCCCAATACCTCAAATATAGTTTGTGTTAGTAAATGCAAGGCTATTTGTGAAATCCAGGCATAACACTGTACAACAACATTTCAGATGACTGTTCTATAGCCTACAGCTAATCAATCTTTCAGATTCTGGAGTGCATTCAAGTTCTAAAGAAAAATATAAACGATAAATTACCCTAAATAAAACAGATACATTTATAGAGATGGTATACAAGTATAGAATTTCACTTACCTGGGAAATGGAGGCCACGTGAATGGTTTGTGAACACAATTAAGTGCACACAGCATGCCATATCATTTGATAATTGTAAGAAATAATTCCAAAAAGCAACTCACTGTGTGAAGACACATAAAAGAAAAAAAATAGGATATATATGCCGAGCTCAGCGGCTAATCAGCCGGAATCAGCTGAGGTGACGAGACAGCAAGCAGCGAGACCTAGCTGTCACTCAAGTGGCCACGCCCTTAATTATGCAGACTTATAGACGAAACGGATGAGTTATAAAATAAAAAAAAATTCACCCTCCTCAGTTGTCATGAAGGGTAATATTAGCTGTATGAATCAAAGTCGTTCTTTTGTACCAGGCTGTAAACACCTTTTTTTCTGCTGTAAAGTTGGCCATTATAACAGTGGGGTTAATAGAAATTTGCTCTATTGTGCAGCCAGGACTAGCAGAATTTCGATGATTTGCAGTTTTAGTTACTTTCGTATTTGCTTCACAAATTTGAATGCGTTTTTACTTCATTTTCTTACATTTGATATTACCTCATTGTAAATTTAATAAACAAGTCAAAGTAAAATATACTTACATCTTTAAGGTTTAATTTCTATAAACTTGCATTGAAAACATAAGAGTTTTTTTGTAGTATCTTCTTCAAATAATAATTTTGATCATTGTGTTGCTTAAACAACAAAGTTATCAAATAGCTATACTACTGAAATATTAATATTGCTGAAAGTCACATACATTAGGAAAGTAGAAATTGAAGTCAATTTTATTTATTTAGAGCTACAAATATAACTGTAAAGTAATAATGTACACTTGGCAAAAAAAGAAACTAAACACTCTGTGCTATTCGGTGAAAACAGTCCTCTTTAACTTGTAAAACGCTTCTGGTTTTCTCCGAAAGTCTTTCCTCTGTCTCTTGTTACACCTTCAGCTACTGATTAACTGTAGCGGTCAGCTTGGGTGAACTCGACAGAACTGTTTAAAACTTAATGATGAGGAATGGGCTCTGAGTTTCTCTTTCCCTGAAGATCCAAATCCCACCTCATAAGAGGAGTAGAATATATATGCAAGTTTCAGGGAGCTGAAAGCGATGACCTGCATTCGTGCTGTAAACGACTAACTAAAATTCTGTATCAGAGATTGATTAATTAAACTCACTCTGGCTGTCACTTTTTTAATAACATATTCGCTAGGTTGGTCCAAAGAGATTTGTGGCCAAGTGACCTTAGGGCTCTAATGTTGAGTAATGTTGAATAACTGCCCAACGGCTAAGAAACCATGAACCCTGTGCAATCACAAGTCACTTGGTTGACGACCTTGCATTTCCAGGCCATTTCTCTTCTAGCAGACCTTACACTGTAAAATGGAACAGATGGTTTTGAACTCTCTGGCTTACTTATCGACTTATAACTAAAGTTTGTGGGGAAAAACCTGCCTTGAAAAGCCTACCTTGAGATAAATGTTACATAAAAGGCTTTACATTGAAGTCACATTTAAATGTAGATGTCAGTTTTATACGCTTCTGAAACTTTAAAGGGATAGTTCACCCATAAGCAAAAAAATAAATACATCTGTCATTATATTCTCAACATCCACTTCCAAACCATACAGTTTATATTTTCTGTGGAACATGAAAGAATATATTTTGAGGAGTTTCAGAAACCAGTAGCCACCATCCGTAGTAGGATGAATAGTAAAATGATGAAACAAAATGGGTCTCATACAAAAAAAAAAAAAAAAAAAAAAAAAAAAAAAAAAAACCACACACACACACCCCACACACACGCACACACGCAATAAAAAATCCCGAAAGATGATTTTTGTCAATTAAGGCACTGGTTATCATGCTTTTTTTTTTTTTTTTTGCAGATCTTCATTATTGTAAACATTATGTTTTTAGCCAGTAATTTAATGCTATAAAAATGGGGCATGTCATCGGGATTGACAGTTGCAATTGACAGTTTCTCTAAACAGACCGTCGGAGCTTCGGGAGGAGATTATTATTATTGTTATTATTCGATTTCGATCTTATTTTACCATGATAAAATGAGTTCAGCAGTAAACTATACTTTCTGACATACAGGATCTGGTGAAACACTGTTTATTCGGTAAAGGGAGGGCTTTATCGGGCTTTATTAGTTTGCTGATACAAGCCATGACGGGGAAAATACAGGTGATCGTTATCTAGTAGTAATTCTTTTTATGGGTCTGATCTCCACATTGATCTCCTGTAACGTTATTTGAACTTGATTTAAAGGACGTCTCTAACATTGAGTTTTGGCATGTTGTCGAGTTAATCTACTGAATTTGCCGTTATAAAATATTAATGTTCTAGAAACAGAATTTTATATAACAAATAGAGCTGTAAATTTTATACAGTATATTGTTTATATACTTCATTTACCGTTTGCTTTTTATTTGAAAACACCTACTAAACAGTAAAATGAAGGTAAATTCTTATTTGCCAGATATTAAGGCATGGAATAGACCAAATGAAAATGGAGGCACAAAACGATAAACAATATACAAGCGATGTTTCAGCAGCTGATATACCTATATCATATACACATCAGTTGATGTATTAATACAGCTAAGTTTATTGTACAAATTGATAAGGATTATTTTATATAGTGCAGGGATGTGTAAATATCCTGTTGATATTTAGAAATCTTGATGTTGATATCTTTTAAACACGATTTTTCCCGCATAGCAAATAGCTGTCCATGGTATGTATATTTTGGGTCCTGTTGATTGGTAATTAAACAAAAACCTTTCTAAAATGTATGTGTTGTTTATATGTTATTGTTTATATTTTACAAGTGATATTTCTACCCCTATGAAGATAATAAATACCAACAACCTATTATAAGAGGAAAAAAGTGTATATAGCGGAGTCTAACTCAGGCTACAGTGCATGAACGATCGTTTATTTCTGCAGTCCAACATATATTGTTTTTATTAAATTATTAAAACAATACAACAGCTTACATCATACAGTTTTTAAATCATATATTATTACGTGTTTTTAAATGCAAGTGCTTATATTTATATTAGCTAACCTTTGTTATAGCGCAGATCCGGGCGGTCAAGTGAGAAGTTCAGGGGGGCATGGTTGATTTGACGTACAAGCGCTTGGTTGGAAGCTTGAGGCTCCGCCTCTGGCTCCAACTGGTAGTCCCTTCTGCACATGCCCAGGCTCCAATTTCACCAGTCTTTTGCGACAGTTTGTGCCCGTCATGAGGCTTTTTGCCTTCAAAGCGTTCAATGGGAAAAGGCACTGTTGCATCATCCATATTTGTTACAGTCATTGGATAAAACCAGCTTTGTTCTTGGATGAGATATACCTTTAAAAAGGAACTGTATGTATTTTTTAACACAGTTGCACAAGTATCTAAGTATCTGAGTAACAGATGACATATTTCTATCTAAATTTTTGGAGAGAGAAACAAAATGCAGTAGTCAATCACAACTATAACTTCCTATTTAGTTACCTTTGGTACTGAAAAGATTTTTTTTTCTTTTTAAAACAGTAACACCATCTCTGAGACACATTTTACACTATAGACCCATTTTTTTTTTAGAATTTCCCTGAAGTGTGAACAGACTATTGTTGCTACTATTGACCTTATTCTTCACGTACGAGCGGGCACAACGGAATCTTTTTGGCTTGATACTTGCGGTCTCATTCACTTACGTTAAAAGCAACTCGTTAAGCTGCTTCATGCTGCAAACTGATATTTTCTTATTACATTATTCTACTTTTTATGCAGGGTCATGAGCACACTTGTTTGTAGAGAAAGTAGTTTGACCGTATTCTGTTGTTTATTATGCCTAGTCATTTCTCCCATAAGCAGCTGAATCAAAAGTTCTAAAACAATCGCAAAAATGAGCGCTCTTCCGCATCGCAGAATATGGTCAATATCTCTCATCCAAAATATCTCAATGTCCAAAAGCATAGAATTACATTTACAAATGACTGAATGTATATTTAAGAACCAGAATATGTGTCCTTACACCCTTAACAATTAATCATGTCAATGAATTTTACACATTTAGTTGAGAGTGAGAAACTACTTATTTGGGAGAATACGAGAACCAGAAGAACTAAATTTATTGTGGTATAAAATGTTTGAATTTCCAATAGTGTTTAATGGATTTTTCAAAAAGACACTATAGATTTGATGACTACAGTAGATCTGAGTAAATCAAGGTGTTGAGGCTTCATGCAGAATGTAATACTGTACAGCAGGGGTTCTCAAACTTTTCAGCCCGCGACCCCCATAATAATAATGCTGATGACTGGCGACCCTCACTATTTTCGAAAGTGGTTATAATCATACAAATGTTACACGCAACGACTCACACAAACCAATAGGCCTATATAAACACAAGCGTCTTGATAACACAAAAAAGTGCAACAGTCTAACAACCATATAACTTTTTTATTATTATTATTATTTAATATTAACCTTACCTAATGAGACTGGTAGGCGCAATATTTAAGTTACATCACAAGTCTTTTCTTGGTTTTATTTTGGAGATTGCCACTTAAATATCATCCTCCATGTTCAGTCGTGGCCTGTATTTATTTTAAATGTACGTGAGTGCCGTAAAGGTGTCAGAAAGTTTAGCTAGTGCCGTAAAATCAATCTGTTGCAACTGACACTATTGCTCTGTCATTAATCTAATGTAAAAAACCCCAGGGGTTGCAATCCAATGGGAAAAAAAATGAAAGGCTGATGGCTTTTTGTTTGGATGTTACATTTTTATGTAACTATTTATATCTTCTGTAGGTTATGGATAAACAATGGTAATTTTAAAAGTTTTAGATTTTTGGAAATCACCAAGCGACCCCCTCTCATTGTCCCGCGACCCCCCAGGGGGTCCCGACCCCCACTTTGAGAACCACTGCTGTACAGTATGTCTGGATCAAAAACCTTAGAATTTGGTGTCAAGAACTCAAGGACACCTCACCACACACATACACACAACGCTCAAACAGCTGCAAACATACCAATTCTGAACAGCAAAATCATGACATACAGAGTTACAAGTCTACTTGACACCTATGACAATAGCATACACAAAACAGTGAGTCTTTTTCACTAATAAATGCATCGATTATTTGTATTTATATGCACATTTGAAGTGAACTTCTAAAGAAAATGGTCATCTAATTTAAAACTTAGTCACATGAACTTAAAATATTCAAAAAGAGCTGCTGCATGCATGAGGTTAGTGATTTGCATAAAACATGCCTAAACCATTTCCATATAAAGGATTTCCACACAACTCTTCCTCAAATCCTTTCGCCACTCTCAACAAACATGCACTGCTCTCTGCAGAAGCATTGACGCAAGGCCCTAAAGCAATGCATAGTCATTGGCAAAAACTCAGTCCACAGATGCAGGTTGCAGAGCTTACATTAGCCAACTGTATACTGGCAATATGTGAACAACTAGTAAAGGAATTTTTTTTAAAGACTTTTCCAAAATTTCCTATAGGTCTGTAGCATGAATTTTAAGAAGAAAAAACTTGGGACATGTTTTGCTGGGTAAATCAAATTCTATGAAAAAAGAAAATATGTAAATATGTATTGAAACAAGGGTTACACAATATGCAATGTGTGCATCTGCAATAGTCAAATCACATGATGTAAAATGTTGATTTGGGATTAAAGTTGACTAGGACCCACAATTCAGAACACTTGAGATTTGTGGATTCGCTGCAGAGTTTAAAGCATTTAGGCACAATAACTTGTACAATTTGTAGTTTTAATAGAGATTATGCTATAAAGAATTTGCAGGGTTTTTTAACATTTGATAAATTTCTGTATTTGAATACTGTTTGAATTCCCAGAAAACCATAAACAATGTTTATTTTACTTTTATCTTTGCTCTACTGTATTTATCTATGCTTGTAATTTATTATGTTTTATGCATTTTTCACTTCACTACAAAAATCATCCTAAATCAATCTGAATTATTTAACTTTTTTCCAAATAGACCTATTCTAGTAATGTGTTGAAATTGTATCCATATTAAAGTATACATTGTAGAAAAGCTAAATTTCACAAAATGTTGTGTAGGCCTAATTTAAACCACATTTATTAACACTGATTCATTTTTTTCAACAAAGTTGTTACAGCCTTTTTCCAAAATGGATCCAATTTATTATTTTCATCAAAACAATACTGCATAATGACAATATAAAAAGAAATCTGAAATCTTGAAGCAATATTATGAGCAATATTACACAAGTAGCAGTGTGATATGGCTGTATATTGGCACTGGTGGAAAGCACTGCTATGAGTGTGATATTGCGTTTATACAAAAGTTTGACGGCATAATCGCATATATAAAAAAGAAAATCCAACACAGAGAGTCTAAAAATCCTTTTGTATGGAGGAACTACTTTCTTCCGCCATTCATTCATCTGCAGCTGATGTCAGAAGAGCAGAAGCCATTACTAATTCACCAACGTCACTTTAGAGCTAGTATTTGAATGATTCTCTAGCGTAATGTCTAAAATGATGACAAAACAGCTGATTTTGCTCACATTTTAAAATTATAATGTCTAGAGACATTTCCCAGTATTTCTCTGTTGCCCTGAAAAAGCCAAAGTAAAGCAAACACTACCAGAAGCACTACCAGAACATGGTATAAATATAGCACTGCAAAAGAGAGAGAGAGAGAGATCAACTTAGAACGCCACTTACCTGTTTTATAAAGATTTGATCAGCTGTAGTTTGAAATTATGCAGAGTTTTTCTCCTCTAAGGGCTTATGCAATCTCTGTTGCCATCTTGTGGCGGAAGGTCAATCATCTTTGCTCTGCTCAGTGACAGAGTGATGCATGTACCGCAATATCTCGGAAATTATAAATATTTAAAAAATAGGCACAGTCCTTAGAAATAAACTGCATAGATGCAATCTAAACAACTATTCTCGCCTTTAAAAAGCCTCAAAAGTATACCATGTTGTCCAACAGCTGCAATATTTGTCAACCTGTAATGAGTTTATTGATATGCCATCACTCTATGTGGTTGGAGTAATACAGAAGGGTGAGGACGCTGTACAAGGGCTGTTATTGCAGATTATTATATGGCTATCAGCCAATTAGATTCAAGATCAGATTATATTTATATAATATATAAAATAGGCAATTTCTTCCATTCGTTTTTGCAGTAGTCATATTCCACCCAGTTGAAAGAGGTGCATTGGTGTACAGCCACCTTCAGATCAAGCCTTAAGCCAAGAAAATTCACTGAGCTGTCCAATAGCCACTCTTTGTTTTCCTGGCTGTGTGCTTAGGGAACGTCCCCAGTCTGAAGTCCAGAGCGCTCATCAATGATGTCTCTGTACACTGCTGTACTCATATTTCCCTCAATCTTGACTAGTTTCCTAGTTCCTGCCACTAAAAAAAAAAAAAAAAACACCCACAGCATGATGCTTCCACCATTATTTTTTTCCAATGTAGAGATAGTATTGGCCAGGTGATGAGCGGTGCCTGGTTTCCTCCAGACAAAAAGGTTGATGTTTGTTTCATAAAACCAAACTATTTTGTTTCTTGTGGTCTGAGAGTCCTTCAGGTGCCTTTTGACAAATTCCAGGAAGGACACAGTGTGCCTTTAACTGAGGAATGCCTTCTGCCTGGCCCATCTAATAGGCCTAATTGGTGAAGTGCTATTGCGATTAGTGGAGATATGGTTGTTCTTCTGAAAGGTTTTTTTCACTCCAGAC
Source organism: Danio kyathit (assembly GCA_903798195.1). Classification (NCBI taxonomy): domain Eukaryota; kingdom Metazoa; phylum Chordata; class Actinopteri; order Cypriniformes; family Danionidae; genus Danio; species Danio kyathit. Next base: position 29,707,666 of record LR812543.1, read on the forward strand.
AATTTTGCATAGACCTCTTTAAAAGTGAATGACATATCAACAGACGTCACGCAAACGTAATTGAATTAAAAAAAAAAAAAAAAAGCTGAAATATTCATTTTCCATAAAGTATATTGATTCTACTGCTACAGTTGGTTGCTGAGGGTTTTTTACAGTGCAATGCACGGTGAAGAAGTCAGCCATGGTTAAATAAAACACCATTATTGATCAATCAGCATCTAAGACTGAAAATACATTGTAAAAAAATAGTTTCAAAGTAGCATTCTAGTGATTATTTTGCATTATATATTATTAGAGCTTACTCCTTACACTTTGAAAGAATACTTGCATGGCAAACCACCCTAACAATATTAAGATGTATAGTCATGCTTACATCTTCTGGTCCTAGACAGATGCTGACCTATTATCTCATTACATTTATAATGCAAATCTATTCACCTGACACTAAGTAGACTGCAAGGACAACTTAACATTTGCATAAATGCAAAAAAAAAAAAAAATAAGAAATAAACAACTGACCTATCCCTCATTATGTCACGATTGTGCTTAAGCACACTAAAATCTGACTGTCAGTTTTAAAAGGACAATGACAAATGGTTAAATGTATTAAAAGCCAACTGATAATGAAGTTGTAGTGCTTCAGTACACTCAGCTTAGCATGTGGCAAAACATTGCTAATGATTTTAAAAATAGGTTTCAAAACCTGGTAAGCTAATTTGATATCTACTGCCTACACAGATAGCTGTCTACTAAAAGAGCATCATGGAAACTCATAAATAACTAATTTGCAACCTATGAGACATCACTCCACACATTACCATGTAAGCCACATGGTAAATCTGCTCACAACTGCTTCCAATACTTTGCAACAGCACTCATCCATTCCTTCACTGCCGTTGGTACCAGAATTGTTTCCCCATTATTTTAGGGAGATTAAAAAAAATACTTTGTTAAAGAACCAGACTCCTTTGAAGCCAATCTAGTACGTTATAATCCAAATCACAATATTACTTTTTGATTAAGTACAGAATTACAGTTCTATGAAGCATAATAAATGGCATAAAGTAATAAATACTTTACTGCAAAATAATAATTTTAAGCTTTTATTTTGTATATGGAGATAATACGTTTATTTTTAAATATGTACAATATAAATATATGACAAAATAGTATTTCATTTTACATTAAAGTTTGCATGAGTTTTTTTTTTTCTGTGTTGTGTAATTTGCTGTGTATTTAATAAATATGTTTAATGTAAACAAATTTTAAACACTGTTGAACTAGTATCCAAACAACTGTAGCAACCAGTCAATAAATTGAACATTCCAGTTAAAACTGAAAAAGCTTTCCAGCGCTAGAAAGTCCTGGAAATGAACACAGAGGTTACTGAATTTCTAGGCATGACAATCACAAGTCTCACAATATAATCACGATATTTTCCTCCCGGTATTGATATATCTGCAAAATATCGATATATCACAAGAAAACCATCCACATGTCATGATTTTTGTAAATGAAGGGGAAAAATGCATCAAAAAGATATAAGCTGCATTTCTTTTATTAACAGCACATTTTATAGAATTGCAACAATGTAAAACAAGCACACAGCTGTCAGAACACTGAGAGCAGTTTGTGACTGAAAAGGTCACATCTCTAAATTAGTCATAGCAGCAGCATCTCTATTTTGTGGAATTAACATTTAAGAAAAAAAAAAAAAAAAAAAAAAAAAAAAAAAACTTTCTGCTTTTTTTTTTCTGTAAACTTAAGACACTTATTTCAACTTGGCCAACTTGTAAACACCAAAGCATTTTATACTTGGCCTTGGTTTATTTTTTATGCATTTGGTTTATTAAAATCATGCATTCCGAACACTTGATGAATACTTTTTCTTCAACAGTAACTGACCAGAATGCTCAGAGAGGTGAGCACAGACTCCAGAGCACTTATGATGTCTCCAACAGTGGAGAACATTAGTTTATTTAGTCATCAATTTAAAAAGAACATAATTTGTGGGGGGTTTTCCCCCTAATATTTTCAGCCACAGTTTTCATAATATCATCTTCAAAACTTTCATAAGGTCTCTAATGGTTAAATAAACGCAAGGCCCTTTAAATGATATGTTCATGTCCTATTAATGTCTTCATCTAATAGAAATTTTAGTGGAATAAAAGAGCAATATTCTTGCATAAAATCTCACAGCACTGACTGCAGGCACACACAATTTTCTTTATAATTATAAAAATCTTTATAATTACAATATAGCAAAGTGAAAAAAGGTCTGTGAGGGACTTGCGGTAGCTTCCAGGAGAGGTGGGATGTCTGTGTAAGACTGATTAATGCATTTAGATCTTGAACATTTAGATAAATATCGATAATTGGTGCTAGAGTATCGATAATCATGGCCGCATATTGTTATATTGTCCCACCCCTATTTATTTATTCTCAATACATTGGTCTTACCATGTTCCCATAAATAAGAAATTATATCTTTTGCTTGGATATACTCGTGTGTTATTTTGACTATTTTCTTTTGCTTCAGTGTAATAGAGGCCAGCTAGTGAGAGTTGTGTGAGCAAACCTCACTACCATGATTTCAAGATGTGGACAGACACCATAGGATGCACCCTTTGGTGTTCTTATTATTGTGCTTGCCTCTCAAATCCCACTCAAAACGGGTTGAATAGAACTGGAGGGTTTACATCAGCTATGATAAAGATACATTTATTTCCATCCCTTATAAGCCTTGAACATCTCATCTATTGCGCATTTCAAGTAAGATTGGGTAAAATGGATTGGGGTGTTATTTGTTGTTGTTGTTGTCGTTTTGTGATTTAAAATATTAACAGCATTTTCTAGAAATCTCTTACTGCACCTTTAAAAACTTCACACCTTTGTCTCGTCAAGATTGACCCAGTGCTAAGATGACTGTAGTCCTCAGCATGCTTGTTAATGTGACAAATATCTTCTCTATTGGTATCTTATTAGTCCATCCTTGTGCATAATATTTTGAATATGAAGCATGCATGACATTCATTTTCTATTAAATAAAGGATGTCTGATAAGCTTTTCGTGATTGCTGTGCACCTCCGTTGCAAGGACAAGAAGCATTAGGAGTGATGAGAGCCATGAAACGAACTGTGTTCTTTAAAATTGAATTTCAGACCTCATTTATGCTCAGCTAATCCCTCATTCACACTCTATTCTACATAAGCAAACACTTCTGATACCAGGATGCATGATGATTCCCATCAGGGTGTATTACTGACTCAGAGGCAGTAAGAGCCCTCAATATCAGACAAGAAAAAAAGAAACTGTACGTTACAGAATGTAGGATTTGTAGTGCTACTTGTTTACGGTGTTGGAAAATATTGGAATTAAATTATAACTTAACTGTCAGGATTTGTGGAAAGAGGTGAGGACTCTAACACAAACAAATAAATGGGCTTATTTAATGATAATAAATAAAAAAACAAACCAAAACCACCTCAAAATGGGAAAGCATGAAACTACAGTAGATAAAACGGAGCTTGCAAGGCAAGAGCAAAAGCACAAGGAACAGGCTCCAACACAGTGAAGATTGAAGACAGACTGGCACAGGTCTGAAAACACAGGGGTGATTAAATAGAGAGCAAATCGGGCACTCGCTGAGGATCAGCAGGAAGATTCCAGACACTTTCCTGCAGTGTGACTTCAGCTATGACGAGCGTCAAACCCAGAACCAATAGGATCTGATGACGCAATCAGTGCAACAACTTCAAACCACTGCGGGAAATGTGAAAACAGCTTTTTTCTGGTTTTCTATTTTGTTTAGGCTTGCTGTGTGCAAAAATTACTGCAGCAGTTTGTGTCTGTTTGCAATGAGAGCAGCCTTCCAGTCAGTGTTCTGTAATTTACAGCACTGATGCTAAGAAGGGAGTGGAGACATTGTGCATTGTTCACAGTGATTTAAGGATCACAGTTCAACAAATCACAAGCAGCTACAACAGTGGTGACCAGGGCAATGTGTCACAGCAAAACGCATAAAACTCATGTAGATGATTACGAAGCCATGTCCTCGTGGTAACTACACTATTAAAAAAAATTAGGCATTAATTGATGAACCACAAGCCAATTTGAAATTTACTAAAATAAGTGACAATTCAAATCGGTTGAGATGGCAAAAAAAAAATAATAATAAAAAAAAAATTGCAATATAATGGAAGGAGTTTATATGAAAAACATATGGTTTATATGGTTCCCTCTTTTTTTGCCTTATTTTGTTTATATAAAGAGCTTTTTTTTTTTTTAAGTAACTTTTGCAAATATTAAAATATTACAAAGATGTTCAGCAATAGGCTTATAAAATGACATTATTTCATTTATAATGACTAATCTTATTTTTTTTTAAAAAAAAAAAACATTATTATGCAGAATATTACATATAACATGTAACAATATTACATGCAGAAGAATTTCTATCAATGTCTCCAAATTCATCTAACATGAATCCAATCAAACATTTGTGGTTCACCTTGAAAAAGCAGGTTCCTGCCACGTCACCCCCACCTCTGCAATGTACTGTATGAGAACTGAAGGTCCTGATGCTGACATTATAGTACCAGATATCACAAAAGACCTTTTGTCACATCAGTAAATCAATGCATCGCTTTGTGGTAGATGTTTTGTGGGCCAAATTAGATTCTACTGATTATTAGGTGGGTGGTCATAATGTTATTCCTGACTATTATAAACACCAAGAAGCTTAATGTCGAGAGCAAAGTCTGGAGTTTTAGAGAAATCTGATGAAAATTATTTTGAAAATAGTTCAAAATCCCATTTTTTAATCTAGCAAGGTTTTTTTTAAAAGAAACAATGGATTTAAGCAAATTTAAATTCAACATGCACAAACAAAAAAAATCTTTATACTACTCTGTTGTACAAACTGTATTGTATTCCATCTTTTCCCTATTATTAATATTATGCTTAGATATGTTAAATATGTTATCGGCTTCTGACTTTTTGTACACAATTTAAAACACAATACATTTTTTGCGGTCCAAGCAAAACTAACCAAAGAAACCAACTTAATTCATAGCCTATACTTTTTATTGTATTTCTGAACTCACTGCCACTATTATTGGCGATTTAAGCAAAAAAAAAAAAAAAAAAAAAAAGAACACAAATATTGAATTTTGTCTGCAGTGCCTTATCTGAAAACGGCAGTACTTGCAAGAATGCGGGAGTTAAATCGACTGTGTACTCTTGTGGGATCCTTTTCATACATATGGATGCTCAACAACTGGCTTTTCCAAGCTGAGTGATCGATCGGAGCATGGAAGAGAGGTTGCAGGGTGATGACTCACATGCCTTTGTCATCGAGGGTGAGTTTTATTCAACCGCTGTCATATGTTTGGGTGTGCTTGACCGATTAGAGGCGAGAGCTCTTATTAACGGGTCCTCAGGGGACATGTGAAGAGAGAGATCACTGTGGGATTCTAATTAATTTGGCATCCTAATCCAGACATATAACTAAAAGTGTTTGACATGTTACAGATGTACTTTACACCACTATCAGATCTATTTTATATTATTGTTATTTATAAAGGAGAGACACATTAGCTACATTAATATGCAGAATCTATATTAACAAGGCAGTTAATAAACAGGCTATTTAAAAATGCTAGTTCATGCACAGACTAAATTAATCCTGAAACCCAGCTAAATGGATTTATTTAAAATCAAGCAATGTTCTTGAGAGCGGTATGTCTCTGCAGTCAAACTCCCAATGCTGGATCTGTTTTTCATTATTTCGTACCCACTGCTGGTTTCTATACTAAAGGCAAAAGCCCCAGCAAAATGACCAGTTCCTCTCAAAGAATAAAACGATCCATAATGATTAGTGCTAAATCACAAGTGCACTTGTTAAATAATCAGCGGCACTCCTGAAGAACCAAATTAATGGCTGTATTAAAACAGATTTTCCTGAACACTCCCCCACAGTGCACCCAAAGTGTGAATGTAATGGTCGCAATCAAAATCTACAAAGAACTATAAAAAATAAAGAAGACTTGACAAAATAAAGGAGTGAATTAAAAAGTGAAACAATAAGGAAAATGTCTTAGGGGTGTGTGATACTGTCATTCATTTATTCATTCATTCATTCATTTTCCTTTAGCTTAGTAGACTGATTTATCAGGGTTTGCCACGGTGGAATGAACCGCCAACTACTCTGGCATATGTTTTACGCAGCGAATACCCTTCCAGCCACAACCCAAGATACAGTCATACAAATCAGACCACCTAGTTTTTCGCAATTTTGCGATCGCTGAATCCAACGCAATTTTGAATTGTTTAGCAGCTTGTGCAATAAGCAGATGTAAATGAAGCGCAAGATAATTACATATGAAGTCAATGCAAAGATGCGATTAGACATCCTGTGGCACAAATTGGGCATTTTGTGCATTTGACACACTTCAGACTGCAAAAAAAAGTGTGAGCGAACATCTAACAAGCGGAGCAAGAAACAGACAGAACAGCAAGCAGCAAACAGTTCGGCTGCTGGATATGACCGAATTGAAAGACAACATTTGTTTTTTACATGTATGGCTGGTATTATGATATGAGTCAAGTCAATAAATTATGTTGTTTAACTCTTTCCCTGCCGTTGACAAGAGAAAACACTTCCCTGCCATTGACAAGTTTTACGGCGGTCCGTCTTTTAGGTGCATTACGATAGGAGAAGCCCTGTCCTGAGTGAAATACATGATGTCAGATGCTCCAGGGAGTGAGATAAAATAGTGGATAAAAAAATTTTGGCTTAATCCCTCACATTTTAGATCTGTTTTAGATCTCGTCTTGACAAGAGACCAAAGAAGCTTTATTTTTATGATTTGTGTCATTGTCATTATATCAGATTGCACACCTAACACAGTAGGCTACCTAATATGGTAAATAAGCAGCCTGATCTCACGAGAAAAATTAAGTATTTTACGTTTTGTCAGTTTAGTGGCTAATTCATATGATTTCGTACGAGTTCAGTCGCACGAAAATGTATGATTTTAAAAAGGAGGCGTGGCACCTAACCCCAACCGTCATTGGGTGATGAGCAAATCATACTAATTTGTACGAATTAGATCGTATGAATTAGCCACTAAAGCAAAAAGTTACGAATTGCCGTGAGATTGCATTAAAATAAGATATATATTATATAATAAATAAATAAATATTTTATATAGGATATATTTTCCCAATAAAAATAATTAAACAATATATTGCTCAATGAATTTTATACAAGTATTCTTAGTAGTCTTGATTCATTAACAGCAAAAGTTAAATTAGGTTTACAAAGATGGAGTCATTTAGTCTTTAGCAAGCAGAATACTAATTATTAAAATGAATGTGTTGCCAACGTATTTGTATGTATTTCAGTGCCTGCCCATATTTCTCCCTAAATCCTTTTTTAGATCTATAAATGAAATTATTTCATAATTTATCTGGGCTGGTAAACGACCACGAACAAACAGAATGTTGCTATGCAGAAGCAGATTGGCTGGTGGGTTAGGTCTACCCAACTTTATAAGTTACTATTGGGCAGCTAATGTTAATAAAACAATATCCTCGTTCACCTCTCCCCAAACTAGTTGGTGTCAAATTGAGTCAGCCTCTTGTTCCTCTTCATTGAGAGCTTTGGCATGTAGTACCTTGCTCTTTTCCCCGAGAAACTTTACCACCAACCCTGTGGACATCGGAACTCTAAAAATCTGGGGAAAAATAAGACTAATAATTGGGGTTAAATGTTTATAAAAGTGAGTAAAATCACCAAGTCAGTCAACTGATTTAATTAAAAAAGATATTTAGAAAAGATCCAAGCGATTCTCTTTAAGAAGAAACTATTGAAGCATTGACTAATTTGATTAATTCCGAAACAGTAATTCTTAACAGATTAAAACTAAATATTGAAGAAATTATGAAAACAAATGAAAAAAAAAATAAACAAACAAACACTGTGAACAAATCAAAAACAAAACGTTTTTATTTTTGGAAATATTTTCTTTGGCAAAATGCAATAAAACAGACAAAATTTTGTCTAAAATCTAAGTAATTCAATATTAACTTCCTATTTGTTGAACAGTTTTCAATATCAGATTTGCGAGCACACTATAGAAAAAAGAAACCCATAAAGGATACTTTTTGATTTCACATCATGAATTACAGGGCAATTCTAAATGTATTCTAAAAGGCTTCCTCTCACAGTGAATGTTTTAGACTGTCAGGATGTGTTTTTGTTTGTTTCAGGTCAAGTGACTAAAATAATCAAACATCAGGGGGTTATTTCAGAAAGCAGGTTCCCCTTCGGGAGGGGAACTTCAATGCTATGTGGAAAAACTTCCACTATGGGGATTTCGTCAGAATCCAATCATCTGAAAGAGTATAAAAACGGGCCAATGAAATGCCAATGAGTTGGCGGCGTCAGCGTGCACAGCTGTCTTGAATGACAATCAGCCTGGCATAAAAGGCTAGCATGTGCTCAGCAACGCCATCCTTTTCGCTTTCAGAGCCTTTCACAAGCTTCTGAGAGAGTTGCTGAGGGTTCTCCAACCTGTCTGAACAGAGAGAGAGAGATTGAGAGCTGTTCTCCCGGTCCAGAGTGCGTTTACGCTGCGGCAGACGGTCGAGCTGGGTCTTCTCTCCCTTGCCTGGCGTCCTTTGGGTCCGGTCCTCAAACTGAGCGGTTTGTATAGGAAGCAAGCTTCCCTAAAAGAGCAACACGGTCGTGCAGTGCGTCTTTTTCAAGATGTCGCTCCGACCGTGCGTTTCTGGATGTGGTGGTTCCCTGTCCTCGGATGATGGGCACGAGCACTGTGTGGCATGTCTGGGGGTCCAGCATGTCAATGCAGTGCTCGCGGGCAGTGCATGCTGTCATTGCGACGTCATGTCTGTTGCGCAGCTAAGATCACGGCTCGCTCTTGTAAAAGGGCGACCCACCCCAGTTGTCCCCCGCTCTGCGGTTGGCACTCGGGCAGATCTGAGGGTTACGGTGGGAGCTAATCCGCCGCCTTCGGGCTCGCGGACCTCTCATTCCTCAGCGCGCTCCATCCAAGCTTCGAGTGAAGGAAGCGGTCCATCTTCACGGATGGTCGCCCTTTCACTCGATGACACCGAGGACCAGATGTCCATCAATGCATCGGAGGGTGGGCTATCATTATCCGACGAGGATCCGAACCCGCTCCCTCCCTCCGTGGTTGTGAGCGCGGCTTCGGATCCAGAAGCGGATATGCTGGCCGTGCTTTCCCGGGCTGCTTCGGCCGTGGGTTTGGAGATGGTTTATCCCCCAGCCCCGCGGCCGGACCGACTAGATGGGTGCTACGTGGAGGACAAAAAGGCGAAGCCTTCTAAGCCTCCCGTCCCCTTCTTCCCGGAAGTGCACAGTAGGCTCACGCAGTCTTGGAGGGCACCTTTCTCTGCCCGATCTGCGTGCGCCTCCGCCCTCACCACCCTGGATGGTGGAGCAGCCAGGGGGTACGAGGCGATTCCCCAGATTGAGCGCGCCATTGCGGTCAACCTATGTCCGCGTGGCGCCTCTTTCTGGAGGGGTCAGCCCCGTCTCCCTTCCAAAGCGTGTAGGTTATCTGCCTCCCTCGGAGCCAGAGCCTACACAGCCGCGGGCCAGGCTGCTTCCGCCTTGCACGCTATGGCCACCTACCAGCGCTACCAAGCGCAGGCGCTGGCCCAGCTGCACGAGGGTGGTTCCGACCCAGGCCTGCTCCATGAGCTCCGCACCGCAACCGACTATGCTCTGCGTACCACCAAGTCGGCTGCGTGTGCCCTGGGAAGGTCGATGGCCACATTAGTGGTCCAGGAACGCCACCTCTGGCTAAACCTGGCAGATATGCGCGATGTTGTCCGCTTTCTTGACTCGCCCATATCCCAGGCTGGCCTGTTCGGCGACACCGTCGGTGAATTCACCCAGGAGTTCACGGCAGTGAAGGAGCAGTCGGATGCGATGGGCAAAGTCATCTATCGGCGGGACCGTAAGACCGCTCCCCCCGCCGTACCATCCACCTCCACTGCTCCTCGCCGAGGGCGCCCGCCTGCGGTCGCAAGACCTGCTCTGACGCCCCCGCCTGCGCCTCCGGCCAAGCGGCAGCGCCGAGCATCCTGCAGGCAGCCAGCGCCCCCGCCCCAGGGCGCCGCTAAGTCCGGTAAACGGACCGCGAAGCGTCCCTGAGACGGGCCATCCGGAGAGGAGGGAACTTGCTCTTTCCCCGGCCGAGGGCCGGGCCCCACAAATAACACCAACGGCGTTTTTCAACGCCACTCAAATTCCAAAGAAAGAGCATTTTTCCACCTCCCCGGATGTGACAGCCCGAACACTGCCAGCTTGGGACGCTATGCCTTCCAGCTCGCAGGATCGGTGCATTTCGCCAGTGGCTCACGGAGCGCAAGAGAACGGTCTCCTTTCTCTTCCCCTCCTGACCACCCCTCCGGAGTATGGGTGCGAGACGAGAGTGAATCTCTCGCCTCCTGCTCTCCCGCGGGACCCCAGTGCTTCCCGGTTGAGCCCACCCACTCCGTGCTGCCCCACCGTTGGTACGTCAGCGATCGTGCGAATGAAGCCTCTAGCGATGGCTCTGCCTGCCTGGTTAGCGCGGGCCAGCCCATCGCGGTGGCTCATCCGCACGATCAGACTCGGCTACGCGATTCAGTTCGCGAAACGGCCTCCCAGGTACACGGGTGTGTATTTCACCAGGGTCAGCCCTGTGTCCGCCCCTGTCTTGCGAGAGGAGATTGCTGTCCTCCTGGCGAAGGATGCAATCTAGCCGGTCCCTCCAGCCGAGATGAAGTGCGGGTTCTACAGCCCGTACTTCATCGTACCCAAAAAGAGTGGTGGGCAACGGCCAATCCTAGACCTGCGCGTTTTGAACCGTTGCCTTCACAAGCTGCGGTTCAGAATGCTCACGCAGAAACGCATCATCCGATGTGTTCGTCCTCAGGATTGGTTTGCAGCAATAGACCTGAAGGACGCGTATTTCCATGTTTCCATACTTCCACGCCACCGGCAGTTTCTGCGGTTTGCGTTCGAAGGTCGAGCATGGCAGTACAAAGTCCTCCCCTTCGGGCTCTCTCTGTCTCCGCGAGTTTTCACCAAGCTCGCGGAGGGTGCCTTAGCGCCCCTTCGACTCGCAGGCATACGCATACTCAATTATCTCGACGACTGGCTGATTTTAGCCAGCTCGCGGGATCAATTGATTACGCACAGAGACAAGGTGCTCCGGCACCTCGACCTGTTGGGGTTTCAGGTCAACCGAGAAAAGAGCAAACTCGCACCCGTGCAGAGCATCTCTTTTCTCGGGTTGGAGCTGGACTCGGTCACCATGACGGCGCGCCTCTCACGAGAGCGCGCCGGGCTGATGCTGAACTGTCTGAGGGAGTTCGACAGGAAAAGGGTGGTCCCCCTGAAATTATTTCAGAGGCTCCTGGGGCATATGGCATCTGCAGCCGCGGCCACGCCGCTCAGATTGCTCCATATGAGACCACTGCAGCATTGGCTTCACGATCGAGTCCCCAGACGCGCATGGCATGCGGGCACACACCGAGTGACTGTCACTGCGCTGTGTCGCCGCACCCTCACCCGCTGGAGGGACCCCTCTTTCCTACGGGCCGGAGTGCCCCTGGGACAGGCGTTTAGGCATGTCGTCGTCTCGACGGATGCTTCCAGTACGGGTTGGGGGGCCGTGTGTTGCGGGCATGCTGCTGCGGACCTATGGAAGGGAACCCAGCTGCATTGGCATATCAATTGCCTAGAGCTGTTGGCAGTGTTGCTCGCCCTGCGCCGTTTTTTACCGGTGCTCAGAGGGCAACACGTGCTGGTCAGGACGGACAGCACGGCGACGGTGGCGTATATCAACCGCATGGGGGTATACGCTCCCGCCGCATGTCTCAGCTCGCTCGCCGTCTGCTCCTCTGGAGTCATACGCGGCTCAAATCGCTGCGTGCCATTCACATCCCAGGCGAGCTCAACCGTACAGCCGACGGGCTCTCACGGCAGCTTCTAGTCTCGGGAGAATGGAGACTCCACCCCGAGTCTGTCCAGCTGATATGGGCGCACTTCGGGGAAGCCCAGGTCGACCCGTTTGCTTCCCCTGAGAACGCTCATTGCCAGTGGTTTTTTTCCCTGACCGAGGGTTCCCTCGGCACGGATGCACTGGCCCACAGCTGGCCTCGGGGCATGCGCAAATATGCGTTCCCCCCAGTGAGCCTACTCGCGCAGTTACTGTGCAAGGTCAGGGAGGACGAGGAGCAGGTCTTGCTAGTTGCGCCTCTCTGGCCCAACCGGACCTGGATTTCAGAACTCTCCCTCCTCGCGATAGCCCCCCCCTGGCAGATCCCGTTGAGAGAGGACCTCCTCTCTCAGGGACAGGGCACAATCTGGCACCCTCGTCCAGATCTGTGGAACCTCCACGTGTGGTCCATAGACGCGAGGAAGACTTAGGTAACCTACCGATGGCGGTGGTTAATACCATCACTCAGGCTACAGCACCCTCTACGAGGCATGCCTACGCCCTGAAGTGGAGTCTATTCACTGAATGGTGTTCTTCTCGCCGAGAAGACCCCCGATCTTGCCAGATCAGTGTTGTGCTTTCTTTCCTTCAGGATAGGTTGGAGCGGAGGCTGTCGCCCTCCACACTGAAGGTTTACGTGGCCGCTATCTCCGCTCATCATGACGCGGTGGACGGCGGCACCGTGGGTAAGCATAACCTCGTCGTCCGGTTCCTCAGAGGTGCGAGGCGAATATCCCCCCCCCCCCCGCCCCCCTCTTATGCCCTCTTGGGATCTCGCTGTAGTGCTCACGAGCCTACGGGGAGATCCCTTCGAACCACTCGACTCAGTATCCTTGAGATTTCTGTCCCTGAAGACAGCTCTGCTGGTCGCGTTGGCTTCGATTAAGAGGGTAGGGGATCTGGAGGCATTTTCGGTCAGTGACTCGTGCCTGGAATTCGGGCCGGCCTACTCTCACGTTGTCCTGAGACCCCGGCCTGGATATGTGCCCAAGGTTCCTACCACACCGTTTAAGGACCAGGTAGTGAGCCTGCAAGCGCTGCCCCCGGAGGAGGCAGACCCAGCCCTTTCATTGCTGTGTCCTGTCCGCGCTTTGCGGACTTATGTGGACCGTACTCAGAGTTTTAGATCCTCTGAACAGCTCTTTGTCTGTTATGGTGGTCGGCAGAAGGGAAGTGCCGTATCTAAACAGAGGTTGGCCCACTGGATAGTGGATGCCATCTCCCTCGCTTACCTGAGCCAGGGCGAGCCGTGTCCCCCAGGAGTTAGAGCACACTCCACTCGGAGCGTTGCCTCCTCTTGGGCGTTAGCACGCGGCGCTTCTCTTACAGACATCTGTAGAGCTGCGGGCTGGGCGACACCTAATACATTTGCTAGATTTTACAATCTTCGAGTGGAGCCGGTCTCCTCAAGGGTGTTGGGAAACCCCGAGTCATGAGGAAAATCGGTAGGTGTTGTAAACGTTTGCTGCGCCTCTCTCTCTAACACAGAGATCCGTGCGCCTTTTTACTTTGCCAGTCGAGTTCCCCGCTTGGCGAACCCTGCAGAGTTCCTCCGAGGCCCCCACCACCTGACTCAGCGGAGGAGTCAGGCGATGGCCCGTTACGTTGTAGGTATGCCCGCTGGTCATCCCGCGTTCTGGGTATAGGTGCCTGCTATGTGTGATCCCCGCTGGCGATCCCATATGCTCACTCAGCCACGATGTAGTTCCCCCCCTCCGGGGCGGGCTCGTGTCTTCCCTCCCCGCTAACCATCTTCATATGTGCACTCCCCCTTCTCAGGGCTAGTCCATATGCTACTTGCCACCAGGTCTTCCCTCTCCGGGCAGCAGGTGTCCTCCGCAGCGTCCTCCCTATCGGGACTGAACGCTTTCCCAACGTACTGTCGTATCTAAAATTCCTAGAAACTAACTAGGTGTATCTTACGACTCCCCGAAAAATATATCTAAACCAGAAAAGGTAAGTAAGGTAAGTAAGGGCCAGGGGACACGTTGGAGGACTGTGTCTCCAGCGATGTAGGTTCGCTCGTACTGCTGCGTGGCGCGCCCCTCACTGGAGACATGGTAAGGTTCTTTCGTTGTGGCGCTTTCCATAAATTTCCCCATAGTGGAAGTTTTTCCACATAGCATTGAAGTTCCCCTCCCGAAGGGGAACGCTCTGGTTACTAAAGTAACCCTCGTTCCCCGAGGGGGGAACGGAAATGCTATGTTCCTTCGCCACAATGATTGTCCCTTAGCTGTTGAGTGTGAAAGCCTCTTCAGCTAGAAAAGGATGGCGTTGCTGAGCACATGCTAGCCTTTTATGCCAGGCTGATTGTCATTCAAGACAGCTGTGCACGCTGACGCCGCCAACTCATTGGCATTTCATTGGCCCGTTTTTATACTCTTTCAGATGATTGGATTCTGACGAAATCCCCATAGTGGAAGTTTTTCCACATAGCATTTCCGTTCCCCCCCTCGGGGAACGAGGGTTACTTTAGTAACCAGAGCGTTATGTGACATACCCAGGTAAGTTTGAGAGTAGGTAAGTGGATAACCTCAGCTTTCGGTTCCAAAATTGGAGGTAACTTCTGGGGTATGTCAAGTAGCCATAGCAACTTACTCTCTGAAGAGTAAGATTTCCAGAGTTTGTCTGTTTCAGAGAATTTACTGAGCATTGCGGGCTCTTGATGAGAATTTTGATGAACATAGAAGCACAGATGTACAAGTTTTTTTATCGTGAGAGAGTTATAAGTGCATAGGTTTTTTTCATATCCAAATTAATATTTGAATGAGCGTTGTCATTTTTCAAAAGAATCGTTAATGTATTTAACAAAACTTTTCAAATCAAACGCGACAAACTGCGGGTCTGCGCTTACTATGGTTAACAAAGGCTACCACACAGTGCATCAGGGTATTTTACTGTACAATGTGGCAATAGCCTAGTGTGTAGAATATCTGTACAGCATGTCTAGCACTGAACTGTTTTATACCCTTTTGTACAGTTCCCCATCCATAAACCACTGTGTATCATTACAGAATCGTTTCAGAGCGCGGCAATAGTAGTGGGCAGTGCGCCTTTAAAGTACAACAGTGCACACAGCGGAGCGAGTTCGAATCTCGTGGATAGATTTTTTTCTCGCTTCTTTTCTCTCTGCACCCTTCACATTTTTCTGTAGCTTCTATATAATATTATAAGTGGCAGCTTTGTCTTTTCTATGAAAATATATCCATATTTAAAGATGCAGTCATTCATATGTAGACATCTATTCACACTACACACACACTAAATATATATTTTTAATATTCTTTTTTTCAGGGTTTTCCAAATGCTATTGAGTGCGTTAATTGCAGCCTCTTTTAAAGCTTCATCAAATCAATAAAGGACACTGATAATATGAAACATTTTTATTATTAACAACTTTTTTTCTGTTCTTAGTTTGTTGGTGTTACAACTATTAAACTCATTACTGCTTCCACTAACTATAGCTCATATGTGATGACCCCATCTCATCACTAGGTTGAGGGTCTGTACATGATACCAGCATTTTCTGGGAGTCTTCATTATGACACACATTGCAACAGGATACATTTGATTTACACAATGTTTTTTAATTTTATTGATTATATTTGTATTATACACCTCAATCATTACTGGGCACTACATTGGTTACTTGCTGGAGGACAGAGGGTACCCCTTTTTGTATATGATGACATCCTACCCTGCACTCAGCCTGACCTAGAGGAACCCTCAGTGGCCCAAGCAGACCAATGAGATGGAAGTGTTCTAAGAGAAATTATTTGTCAAATTAATTAAATAGTTTGGTCTGAAACACTGTTCATTTCTTTATTTCCTGAGATAAAATGAATGATTTTCTTTAAATTGCTTTATACACACACACACACACCTTTCAACATGTAACATTTTTTCCTGTCCATTTCTCACCTTAAGGAGATGCTCATGTGACTATTTGTCTTTGAAGATGGACCTTATACAGCTACTTTAGAATTAAAATATATAAATAAAATATTGTTTTGTGATACAATAGTGGAATTCAAATATGAAAAAGTGCAGACAAATTCTTACACTGCTTGTTAGTAGAGTCAGAAGGAACTTCTTCTGCATGCAAAAAAAAAAACATAAAAAGAACTTAAATTTACCTCACAACAATCACTTACAACCGTGTCAGGTTGTCTGGTTTAAGGTCAAATAATTTAACCACTGATTAGCCTTTATTAAGAGCAGCTCCTCTATCTGGTGGCCCACAGCAGTAAGACAGGCCTCAGCCTCCTTTCTGTTAGCTACATGACAGAAAGAATATTCTAGAGTGTTTAATCCAGCTCCAGTAATCAAATATTTCCTTTTAAAAGAATGCGTCTGTGTTTAATTTTGACTTCGAACAGAGTTTTTCTAGCTCCACAAGGATAACATTCTGTAAGCCTTATATAGTCTACACGCATTATTGTGGCCTTAAGAAAATGGCAGGACAATTGCATGAATGGTTACACAACATACTCAAAAAGGATGTTAAAGTTAGCCTACATTTATTTTTTCAATACAATGCAGTAGGGATGTCCCGATCCGATATTGATATCGGAAATCGGTCCGATATCAGTCCAAACAAACTTTATCGAACTGCGTTAAAAATCTCCGATATAAGCAGTCTGTTCCGCTCTAAACTCTGTTACAGCTATTTTATCCAGCAGCGTCCAGAGCCAGCGTGCAAAGCCCACGTGATCACAACACTGCTTGCTGGCAAAGTCCCTTAAAGATTTAGCATGCTCTTCACGCTAAGTTATGGTGTATTACGATAGAAATCTATTTTGACGGTAGCACACGCTAACGCTATTAACAACAGCACATCTATACTGTTACTATAATCTGGTTTATTTACTTCATGTCAAGCGATATTTATAGTGTTTTGTATACGCTGCTAAGCAACGAAAGGCATCGAATGGCGGCGTATCGCACATCGTGCGAGCCTCATAGAAAACGTTTACAATTCGGTCATGGCATATCATGGTGCATCCAGTGTGATTGATACCCGATTCAACACCTGCGCTTCCCACACAAAAGACTACCTTTTTACCTCAGCGGGCCGGTTCTGTGTGCGTGAGAAACGAACACCGCCACAGACTTGCATGCTCTGCTGCTGTAGACCCACAGAGACGCGACCTGTTCACAAAACCTTTAACTAAATAGACTGATCCAGCTCATTATATACTGTGCTTTCGCTTTCTATAGCTGCATTTTTGCATTACTTTATATGCGCGCGCGCGAAAGAGAGAGAGAGAGAGAGAGCAGATTTGACCTGTCAGTGGTGCACATGGATAGTAGGAGTCAAATAGTGGATTTCTTTATTTTTATTACTTTTTTTACTTGAACTCACTGAAAAGAAACAGTGTCATGTAAAAGGTGTTAAATGATAAACATATTTGTTTTTAATTGTCTGTTAAATAAGAATAAGAAATCATCCATTACGGTTTAAAAGAAAGAATGGTATTCCCATATTTAACTCTTCTTTTAAAAGCCCAGAAAGATAAAGTGCTCAGATAAACAGTGTCAGCTTTGCACATGATTTTGTAGTTCTGTCTTTCTTTACATTGTCATACTTTTTTCCATGTAGGAAGTAGGGTGGAATCTGTGCAATATATTATGCAAATTAAATTAATTTTGATAAATAAAAATATTTTAAAACGTCACATTATTTTATGTGATGTGGAGAAAAGTATATCTATGTTAAATATAATAAGTACAATATATATTATTATAAAATAAATAATGTTTTGTTTGGGAGCATTGATACAGCCATACTCATCTTATGATACAAACACAGATTAAATAGATCTGATCGTGTAAATGTTTGCACTAACCATACTGCACATTTTTATTAACTTAACAATAACTTATAACTATAACTCCTTATTTCTGCTGCCCAGTGTGAAAGAGATTTTTCAGCTTGAAACTGGATTGAAAAATTAATCAAGAAGCTGCCTAGGCACGTCCACAACTGAAGACTTGATTCAGATCAGTTTAGAGAGGCCTTCATTAGAGCAATATGATCCCAGACCTGCTGTGGACCGCTAGCTAAACTCCATACAGCTTAAATTATAAGTTTAAACACTATTTGTTGCAGTAAAATAAAACCTAGTGTACTTATTGTATTCAAATAACCGCCACTGCTTTGTTTACAGATCTCCTCGTGAACATTTATTAGGCGAAAACACTATTTATTTTATACATTTTCACTGTGCTCCTAAAATTCTTTAATGTGCTCCTAAATTTTTCCACTTAGGAGCGCATGTCCTCCTCCTGAAAAAAAGTTAGCATCAAGCCCTAGAAATGCTTATCTTCTTAAAAAAAAAATCTAATGTATAATCTAGCCGTTCATACATTACTCTCAGCGAAATTGGTAAAAGTAAAGTATTCATGATTTGTGCTGATTATTATATCGGATTTGTATCGGTAAGTACTGAAAGCTGCAATATCGGTATCGTATCGGAAGTTAAAATGTTGTATCGGGACATCCCTACAATGCAGGGAGGGTGGCATTTGTAATTTATTAAACTAATGAATTTTCTCTCAACATTATTATTTTTTTATCTATTTATTATCTTATATTTATTTCCTTCATTGATGCAGATGTGTATTGCTTTTTCTTTATAATCGGCCTTAATTCCTCATACGCCAGCATTAAAACCTCCAACTCTGCCACAACGGTCTCCTGTCTTACAAAACAATTCTACTTTAGCCTCATCAAGGTATGCTAAGGCAAAATTCAGAGAAACATTAACTTTTTCTGGGCTAGCAATATTTTTTGCCACAAACTTTTCAGTTTTAGCACGTGCGTTTTGGATAGCAGTCATGAACAGTGACTTTTATCAATGCAAGAGAGACAGGAAGTTCCTACATTGTTGTTCTTGGGACAGTCAGTCACTTTTGGGCTGGTTTGCTACCATGTAGGGTTTTTCTTTTTTATTATGACAAAGTTCACTGTCAATATGTGTCTTTTGTTTTCAAACAATTGAAGTGGATCATTACCTTTCATCAAAGTTGTTCTAAAATTACTGAACAACATTTATTCTTGTCTTATAGGGCTATTTTGAAAGACAGTTTTCATAAATTTCAAATTGTTTACTATAGTTTGAGAAATACTGCTGATAGTAGGACATTACAGGATGTACATAGTTTCCATTCATTGCTCAAGTACACATTCATTTTGGGTATGTAAGGGCAATATTTAGTGACAAAATACTTGACTGCAGTTTTATAACAGTATAGATATATTAATGCTGTATGAAAACTTGCCATTTACTTTTGCTAAGCATTTTGATTTTGTTCAATAAAGCATATTTAATATAAGTTACAGTAGTATTGTGTATGACAAAACAGTGTCTGTTTATAGTGATTGATAGCTCACATTGCACTGTTACCATCAGATTTTGACAGAGACGTCTTAAAGACTTTCATTTTAAAGTGAGCAAACATGGGAATTCCACTTATTTGTTGAAAGGAGACATCACTTTTCTCAGAGTACATTTTAAACTAATACTAAACCAATAACATTAAAGAAACAAAGGTAAATCACACTCTCAGTCGATACTTTTTTTTTTGTAAATTGTATTACAGTTAATAGAATAGTTCACCCAAAAATGAAAGTCATTTCACTGTTTACTCACCCTCAACTGGTTGAGTTTCTTTCTTCTGTTGAGCACAAAAGAAGATATTTTAAAGACAGCTGAAAGGTCTCAAACTGGATTGCTGGACAGCCACAGGCCACCGGTTTTGCTCTAACCTTAATTAAGCACACCTGATCTAACTAATCAAGGTGTTCAGGACTACTAGAAACTATTGGGCAGGTGCGAGTTGAAGGTGGTTGGAGCTAAACTGTGCAGATCTGTGGCCCTCTAGAAATTGAGTTTGAGACCATTGCTGTAGACATTGACTTTCATTAACAAGTTGATTGCGATCCGCCATGAAAGAAAGAAAGAAAGAAAGAAAGAAAGAAAGAAAGAAAGAAAGAACACTGACTTCCATAGTAGGAAAAAATTACAATGGAAGTCAATGGTTACAGGTTTCTAGTTTTCCTCAGAATATCTTCTGTTATGTTTAACAGAAGAAAGAAACTCATAATGATTTGCAACAAGTGAAAGATGGATAAATTATGACAAAATTTTAATTTCTGGGTAAAACTTTTATTTTCTCTTTAATAGGAGTTTAGTTTTGCTCTGCTTTTACAGCCTTTTTGTTGGCGAGTTCCCAGATGCAGTAGGATAATACAGGCAGAACTCGATGTATTGATTTATTTTTATGCCGTTCAGCATAAAATCTTCAGATGTGAATCCATGGCAGAATTAAGTAGTTCCTCATTCAAAAGGGACAATGCACATATAATCAGAGCACACCAATCACTTTGGGATAATAACAATAAGGCATGATTCATAAGGTGATTCATTCCTAATGTGTTGTTTCTCTAATGAATGGTTTAGATGTTCCGACGTCATGTTGCACTATTTTAAATAATGACCTGAAAAAAAAACACTGTCTGTGAGAGCCAACCACACTGGTTGAGCAGTGGGATTTACAAATCAGTTCAAAAATGATTTGATAAATTATTTTGTTTGGATAGGTTAACAAAAGCTGATCAAATTTATTTATATTATGACAGATTTATATTTTTGAGTATACATAGAGTCCTAACATTAATCATAACTTAGTGCATATAGAGTGGAGGAACTATGACATCAATTTGTATGCAAAAACCCGAAAGTGAGTTAGCATTTTAACAGTTCAGGTTCCCTCGTCCCAAAGTCAATTGTTTTTTTTGAATGGGATTTCAGTTAAATCCCTTAAATAAGGTTCGTGGCTAACACAAACTCAAGATACTTTCACGTTTTATTCTACGACATATAGCACATCAGTTACATCACACTCTTGATTTTTTTAATCTGTTACGCTTCTTTAAAAAAACAGTTGCTATCAAGTTGCTAAATGGGAGGCGGTGTCGGAGACATCATCAAGCTGAACTGGTCTGGAATGCAGCTCGCTTGCATTGGGCATTTGGGTTTGTATGTTATTAAAGACTCCTGTGAGACTCCAGGGACAGACAAGTCTTCGCTGACATCCAGCGTTCTCCAGCCTCCGGCGCCTAGACTGCAGCTCTCCACAAGATGTTTGGCCATATGAGAAATGGTCGTGTCCAACTGAGCCAAGGTTTTTTTTTCCTTCACTTTCGCCCATTGGTGAAGTTTTGTTTTCCTCGCCGCTGTCGCCACTGGCTTGCATAGTTCGGGACTTGTAGAGCTGCGCATTGACAGATTACTTTGCAGTGTTTGGACTCTCAGCAGTGAATATTAAAACACATTGAACTGAACTGAACTGAACTAATCTAAACTGAACTGAACTTAAACTCTGAGAACTAAAGTTTTAATTCACTATAATCTTCTATGTGAAGCTGCTTTTACACAATCTACATTGTAAAAGCGCTATAGAAATAAAGATGAATGGAATTGAATTAAAGTATTTTCATGAATAGTATTTTATATTTTGTAGAATTTTTCAAATTGGGAATGCATATTGTGTGTAGATAATTCCTTCACTTGTAAAGACTGTCAAGACATTAATTCCTTAATCATTTTAATTAAACAATATTATGGGGATACTGCTAGTGCTGCCTGTCTCTTTCCTGCTCTCAGTAATGCAAACGTGTGAATAAACATGTAAAAAAGTGCATACACTTTAACTGTCCCTTTATCGTGATCAATATATTTTTCATCAGTTTTTTTTTTCTTCATCTGAACACATATACTCTGTCATATAGACTTGTCCCTCATGCCTCATTTCTGTCATCTAAGGTGGGCTGTGTGCACCCAAGTGATACACTTATTTAGTCTTATGATAATACTATGTAGGCACATTTATACATACAGTTTTAAAACTTTTACAACAACCATAAAGCAAAACAAAATGTATTTCCCACTTAAAAAAACTATCCAAAAGGCATGTAGGTCTATGTGTTTTTGCGTATTTATTTGTTTATAATATATAGAGTGGATTATTAGATAATAAACTGAGAGATTAAATCTTTGTCATGGACCACATTTCTAAAAATAAGCTTAAAAAGTTGTCTGTAGCAGAGTGGTGCTGACGTCACATGCGAGCGCTCCGAAGGCACTGTAGTCTGTTTATAGCCTAATGTGAGCTTTTCAATTCTTGCGTCTGCAATTAGGATCCAAAAGTGCTAAAAGTTGTATTTTCGTGTGAGGATTATCAGGCTGGACAAAACGTGTAAGTGTAATTATTTGCAATCTTCGAACAGTCTATAGTAAAATCCTATAGGGATTTTTTCGAGGGAACCAGTTTTATGTTAGCAGCCGATTAGCCTACAAGGTGACGTCATAGTTCCTCCACTCTATTAGGCTTGATAAAATGCAGGTTACTAACAAAAAAACACACAAGTTTCACAGATGTGCAACAGCCATTCTTCCTGTCCCACCCTTAAATTCACAAGAACTTGATGCAATATGTGAGAAAACTCTAAGGGATAATTTCCTAGATGTCCGCAACAGTTTGCAAACACCAAATTTGCTAAGATATTACTTTCAAAGTGGCCTTTTTTCTTGGCTTATTTCTCTGTGGAGTTTCATAACTGCTGTTGATTAGCCCAATTACTGTGGTGTAATCAGCAATTTGATGATGTGGATGTTTCCAGTATACTGCAGAATCTTACATAAGTGCAGTTAGAGGCTGGGAGCCGAGCGGAGCAGGGGTCTAAAACACAGATAGTCTGCAATTTAGAGAATCTACAAAGCTAAGAAAGAAGTGCACAGACCCTAGAATGGCACGTTTCAAAAATAGCACACAAAACAAGGATATAAATAGCACCTAATCGTGTTCTCATCCAGGTGCAATTACAGTGACACCCATAGACTTGTTTAAGAAGCACTTTAAGCCAATTTATTGATTTCAGTTTATATTCCCTTCAACAATTTGGCTTCTGATATGCTTAATTATAGTTTGGGAACAGTCATGAAGGGAATGAATAAATGAATGAATAAATAAATGAATGAATGAATGAATGAATGAATGAATGAATGAATGAATGAATGAATGAATGAATGAATGAATGAATGAATGAATGAATGAATGAATCATTGGCAAGTGAAATAACTGTAATGATCATATTTGACTGGTACGCCAAGGCTTATAGTACACCTTTTCTGCCAGATGCCGAACTTGCCATCTTTGTCTTCTCACAAAACAATAGTCTTTAATGCAAGGTTTGGTGGTGGCTAAAAGATTGGTGCTTAACAATTGGAAATCACCTTTACCCCCCTCATTCCAGAACTGGATTTCTGATATGTTATCTGTTATTCAGATGAAACAACTGAGATTTTTACGGACTAGCTCCACAAGAAAATTTTTGCCTACTTGAGGTCAATTTCTTGATTTATTTGACAAATCTGTATCTCAAGAGCAATCCTGTGACCCCTCTGAAATTTAAGTTATATACCATCTCTAGTTTTGATTGTATGTTTTGTGAGTTATGTTTTGTCTCTTTTCTTTTATATTGTCTTTTGCATGTCTAAATTACAAACCAATGTTTGTTCTTGTTCTGTGTGTGTGTGTGTGTGTGTGTGTGTGTGTGTGTGTGTGTGTGTGTGTGTGTGTGTGTGTGTGCGTGCGTGCGTGCGTGTGTGTGTGTGTGTATATATATATATATATATATATATATATATATATATATATATATATATATATATATATATATATATATTAATATATATATATATATATATATATATATATATATATATACATACAGTAATATATATATATATATATATATATATATATATATATATATATATATATATATATATATATATATAAATAAACACACACACATATATATATATATATATATATATATATATATATATATATATATATATATATATATATATATATATATATATATATAATATATATATATATATATATATATATATATATATATATATATATATATATATATATATATATATATATATATATATATAAACACACACACACACACACACACAGAACAAATATATATATATATGAAGTCGGAATTATTAGCCCCCCTGAATTATTAGCCCCCTTGTTTATTTTTCCCCAATTTCTGTTTAACAGAGAGAAGATTTTTTTCAACACATTTCTAAACATAATAGTTTTATTAACTCATTTCTAATAACTTATTTATTTTATCTTTGCCATGATGACAGTACATAATATAATATCTGACTAGATATTTTTTAAGACACTTCTATAAAAATATAGCTTAAAGGGGCTAATAAAATTGTCTTTAAAATGGTGTTTAAAAAAATTAATGACTGCTTTTATTCTAGCTGAAATAAAACAAATAAGACTTTCTCCAAAAGAAAAAATATTATCAGACATACTGTGAAAATTTCCTTGCTCTGTTAAACATCATTTCGCGTTTGCGTGGGTTTCCTCCGGGTGCTCCGGTCTCCCCCACAAGTCCAAAGACATGTGATATAGGTGAATTAGGTAAGCTAAAATTGTCCGTAGTGTATGTGTGTGAATGAGAGTGTATGGGTGTTTCCCAGTGATGGGTTGAAGCTGGAAGGGCATCCGCTGTGTAAAAGATATGCTGGATAAGTTGGCGGTTCATTCTGCTGTGGCGACCCTATATTAATAAAGGGACTAAGCCGAAAAGAAAGATAAGAAGTTTTCATGTGATTTACTAAAATAGTTTTGAAATTAATGAATGCATAATAATCATGATAACGGTGAAACCGTGATTATTCCTCAGACTATAATCGCATGACCAAAATATATAATTGTTGCATCCCTATGGCTAACAAAGACTTTTTGCGTTCAAATCCAACAATGTAAATCTGATCATTTTTGATGTACTAAAATGATGCTTATATAATAACGCTATATTATATTGCTGAATCAGCAAAATAATTCATAGAAATTATGATTGTGCTTACAGAAATATGTAAAAATCATGCCGTTTTGGACTAAATGCCTTCAGTTAAGCTCTGTGAACAAAAAATAAACTGTTGCAGACAAGATTGAATATTAAAGTATTATTTGATATTAAATATCAAAAATTACTGATTGATTTTGCATTCCTGGCATGAATTAAAAATAAAAAATAACAGAAAAATAAACAGACAAATTCAAGACAATTCTCACAAATCTCAATTTGCTCACAGTTAATAATGAACTCAGTTTTAAACACTTAACACTTTGGCTCAGAGTTGTGTTTTGTGAAACATTTTTAAAATTATGTCCTTTATTTTGGGTTTGTGAATTGCTTTTTGATCAACCCAGGCTCATTCTGAAAACATACCCCTATATACATTTCTTGAGAACGCCAAATACATCCCAGGAGGTACTTTTTTTGCAGTTTTTGTTTTTGCAATTCCATCAGCGGCCGCTGTGTATGCATTTCGCGATCTCAAATTTCTCTCACGTGTGCCATTCGCACCTGTTGTTCTCATGTAAATCCACCAGAGGCCACTGTCGACTGACTGACTGACTGAGTGATCAACTAACCCACCCTTCTCCCTCCCTTAAACCCAACCAATAGTGTCTTCAAAAACACCGATTGACCTGCCCACCCACTTCCCTTAACCCAACTGTCAGTGTTTTCAAAAGCAATCCAGAAAAAGAAAAGCCCCCTAATTTTTACCACCTTTCAGATTTTACCACATTCTCACCATGTTATTTACTTGTTTATTATATATATTTTTTTTGAAACCGTTCTTAGATGGACTCGAAACCCCGTCATCGTGGTCAACTTCTTTCTGCATCAGTCGTTTATATGCAGGTAAGCGGTCAGCTGGTAAGCGCGAAAAGGAACAATGTCATAGCGCCCTCTAGTGTTCATTTTAAAGACAAAATGCAGCTACATGTACTTCTGGCTACATAATTCGCAATCTCCAGAAATGTATATACTGTAGAGGTACGTTTCAGTGTGAGCCTATGTTGTTTTTTTGTCTTGTGTGTAAATTATTACCCTTATGTGTCCACATAGATTCATTTGTGATGCTACAGTGACTTCAGAGATTTCAAGATGTTACAATAATTTCAAAGTTTCATCTACAAGTGAGAAAAAAATACCCACAAATTAGCAGGACCTGTCCAAGCAAGAAAAAAAAATCTGTAAGATTTTTAATCACTACCTGATACATGTACAGTCCCTAACACCACATTCAGAAACTAATTATATTTTAAGGACCCCTTAAAAGACAATAACCAGTAAAACATCAAAAGCAATATTGGCATTAATACACTTCCTTAAAATAATTAATCTTTTCTGACGATGCCATTTTACTCACATAAAATATGACAATTACAACAAACGGAATCCTGTGTTTCTTCTAGCTTAATGGTCTATGACCTCAATTCCTGTCTTGTGCTAAAACATATGCCCTTAGGTGGACTGACCCCACTCATACCTCAACACAGTCAATATAGGCTGACAGTCACACCAGTGGACTGACCACATTTTATCTCTGTATAAAGAGAGTTGTCGTAGGAGGCTGGTATGAAAACACAGATGTTTTTTTCACAGCCTCGGCTACAGGAAACAAAGAATAACTTCCCTCCTCTGTTTCTCAGATTGTGCTAATGCTGTGTATTGATTAAGACTGCAATGCGACGCTTCACCTTCTCTAATGCTTAATGGAGACCCGGAGGTTGCAATCATATTCCGAATGCCAAACAAATCACTCCAATTTGCACACATACATATCCGTTTTGATACTTCGTTCACAGTTCACTCTACAAACTGATTGCTTTGTTTTTTAAAGCAACATGTAATTTACATGTTTGATTTTGAGGCGATTTCACACAAATGAAATTTATTCTGAGGCATTATTTATCTATTTATTAAGATAATTCAGGTATAAAAAAATCAACATTTACACACATGCACATCCGCATTTAAGATTTAGTCTACAAACTGAGTTGCGTTGTTTTCAAAGCAACGTGTATTAATGGTTTTATTTTACCATTTTACTGAGTCAATACAGTACATACAACAGTTAAGTTAATCTCTGAGAAATGTTATTATAATGAAACATTTACTTGCTTGTGGGACTTGTGGAGCTGATTTGCTCTTCAGTATTTGGACTTTCAGCAGTGCAATTTAAGTCACACTGAACTGAACTAAACTAAACTTCAACTCTGAAAACTGGACTGACACAGTTTCAATTTACTATAACTTCTATGTTAAGCTGCTTTGACAATCTACATTGTAAAAGCGCTATAGAAATAAACATGAATTTAATTGAATTTATTTATACAGTTCATTAAGTTGGTTCATGAGACCTTATAGCCAATCATAGTATCTCTTTAATTGAAAAGTGAAATAAAAATTAAAAAAATCAAAAACAAAAAAGATTTCACTAAAGTGTCTTTGATTGATTAAACATAAAAATATAAAATACAGACGTCTTTCACATTTCAAAAGTGTCTTCTCTGTTCTGTCTGTACCATGATCTCAGGTGCATAAGTCACTGTTTTTTAAGCCTTACGTTTCAAGCTAGATAAATGAGGCAAGCATTACCTCTGCCCTATTGCAGTCTACTACTATAGTAACCAATAAAGTCATTATCTGAACCAGATTGTGATGTCTCCTTTATTCTTCCTCTCATGAAATATGCATGAATATATTTCACTTCTGAGTGGATGAACTGCTAAAATATACATGCAGTCAATGTGACTGTCTGAATTATTCTTAACTTCCCATTCACCTGACTGATAAAGTGCTCCATCACAGAGCTGAACTGCTGTTTGGACAACTGTTTAAGCGTAAGAGACACAAAATTCATCTTAACACCCAATTCATGTGATGTGACCCACTCCTCAACCTTAAAAAGGCCATATTTGACATATTTAAGTCCATGTAAATTGTTTCTTTAATAATACAGTCACTATCATTACCATTGTTGTGTCAATTACTTATGTGATACTGTACAATACTGTAGTGAGTATATTAATTTCTATGAATGTGTCCCCAACAATGGCACTGCTCAGCATTTGTTCATGGTCTGCAACATTTATTTCTTTAATTATGTGCAATACCTGGAATCTCAGAGGAAAAGCTTGTCTTTTTTATATACAATTTTATTATTTATTTTTTTTTTTTTTTATAAAATTGGTAAACAGAACATCTCCCATTAATTCCACATTTAAATCAACGTATACATTTTATTTTGCAATGCGGAAGTTCTTTTTTTTTTTCAAAAGTGCTATTCATTTGCTGCTATGGGTAAATGACTAGGAATATCAAACAGTCAAATTACTTGTGCTACAAAACTAGTGTGTATATGGCAATACATTTAAATAAAAAGAATATGATAAGAAAGCACCAGTTTGCAACATCAAGAAGCAGCATAATGAGCTGCTTTGTATGGACAAAAAAATCAATGGAAGTGAATGAGGCCGGAAGTCTCGTAGGCTACACTTGCTCTTGTGTGAAAAACAAGGTGGATAAGTGACAGTTTCAAACAACCTATTAGCAAGTCAGAATATGCTAGAGGAGGTTAGCATAGGAACAAACTTTAAGGGTAAAAAAATGCTATTTTTAAGTAACATTTAAATGTAATTGCTATTATTCCGTCATTATAACTGTCACAGTCACCAGCGATCTAGCCCATGCAGATCACTGGAGAACTACAAATCTGCCATTAAAAGATCTACATATCCAGTCATGCACCACTCACACACCTGAGTCTTTTTGAGTCTTCTGTAATGTAAAAAGGACACTGACAATGGAGTGCGGATCCAAATGCAGGTTTTTTTAATAAGAATAGCCAGGCAAGCAATGGTCAACACAGGGGCAATCAGATCCATACAGAGAATCCAGAGTCGCAGTGAAATAACAGGCGAGTGGTCAGAAGGCAGGCAGGAGACAGGAATAATCACTAAAACAAAATAAAGATCAAACACTGCAAGACAGGGCAAAGAAAACTCGTTGTAAAGTTAACAAAAAGATAAGACTCAGCAATGGGTGTGTGTGTTTGAGAGGTGTATATATAGTCTGTAGGGTTGGGCGATGTTGACCAATTTGGCATCGTACGATGTCTAATGTGAACATCCGTGATGGACGATGACATCGTCGTCGTAGGCGGGGTGGGGGTGGTTGTTGTTAAATATCAATTAATTGATAACTAATTTAATAATTGTAGCCTATCGTTTTCACTACCTGGCCCGCATGGTCTTTGCTTTACCCATAACCAAACCATAAATAAATAAAGTTATACACAAATTACCACCTGTCAATCACTTTTTTTCCGCGGGACTCTGGCATGAATAAGCAGAGTGATCGGTGTCCTTATAATGGCTTTTTCCCCACAGCTGGTGGCGGAGACAAGACGAGAGTTCGTTTGGAGTTCACTGTAATTTGTATTGTGATTAATGATAACTTTTTTAATACTATTATTATGAAGAAATAATAACAAGTAAAGGTGCTAGGGCTTGACCGTTTTGGCGTATGCGCCCGAAATTTTATGTGACCTAAAATATATATTTGAAAGCATTTGTGCTAATGCATAATTTGTTGCTGTGCGACCCGTTTTCACTGTAAAATCCTCACCGCGTGCGCAGATTTAGGAGACATTTATGCAGGATGCATCTTTGCATCTAAAGACGCCAAACGCATCGCTCAGGAACAGATTAAAACAGTTGTTATGCGATTGTGAACTTGCTGAAGTAAAACAAGTCTGCAATGCTTGCCCCGCCTTTGTGCTCTTCTTATTGGTCCACTGCGCTAGAACTGAACGCAAATGGATTGGTTAATATCAGCTGTCAGTCACTCAGTCAACGCGTTCTGTCTTCACATGACAGGAGCTGCAACCGTGGAAATGTGAAGCGCTGACAGATTTAGTTTTAGAAACCATAACGTTACTAATAATGGCACATCTTATTAGTGATCATGTGCTGAATGTTAATCCACCATTTACACTTTTCCAAGAGCGGATAAAAGACTTCCAGTGGCTTCAAGTCCGCTTGACTGTGGGACGGGGTTTGCAGGTTACGGCGTTTGCCACTGAATCTACACATTTTAGGCGCGAGAGGTGCTGTATAATCCTCACAATGTATTTAATCCTCACGATGCTGTTAGCCGTGCAAGCGGCAGCTATAAGTAAAATATAACACAGCTCATGAAAAGACTGTTATTGCTATTAAAATGACATGCAAATAATAAGTTATATATTAATATAAATGTGGGGCGGGACGATGGATCACGATGCCGGCTCAGCATCGTGAAGTTCATCGGCCATCGGCGATGGACGATGGCATCGTCTATCGGCCCAACCCTAATAGTCTGTGTAATTAGTCCTGAACAGCTTCAGCTGTGTCTGTTTGCAATCATGGGGATCTAGGCCAGGTGTGTAAGTAGTGCATGACTGGATATGTAGTTATTTTGCTGGTAGATTTGTAGTTCTCCAGCGATATGCATGGGCTAGATCGCTGGTGACTGTGACAATAACTACTTCCCAAAAATAATTAGAGCTTTGATTGGGACACTTTGCTAGCCTTTGTCTGTTGTAAAGGCAGAAACAAACTCAGTGCCTTCCCAAATCACATCCTGTTATGAGACTTCCAGAAGCATATCACTTTCAAACGTCCAGTCTCTTGCAGATCAATAAGAGGAAAAAGCAGAGGAAAGAGAAAAGACAACATGACAGAATTTTGGGGTAAGTAATCCAATAACCTAATTGCTATGTTGCCAGGGACGCTCTAGCATTTCAAAAACAGCAAACAGAGACGAGCATATCTACGGCATCAGCTTAAATTGATCTATAAACTCTTGTGACTGTACATAAAACCGAAAAGCCGCAATCAATATCTGATTTAAATGATTGTTGCAGCCAATCAACAAAATTTCACTTCTAATGAAGTCGAGTTTTAAACCTGATGATTACACTGCAGTGTAGATAAAAGTTTTTGCAACATCTGATAAGCACAATCTACAATTAACTACACAAACAGTAAAAACAAGGCTTTCAAGTGCATCCCAAATCATTTTCTTCTCCAACCATTTCTATGGTTCTATTTTCATAATCTCTGCTGCAGATGAAGTCATGGTGTGTTTGATCTCGTTTGTAGTTGAAAAGGTGAATGCTTTCTTCAGATAAACATGACACCCATTATTTGATCCAATTACAAGGCAGATATATTTAGTATCTGTAACAGACACTCAATTATTAATGAGACGTAAGGCATGAGATAACCCAGTGGCAGTATTTTTGAGACTCAAAAGGAGAAAAATTGAGCACAGCATAAACACCAGATAACAGCAGATTAATCAGGTTAGCACAATTCGTAAAACAATAATATTTAATCTACAGACCCAGCAATTTGACTCAACTATTAGACATGCTTCTGAAAAGTCTGACAGGTTTCTGTTCATTTATAATCATTAGTACTCCCCGTTTACTGCTCAAGAGACAAGAGAGTATATTGATTAGCCCTCAAAACAGATTCTATTACAGGCTACTACATCCACTAAAAGTCAGGGAAGTGCTGCCAAAAACTGTGTGCAAATGAATTGATCCTGAGCACACATCCGAATCACTCCATGAGTTTTAAGAAATTACCATTTCTTTAATTAAAAGCAGTAGGTAGGTGGTGATTATTATCAGTGTCCTCAGTCATTTTAATCAAGCAAAAAACTGCACCAAGGTCCCAGAAACCCTAGGGATGGCCCTGGCAGTGAGTCATGGGCAACAAAGAGAAGTCATGGATATTTAGATTATCTCTCAAAGTAAGAAAAAAAATAGGTTAACAATCAAAAATTTGAACTTTTTGCAAATTTTCTACACTGTAAAACCCAAGTCAACTTTATCAAATAAAATTAGTGTAGTTAACTCAAAATTTACTGAAAGTTAATTCTACTCATCTGAAAAGAGTTTTGAACTCATTACTTACCTCATTACCTCATTACTTCAACTTAAATGGAGTAAGTTCACAGTACTCATATAGATTAGTTTTTTAACTCAAATGGTTTGTAGCAATCGGTTTCCTCAAACGGTTTGAGTTGCTTTAACTTATTAGGTTTTACAGTACTCAGATGGTTTGAGTTCTTTTCATTTATTGGGTTTTTACTGTACCCAAATTGCTTTGTTTACTCAAATGAATTAAACTCACAGTACTCATTAAGATTAGTTTTTTTAACTGAAGTGGTTTGTTGCAAGTTTCCTCAAATGGTTTGAGTTACCTTAACTTCTTGGGTTTTACAGTGTATGTTTTGTATTCCTTCTTTATCAACTGCTGAAGTATTTGAGTCACTGACAACTAGAGTTGCACAATATATCGCAAAATTATTGTTATCGCAATAATAGCATTTGCAATCGCAGATGTGTGATAAATTACATTTATTTAACCCTTGTGTCAAATTTACTACCCTTTCGTTATGTTCATGGTTGTTTTAGCCCCATTGACTTCCATTATAATGACCTTTTTTAATTGCAAAGCCATATAATCATGCATTCTTGATTATTGATGGTTTTCCCATTTGGGAAGAGGTAAAATATGCCATTTTCACTGTTGATCATCAGCTGGCAGCATTAACCCTTTAGATAGGCCTGTGCAAAAAAACCTTCGGCCTTTTATATGAAGTTCTAGGGAATAAAAAAGCAGATTATAGTGTGTGCGTTTAAATAAACTTACTATATTTACTATGTTCTGAGAGCTGAGCTGATTTTGATCTTCTAAGACATATCAAGATAAGTGTGGAAAGTTCTCTCTCGGACACACACACTACACTCCATATAGAAGGCAATAACTAAGCTTTTTTGCACTGCATCTGATGATCAACAGTAAAAAAAAATTAAAATGTACCTCTTCCCAACAGGGAAAACTAGCAACAATAAAGAATCCATGATTATATGGCATCATGGCTTTGCAATCCGAAAATGTGGTAATAATGGAAGTCAATAAGGCAAAAACAGCCGCGAATATAACGAAGGGGTAGTAAATTTGCCCATTAGTGTATTGTTGAATAAAAAAAAAAACATTTCAAAGCATTTTCCAAACATATTTCAAAATGTATCACCAAAAATCATTCCATTTGTTGGAACACAGAGAAAGTTGTGGCCAAAGTAAGACTTAAAATCAACCCAGAGTGGATGAAAACATCCATAACAGCACACAAGTGTTAAGGTATTGGTTTGACCAATCGATACTATCTTTATCCCCACCTCACCAATAGTTGCTGTTTTGCTATTGGCTGGAGTGGCCCAAAAGTGAACACTGAGCTGAAAATAAATACTTATTGTAGCAGTCAAGGTGTGAGAAAAATGACAACAGCCAATCAGAGTCAGAATACCTGCTGAGGTTTTCACTCATTAGTGTTTTAATGACTAAATGTTTGCACCTTTACACCTTGTTTTTAGTCTGAATTAGAAATAATTAGTTCTGAAAAATATATTTAAATTAATTTAATTTAATATTTAAATGATTTGAATAGAATTTAAAATATAGTTATTGTAGTACTGACCAAAAATATAGCATATACAGTAGTATATTTTTTTCAGTATCGTTCAGCCTTACTAAAACTGTGACTTAATGATAATACAAATGTAATTAAACATTATCAATGATGATCTCACAGTATGAAGGTACATCAATGTATTGATTCATTTTAAGAATATCCACTATGTTTGTCTTTTTCCAATGGAAATAAAAAATTATAATTTATTTTAATATCCATTTTGGTTGAATCTGTTCATCTGAATGTAGTTGTGCCATCAATGAGTATTTAGTGCTAACCTGGTTGACTAAATAAACGGCGGGCAATAGAGGAAAACCTTGTTTTGCCCTCAAGGTGGGTGTAATGGCATGTGAAATTGACTAGTTAAAGCTTTATAGTATATAAAAGTATATTGGCTTATGAACTGTTAAAGGGACATGAACAATCATTTAAAAATACCAATTTACATTATTACAATCCATCAATCAGTTTTTCCAATACCAATATGCTGATATTTATTTTTGTTATATGATTAAAAAAGCAATATATGGTTAAAAAAACAAATATAAATTCTCCATTTAATCAATCAGTTCATGAAATAATAACAAAAAAGGAAAATTCTATATTAATAAGGAGTTAAAATACACTTTAATATTACTTTACCTACTTTCTATGCTGGTGTATTGTATTGTACCTGGACAATAAGTATTTTTCTCTTGTTTTTCAGTGATATTTAAACTGTTTTATTGTTGCTTTTTATTGTCAGGTGTAGTAATTTGCTGTTTTATGACATCTGGAGTTCATTGTCTACTCAAAATGGCCTATTTATCCTTTTTATACTCATTTTCTCTGTTGATATGATTTTGACAAAAAATCGTGTTGTTTGTTTAAATGTTTTTAAGTAAATCACATACTTTAAAAGCATGTCTTTATTTCCAGACATTACTAAAACCAAAAAAATGCTTTAAAATCAACATTTCTTTTCTTATAAAACATAAATAATCTTCAGTACAGTTTACTGACATACACTGTAAAAAATGCAGGGTTCCACATAATTCATTCATGTTGTCCCAACACAAATCTATTAAGTTAACTTCACACTTTTAACAAATTTATGTGGATTGAACATAAAAAAATTAAGTTGTTGCAACGAAATCTCAAGAATTGTGTTGTTTTAGCTCATTTTAATTAAGTAGTTTGAACAAGTAAAAAATATATATTTTTGAGTGTATATTCCATTCCTAAAATGCCTTTTGTTGTTATAGCATTAAATTGTGCCCCTCTCTAATCACAGTTAATTCGACTCTTCTTAAAAAATCCACCAAATGAAATAAGGTTATTCTGTAGGTCTTGATGCAAAGCCACCCATAGTAAGACATAGACAGAAATTACCTTAAACAGGCGTAGAATGTTGGCCACCATTATGGAGACTGAGCTAGCTGCTGCACCTATCACACCAATGATCTTGTCCGGTTTGGCAAAGATGGGCTGCTCACCACTAGCACATCGCACATCAGTAGAATCACGTTCAATGAGGGCCTGCACAAAGGTAAGCGACTGTTCCAGGGCATAAGTGTCTCGCGAACAGGTGTCCAAAATGCGCGCCCCCAAGGTAACATTGGGCAGCAGGTCAGGGTCTTTATTGATGAGGTCGATGGCAAAAAGCATGGCCTCTAACCGATGAATACCCTTCTCTTTCTTAAGTTCCCCACAAGGAGCACCCCGTTCGCCCCGAGCATGCACTGGGAAAAGACCACCCAGGATGATGTCACCATCCAGTCGTATAGAATGGGCATATTCAGGAGCAGGGGGTGTCAGTGGATCCGTACGCTGGCTGATGGATCTAGTCACCCCAGTTAGAAGAAGACAGCCATACCATACAAAGGCACTCAACATGGTGACATGAAGTGGATCCAGATGTACAAGCAGCAGTGAGGACGCAGTTACAAAGGTGGGAAGCCAGCAGGGACCGAGCGCAATAACCGAAGGGGGTCATCAGTGCCCCTCAGTGGAGCAACTGCATACCAGCTATAAAAGTCAGATGCCAAGGGGACCATTGGATTCGCCTGGAAGTTTTGGGGGACAAATGGAGAAGGACACCGCGGATGAGATGATGGAATATGAGCGAAATCACATAGTTGCTAGATCCTCAATTACAGAGTTCACAGACCATTAGAACCCTGTGTGAGAGAGAACAGCAGAAAATTATGCTTTCATCAGCAAAGATTCTTGCACATTATTTATCAGAACACACATATGCATTGCACAGCAGGAAGTCTCAAAGTGTGAAAAAATGGAGAATGATCAGTGCACTTGTGTATTCGCTAAACACATCTGATCTGACTTTTAAAACATGCATCTGTTTATGCATAAATATGCATGTCTAATCAGCCCTACACTTCTTACGCTTTAGTTTTGAATAGCTTCATACAACAAGTGAGTCAATGCTTCACACACATGGTTGGAATCGATCCCATTAAAGAGCCGCAACCTTGGAGAATATTTCCTTCAGGTTTACAAATAAAACTCCTAAAAGGGACCACACACCCAATCATTTCACATTTACTCACCCCTGTGTCATTCCAAACCTATTTCTTCCACAAACCACAAATAGAGATGGGGACTGATGCCTCAGTCAGCTGTCATTTTCAGTGCATCTTTTCTCCATACCATGAATGGGAATATGACTCTTTTTTTGTGCTCCAAGAGGGGTGTCAAGCAGGTTTGAAAAAACATGAGGATGAGTAAATGACAGAATTTTTATTTTGTGAACTGTCCCTTTAAGTACATCTACCTCTACAGTACAAAAGTATGGTCATTCATTCAACCCTATTAAATGTAATTTTGATTCTCACTATTTTATTTACAAAAAAAAAAATATATAATAATAATAATAATAATAACGAATAGAGCAAAGGATCAACACTATTACATAAGAACCCGTTAAAAAGGAAGCACTGTACAGATTGTACAGAAATAGCGTTGCCTGTAAAACTTTTAAACATTTAAACTGCCAGAAAATCAAACATTCCTTTAATGGCATCTGATAATTGCGACAGGTTGGAAACGGCATCGACATCAGAAACAGTTCAACAGACCATAGTTCAACACAAACAGCACTGCAACAATTAAGCAAATGCACCATTTTACACAAACAGCAAATTGCGGATCAACAAACTCATTGTCTTTCTTTTGCAGTTATTAAGAAATAACATTTTGAATGCATCCATACCTGCAGGTGCCTGAGGAGTGCTCGAGCACTGATCGCTGCTGCTTTGATGCTGCTGGGAGGGACAGCGCGCGCAAGAAGCACACGGAGCGCACGAGCGCATCATTTCTCCTGAAAATACTCCCACTCCCTTATGATTGGCCTGACAATTTGAATGCTTTATTTGCCCCGAGCCACATCAAGTGAAACTGGAGTCAATCAGTTGCGCACGACGCAAACAAGTAAATAAATAAATAAACGAAAGAGATGGGGGGAACCTGACGCTAAGTAACTCTGTTATCTTTAGTAAGTATAATATGAGCGCGATGCTATATGATTTTTTAAAACACCATAGACTGTTCAGATTGATAAATGCGAAATGCGATTAGAAATATTAGTAATTGCAGCGTCTATGTGCCCTGGTTTGACTGGTCAACAGTCGCCGCTGTAAATTATCTTATTGCTCCATCTAGTGTAAACACGGGGCACTTACACGTATCGTTCATGTGCAGTACACCTGCAGTGTTGGTATTTTTAAAACTAGTAAAAATCGAATCGTTTTCATACATTGAATTAAAATGAGATATAATTATTTTTGAAAAAACTAAGCTTATAAATATAAGAAATTGACTGCTTACTGAAAAAAATACTTTTAAGTAATGGAATTACTAATTAAATTAAAACTACAATCAAAACAAAAAATAATTATATATAATTTTATATACGATCATTAATTAATTGGCAAAAAAATTAAGTAATTAAGTACAACAAAAAATATTAAAACTGAAAATATTAAGGCGGTGGCTCAGTGGGTAGTGCTGTCTCCTCCCAGCAGGAAGGTTGCTGATTCGAGCCTCGGCTGGGTCAGTTCGTATTATTGAAATTGTCCGTAGTGTATGTGTGTGAATGAGAGTGTATGGGTGTTTCCCAGTGATGGGTTGCAGCTGGAAGGGCATCTGCTGGCTGAAACATATGCTGGATAAGTTGGCGGTTCATTCCGCTGTGGCGACCCTTGATTAATAAAGGGACTAATCAGAAAAGAAAATGAACTGCTTAGTACTATTGGAGTCAAAATTACCATTTGGAACAAATTTATGGTGTGGGAGGTTAAAAAAAACATGCCATTAAAAACATGCCACCATCCTTTGTTTATTAATTCAATTCAATTCATCTTTATTTCTATAGCGCTTTTACAATGTAGCCTGTGTCAAAGCAGCTTAACACAGAAGTTCTGGTCAATTGAAATTGTCAGTACAGTTTTCAAAGTTGAAGTTCAGTTTAGTTCAGTTCAGTGTGGTTTAATTTTCACTGCTGAAAGTCCAAACACTGAAGAGCAAATTGATTATTGCAAAGAGACTGGAAGTTATAAGATTGATCTTAAATTTGAAATAGAAAGTTCCTCCAAAACTGAATATTCTGTCATAATTTACTCTCTTATCCCTTGTTCCAAACCATTTTCCTTTTTTTTCTGTTAAATTTCAATTCATCTTTACATCTAATGCGTTTTACAAAGTAGATTGTGTAAAAGCAACTTAACATAGACGAAGAAAATAGAATAAAAGCCATAATTATTCAAATTGTGGAACATTCCAGCAAGTCAGGCAGGCAGGAGAGCAGGGTAGAATACTGGTGTAGTTCTAAATTAAAACTGATTAATTTCAGTTTAGCATAAATGTCACTGTTGAAGTTCAGTTCAGTTTATTCAAATCAGTGTAATGCAAGTGTCACTGTTAAAGGCAGATCCGCTAAAGAGCAACTCCACTGATGCACAGCTCCAATATTCCCAACCAGGCAACCCTATGACAACAGTGGCAAGAAACCAGTTTCACCAAAAAATCTGCACAGGTTTTCAGCTTTCTTCAGATTATCTTCTTTAGTGTGCAACAAAGGGTGGCATGGTGGCCTCAAAGCAAGAAGGTCACTGGTTCAATTACTGGTGGGCCTTTCTGGTTGACATTTCTGTGTGGTCTTTGCATGTTTTCCCCGTGTCTGCATGGGTTTCCTTCGGGTGCTCCGGTTTCTTCGAGAGTCCAAAAACATGTGGTATAGGTGAATTGGATGAACTAAGTTGGTCATAGTGTATGTGTGTGTGTGAATGTGAGAATGTGAGGTATCTGCTGTGTAAAACATATGCGGGAATAGTTGACAGTTAATTCCACTGTGGCGACCCCTAATAAATAAAGGACTAAGCCGAAGGAAAATGAATGAATAAATAGTGTTCAATAATATAAAGAAACTCATGAAGGTTTGGAACCACTTGGGGGTGAATATATTTAGCAATTTTTTTATTTTTGGGTAAACTATCTTTTTAAGTGAAGTTTATTTATAAACTAATTTCGAGAGGAGCGTGTGCTTATAATTGACAGCAGCTGGACCTGCATTGATGCATGATCCACCAATCAGACGATTCCTAAATCACTATAAATAACCAGAGTATCTTACCTTAGCCATCTTCGTCTTAAAGAATCCCCCCTTCCACCCCTACTCCACCCTTTTCCTTGACAGGGCAGCATGGAGGCTCAATGGTTAGCATCATTGCCTCACAGCAAGAATGTCACTGGCTCAGATCTCTACCTGGCCAAGTTGACATTTCTGTGCAGAGTTTGCATGTTCTCCCCATGTTTGCGTGGGTTTTCCCCGGGCTCTCCGGTTTCCTCCCACAGACCAAAAACACGTAACATAAGTAAATTGAATAAACCAAATCAACATCATAGACAAGCGTTTAATTCATCATACTCTCCATAGCTATCCATAATCTACATTCACTATTAATAAGCAGGGGAGTTCTCGAGACCCACCTGAGCTCAAACTCTCCTCTCGCCCCGGGCCCCGGGCTCAAGGATCTCATGAGCTCAGGGCTCTTTCCCGGGACAGCATGCCAAACACGCTTTATAATCAATCATCAGCGAAGGGCGAACTCTTGAAAGCCATATATAATGTGTCCCCTGATTATTTTCATAATTGTAAGCCATAGCCTGCTGGACTTTCAAATCAGCTATTTCATTTGGATATATTTTTTACCCTAGAGAAAAAGCAACATTTCAGTTTTGACATAACATTTACATAATCAACAGATGCAATGCTATTTAAGTCTTAACAAAAGCAGACAGGTGCAAAAATTTAGATAACAGAATAATGACATGAATCTTTTGTTGAGCCAACTTTTGCTGAAATAATAACCTGTGGACACTTCTTATAGTCAAGTATAAGTCCCTGAATTCTTGCTGAAAGCATTTTGGGCCATTCTTCTTTGCACAATTTTTCTAGTTTAGTTAGGTTTGATGGGTGCCGAGCATGAACGGCCCTTTTCAAATCAATCCATAGATTTTCTATGATGTACAGGTCTGGGGATTGGGATGGCCACTCTAGAACATTGTATCATGTCTGAGCATGAATTCCTTGGTCAGGAACTGTGCTTTGGGTCACTGTCCTGCTGAAACATCCAACCCTGTCATAACTTCAGCCTCTTGACTGATTCCTAAACGTTGTTCTTAAGAATCTCCAGATAATGGGTGGAATCCTTTAACTCTGACAAGATTTCCAGTACCTGTGCTTGCCACACACCCCAGAAGAATGATTGAGCCCCCACCATATTTTACAGTAGGGAGCAGGTTCTTCTCCTGGAATGCTGTGTTCTTTTTCCACCATGCAAAGCGTCTATGGTTGTGGCATTTGTCCACAGTATATTTTTCGAAAATGATTCAGGCTTGTCCAGATGAGTCTTTGCATCTTCTTCTTCTGCATCATCTTCCATTGAGTTGTCCTTAGTGAAGAGTGCGCTGGACTGTGGAACGATGTACAGTGACTAGGTTTACATGAACACCAATAATTCGATTTTAATGCGATTAAGACAATACTCTGATTAAGAGTCGACCATGTAAACAGCCATTTTTTATTAATTTAATCAGATTAAGGTCATAATCGAACTAAAGAGAAATCGAATTAAGACATGTGGAGTATGCCGATCTTAGTCACATTATTGAAGTGCAGTACAGACATGTAAACACCTTAATCGAACTATTACTGTCATGTAGGACTTTAAGCCGCTTTTGCAACAGGGTAGTCCACACACACACACCCAGACACGCACACACACTAGCACAGCTGTTTGACACTCTGCACCTACCGAGGCAGTGCAGACCACAGACACCTGCATGGTGAAATGCGGAGGGTTTTTTTTTCTTCCATTCAGCATGCGGTATGAACTTCCATTAAAACAACACTTCCAGCAGTTCATAGTTGCATCCAATATCTCGTTTGTCATGGAGGAAGTACATAAAAAGTCCCTGAATGAAAGTGAAAGTGCCAAACTGCAGTTAAAGTCGACAAATTAAAAATGAAACACTCGAAATTACATAAAACTCCGGAGGAAATGCGCATAGCGTGGTGACGCAATGACGTTAATCGAATTATGTGCTGTAACATGTAAAACGCGATCATGAAAGGAACATTCAAAAAGCAACTCATATAAACACCTTAGTCTTATTATTCTCTTAATTAGATTAAAGCAAATAATTCGATTACTGATGTCCATGTAAACGTAGTCATTGACATTATTAGCAGCAAGATGTTCCTGGAGCTCTTTGGAGGTGGTCTGTGGTTTGTCTGTGACAATTCTAACCATTCTTCGGCTTTGCCTTTCAGATATATTTCTTGGTCTAGCACATCTTTGTTCCTGTGGCCTTCCATTTCTTTACTATATTTTTGACTGTGGAAATGGAGACTTTAAACCTTTGTGATAGCTTTTTGCATTCTTCTCCTAATTCATGTTGGTGAATTATTCCAGTTTTTAAGGCATTAGGAAGTTCCTTTGATGTTCCCATGTTGTTACTTTCGCGTTCACAATAAGGTGAAGCACAACTAGCGGTAACACTTTATTTTGATTTAGTAGACTGTCTGCTTAATATCTGTTGATACTGCTCTTTCAACAGACATTTAACTGACTATAAGAAACTTTTCAAGTACATGTCAACGTGATTCATGATGATTCAACATGATTGGTTGCACCTGTGTTAGGATTGTTAAGGTTCACTGAGTCAAGCTGCGGTCACACTGGACTTTTCTCCCCATAAACTTGCATTCATAAGCACGCGAATACGTCAGACTGGAAACACAAGCTTGTGCGACAAGTTTTGCAGTTCGCTGCATTGCAAAGTACAAGCTTGGTGAACTCTGACATGCGAAATCGCATCACTTGACTGCGTGAGACCAATCGAGGATCAAAACATGACATCTCTAGATAGAAATTTTAAATATGGACCAATTGATCGCTTTTTTAAATGTCTATTCATCTTGTTTAATCCCGCCCCTTTTCACAGCGCAGTACGACAAGCAACTCAAATCAGTTTTGTGTTGTAATCAATCAGCATTAAATGACTACAGGTTTTGAAATCCACACAAAAGTGAAGGTGTCCAAACATTTGCATAGCCTAGTTTTCAGTTTCAATTTAATTTCTCACATCTCAATACTGCTACACTACAAATTTCTGTCTGAAAAACATGACATTATCTAGCTTTCTCTAGAAACCATGTGGGATTTTACTACGATCTTCTCTTATAAAGAAAGAACACATTGTTATGCAGCCACGGAGGGGTGCCCACATTTTTGCATAAGACTGTATACTTAAACATATATATAAAAAATTACTACTAATATGTCACAATTTGAAAATGTTTATATATTTTTGTACTTTGTTTGGCACTTTACAGTTTTTTGAGGGAAAACTGCATTTCTAGTTCCAACCTAATTTAAAATAGCCATTCAAAATTAATGGAGTAATTACAGTTATTTCTATCTGAATAACTGTGATAAAATTGATGTTATCTAAATCTTATTTTTTTATTTAGTTAATTGGTATGTAGCTATACGATATTGTTTAATGGAGGGTGTGTCCTGTAGACATTTACCTTAGTAACAGATTCATGCTTTAAATACCTCCATTAATAAATAGAGAAACATCTGGCTGATTGTATTATTTTTAGGTACATTTGACATTTCAAAATATTACGAAAAAAAAACTCTTTTTAATTGAAAGCAATCTAACAGTTCAGTGCTTGCCAAACTCAAATTATATATATATTTTTACTTTAAGGAAAAAAACTATTTCTTTATGGTATTGTTTGTTAACTCTGTTTCAAACAAATTAATGTGTAGAAATAGCAAATCACAGCAAGAAAAATCATTTTTGTTCTATTAGATAAACTTTTAAACCCTTAAAAACAAGAGGACATTTTACCTGTGGATACACGAACACAAACACAAAGAGAGAGAGAGAAATACAAGCTCTCTTAATCTCACACATTCCTGGCTGTCAATTCTGTTACATACTGTCAAAACTAAATGGGTAACAGTAACAGAAGTGACAGTAACAGGATTGACAATTTTACTACACTGTTAATTATTTCCTACAGTAACATACTAGTAGCAGTTTGCCAGTTACTTACTGTAAATCAATTACAGCAAAATACCGTATATACTGCATTTACACCTGTGCAGTTATTCCTCCCCTGTATTTACAGCTGTATATGTATTTACAGTATTGTAAAACTTTAATACATACAGTAATTTTCACATTGCAAATATAAAATACAGTAACATACTGCATAACTGTCGAAATACAGTTCATACTATAGTTAAATGTGTAATTTATAAAAATTGTAAGTGTACTTTTTAGCCAATACTCCTCTTGTAGCATAAATACTATAGCACATGGCACTAATGCAATCAGAATTAAAATATTTTTAAATTGTCTAATGTGTAATCAGTGACATTTTTCCTTTGAAATTGTGGAAACAGAATTGACTGTTTACAAAATCTGTGAGATATTTTTTAAATTAAAATATTTTCTCAGAGAAAGCGCACACACGTTTCAGTGCTTCAAAAGCGAGAGAAAGTGACTATTTATGGTAGACAATTACACCAATTTAAAGGCAATGTATGGTGTGGGAACAGAATTGGGAACAGATTTAGGAAAATTACTAATAACAGCTTTATATAGAACAAAAGATCTATATATTTTCCAAATGAAACAGAAAATATAATATCTTGGTTACACAATGATCCATGATGATTTTTGGCAATATTGTTGATTTATGAAAATAAGTGAGATTTTTACAAATAATTAAAAATGTAACCAACAATAGTCTAAAATTCACTATGTTTATGTTCTTTTCACCCACCCAATGCCAGTTTAGCCAATTATATTTTAGCACCCCAGGTTGCCTTGGTGGAAAATAGGGTATTTCATTCATTCATTCAGAAAGGCTCCGAAAGCATGCATCTGTGACCGAAATGCGACCTTCGGTGGACAGTAGCAGACTCCAAAATGAGACAGATTCAGTTCCACATGAGGTTAACATGAGGTTATTAATTAGCAAATAATATAAATATTACGAGTGTAAACATTATGTGAGCAGGTTACATTGTAACATTGTAACCTTGTGTCCTAACA
Source organism: Danio kyathit (assembly GCA_903798195.1). Lineage (NCBI taxonomy): Eukaryota > Metazoa > Chordata > Actinopteri > Cypriniformes > Danionidae > Danio > Danio kyathit. The sequence continues at coordinate 29,751,847 of LR812543.1, forward strand.
ACACGCTTCTTGACGAGACACGCAGTGATGAGCAATTTGGCTGTTTTCACCATACAAATTTACATTGTTAGCATTTAACACTGAATAAAGCACATGAGGTTTACCTGAGGTAATCATTAGCTATGTTTCCATCCACCTATTTTTATGCGCATTTTGGATATGCACATAAAAATCCGGTGGATGGAAACGCCATGATGCGCATAAATTTTGAAAATGCGCATAAAAAACATATGTGCATTACTGAGTAGGATAAACTTTTTATTCGACAAGAAAAGATGCGTATAAACTACGATGCAAACACTTTTACCGCACAAATTCCAGTGTGCGCATTAAAAAAAGGTCATGTGATTTTGTTATAAGAGATCATGTGATGATAAAAATGTGTGTAAATGGACAAACCAGCAGGCTGAGCACATTATAAACCATCTGAAATGTTGTTTTTGTCATTCTAAAACGCCTTATCGTTTAAGGATTAATGTTATTATATTATTAACGACATCCAGAATCAAGAGTGTTTGTGCTTCGCTTCTGACACCTTCAAACACCAAATCGCGTTCACTGCGTGTCAGGATTGCCTTCTGAGGCGCAAGTCATTTATTAGATGAAGAAAAGATTGACGCAGCTTCTCCTACTGCAGCAAATTTTGTTTTTACTGTTGATATTTGGCGCCAGTTATTTAGAAAGTGCCGATTTTGTTCACTTTGACTCGTTGGAAAACGCTGCTTTTTTCGTACGTCTTTTATGCGATAATCCAGTTTTGAGCATAAAGTTCATTCGCATTTTTGGATGGAAACATAGCTATTGTCATAGTTTTTTGTTGTTCACCTGTGAGAAATAGAAGTGTTTCTAATATATCAATTTGAGGTGTTGGTTAGGAAAAAACTCTTTTTAATATGGAGAATATTCCTTCTATCAGGTGACATTGCTTTTATTTAGAACACGGTTTAAATCACTCGCTCCTGTCCTCAATCTGGCAACCTGCGCTTGTGTTTGTTTTGATCCAGGAGTGCAATACCTAGTTCAACCACTGGGTGTCAAACTTACACACTATCTTTAAAGGCTTAGGTTAATTAGTTTAAGCAAATTATAGGGTAATTAGGCAAATTGGTGTATAACGATGGTTTGTTCTGAATCAATGTTTTTATTTATTTTATTAGAAACTGATTTTATTCTAGCCGAAATAAAACAAATATGAAAAAATATTATTGGAAATACTTTGAAAAATGGCGATGCAGTGGAGTTCGAGCCTCAGCTGGGTCAGTTGGAGTTTCTGTGTGGTTTGCATGTTCTCCCTACGTTTGCGTGGGTTTCCTCCGGGTGCTCCGGTTTCCCCCACAGTCCAAAGACATGCGGTACAGGTAAATTGGGTAGGCTAATTGGTCTGTAGTGTATGAGTGTGTATGGATGTTTCCCAGAAATGGGTTGCAGCTGGAAGGGCATCCGCTGTGTAACATATGCTGGACAAGTTGGCGGTTCAATCCGCTGTGGCGACCCCAGAATAATAAAGGGACTAAGCTGAACAGAAAATGAATGAATGAATGAATGAATAATTTGAAAAGTGCCTTGTTAAACATCTCTTGAGAAATATTTAAAAAATAAATAAATAAATAACAGGAGGGCAATTAAATTTGACTTCAATATAAAAAATATTCAAATAGAACATTACGATTATGATATTCTGTTTTTGAATTTCACGGTCTCCCCTATAATTTACTCAAGTGTACATTTCAACAAACAGATTTTGATGTAGGCCTAATTCCAGGACTTGAACCCTCAATGATTGTTTACCAAAAACTATTAAATTGTTTTAATAGAAATACAGATCTTTGAAACAAACACTGACAAAGATTGTGTGTATAATTTTTATTTGAAAAAAAAAATATGCAAGCAAGAATATATCAGAATTTTGCAAATAAAAAGGAGTGCACACCATCAGAAGGGATCTAATGTTTGGCGTTCGGAAAGCCCTATATGTAGCGATTAATAAACAAGGGTTCAAAGCATTCTGCATGCACCCCAACTAAAATAAATCGCACTTGCAGTTAACTTGCTCAAAAGCTTCGTTATAACTATGTATATTTGAAAGCAACGATGAGAGCCATGTACTAAAGCAAAATTATCTCATTAGATTAAGTTATTAGTAGGCTACCTAACTGAACAAATACAGTAGTATTCTAATTTATTTTAGTCACAGTTGCAACCTTTTCTTAAAGACAAACACAAAGTTTAAGCTGTTAAAAAAAATTTAGACTCTCAATTAAGACACATCCTGAGCAGCTTAATAAGTAGGTTTTGACTTAAAGGGTAGAACATATATAAGTACATTTCTAACAAATTAGCAGCATTTCAATCTGTAATTGATTAGAGAGGTGATCATATGGCAGGAAAGCAGTTACATAACTTATCTACTTATATTTAGCATCAGTTAGACATGCCGTACATACACAGAGCATATACTTCCCATGTATTTTACACTTACTCCATTTTCAATTTATGAAACATTCTTTATGTATTTTCAAACTGTCGGAGAGAATACAAAAAATAGTGGTATAATCCATTTACAAATTATTCAAAATTCATTTTGAGAATTTGCTTTGTTTAAACCTTTTGCCAATACCAGTAACCAGTCAAAGCTGATTCAAAATCAATTGAAGATCATTCTCCATTTGAAGGGTGGACACCATTTCTTTTACAACAGTGCCCTCCAGAGTAAAAAGCTGGAACAAAGTATTTGGTGTTCTTTCTTCATCTCGACCCCTTTATGCAAAGCTGATTTATCCTCTGTTTTTCCTTTACCCACAGGTCTGTCCATATCCCTTTGTCTTCTTTTGTATGTAGATACCCCCATCAATGAAATCCAGTGCAAATGTGCAATGTATTCGGAAAGAAATGAAAGAATGTCTAAATGGAAAAAAAGAAAAGTGAAAGACAATTAAATATGCACATATAAATAAAACATTAAATATATTATGAATCTTTTTCAAGAGGAAAGTGTGTGTACTCTTTATATAGATATAAATATGCTAAAGACAGATTTGAGATTAAATCTGCTATTATCAAAATCAATATGAATTTCTCAACATGCTTAAAAATTGTCCTTTATATCAATTACTATTTTAAAGAACAAAAGTGTATATACAGATTTATTTGTAGTTAATCTAATCACTTAAAGCGAATGGACATTAACAAAAACTTTATGAATCAGTACTCAAAAACTGAAGCAGTACTCAAGAAACTGAACTGTACTCAATAGACAAACCCAGTGGAGGGCCCCAGAAGTCTGAAAGGTCAGGTCAAAATGTGAATGTTCAAGAAAAATACATATCTATTTAAGAGTAATTCCTATTCCAGTCACCACAGTGTTTTTGTCTGAATGTAGCAGTGACTTAAATACAGAGTATTCACAGGAATCAGAGAGTGAAATTCAATACCTTTTAAGACCTTTTTTAAGACTCTTTCCATACATTTAAGGACCTTATAACAACTTTAGGTTTCAACCGGAAACACTGGCGAGATTTTAACTTACAGTATATTTACTAAATATTAATGTAAGAAACTAATCCAAAACTAAAACATTACACATATACTGAATACAAATCTATTAAATCTAGCTAATTCAGCAGGTTGGCGCCTATAGAACTGCAGAAATAATAGTGTTGCCTTGGTTATTGCAGTAAACAAAGCAGCATGATGTCAAATCTAGCAGGATTTTATTGATTTCATAAACTACACAGCATCCTGATATTCACAGATTTAATTCAGGCAAACTTTAGCATACAACCATACATTGCATCATCAAAAATTATATAACATTTAATACCCTGCAAAATAGCATTTAAAATTTTTAATACTTTTTAAGGGCCTTAAATTTCTCTACATTGATTCATCAACTTTTAATCAAATTAATTAACAATCAATTAATCAATAAAACATTCCCATCCCTTGAAACCACTTAAAAGTTGATGAAATAAAAAAATAAAAAAGTAAAACATTTACTGATGTAAAATGTCAGTGCTGTTTGTTTATGCAAAAATTGCTGCCACAATGGTTGTGACTGTTGTCAGTCCTAATTTAGTTTAGTACTTTGGTTTAAAGTTTCTCAAATGCAGCCCTTGAGATTTGCAAAACCCGGTTTTAAAGCAAACTTCCAACCCTAAATTTGAAAAACAACAATAGCGCCTTTAATATACATAAGCACTGACATCCTATGCTGTCTGCCAAAAATGATCTATTGAATTATCTATTATCTAGTGAAATAGTAATCATAAAAAAAACACATCAGTTTGAATACGTGCATTCAATTAAATGTATTTATTTTAATTTTTCCGGGATTTCTTTTTTGTTCATGAAATTGTGAAATCTAATTGCTCAGGACAATAAGGCCCCGTTTACACTAATACATTTTAGTTTTAAAACGCATAAGTTTTGCTACGGTTACGCCATCCGTCCACACTATGCCGGAGTTTTCGAGCCCCGAAAACGGAGCGTTTTGGAAACGCTGGAGAGGCCGTTTTCATTCTGAAACGCTGCTGCTCCGCCTCAGTGTGGATGGGGGAAAACGGAGACATCTGAAAACGGAGGCGGGGCTGATTGGGGCTTTTCCCTCAATATTAAGTAGCCTACACACAGTTCAGTTTTGCATCCTCTCCTTGTAAGTTCAGACTTCGCAAATTGATAAGGAAAACAAACTCCCGAGTGTGTACTTTATAAAGTCATTCACATCAACTTGGCTACGCTGTTTCACTATGCTGTTTCACTATGCTGTTTCACTTTCTTAACAATAAAATGAAAACATGATGTGAGGAACTGCCTATTTTCATTTTGATATTATTAGAAACTTAACAGACATCAAAAATGTTGAAGCGTCAGGTGGCTTCATAATATGAGCGTCATCTTCATGCATATTTATAACAAAACGGAGCCTATAACATTACTGCCTCCTTTCATTTTCATTGAAAATACGAAACATACCCTCTCTTGCGTTGAATATCAGTTTTAATAATTAATAATGACCATTATAAAAGTATAACGCACAATAAGTTTATACAATAAAGAAAATAAAGGCAAGCAATCAATCAGTCAGATGTGCAGAATCGGTGTCTGCGGTTACATTAATTAAGATATTAACCTAACTTATCTTTGCGCTCAGTCAAAACACGTTACCTGAGTACAAGTAATAGATTCAAAAGACAAAAGTCGGGGAATATGTAGTTAGATATAGACAACAAGATTAATTAAATATCACGTTTAACAAATATAGTGAGATTAGATCCAGCGGGAGATCCTTGATGAACAGTCCGACGAGGACAGCTCTCATGTGGGTATGCGCTCAAAGCACACTGCAGTGCATGCCAGAGAGTGTGAGTGATCACGTGATGTGCGTTTTCACCGTTTTAGTGTAGACAGAGAGCTGTTCAGAAATGCTGGGTGAAACGATAGTGTGGACGCGGATCGTTTTCATTCTAAAACTCCGTTTTAAAACTAAAACGTACTAGTGTAAACGGGGCCTAAGAGCACTGCATAATCTAAGATGCCTAGGGTTAAGCATTTTAATTCTCACTTAAGGATGATCATGGGGTGCTTGTGGAATGCATTAATAGAGCAGCAACCTACCAAATGAGAGCCTTTGATCGAGTGCTTCTTCCTTGTAATTTGTCCCCACTGGCAATGGCAGTCTTGTGTCTCCGCCTGTGCGTCTCAAGGTAAACCTTTTTGGCAAATGCTCTGCCACACATATCGCATGCATGGAGGGAAAAGTTTTTGGTGACCCTAACCTCGGTGCAAGTCTCCTGACTTCTGGTGATGGGTGGTCCCTTGATAACATTATGACTTCGAGTGACATGCGGATTCTTGGCTGCTTGAAGGTTCTTGTCTTGTCTGTTTGGTGCAAGCGGAGACTCAAGTTTGCCTGTGTTAAGTGACGTTAAAGCAGAATGCTTTCGAGTGTTCGGGGATGTTTGCGATTCCTGTTTCTTTGCTTTTGAAGATACTAGAAGATCTTGCTGGCGGCTGCTAGGGGAGGCTGGTGGATCTTGCGTTTTATGCTTCCCACTGCCCTCTTCCTTTGCATTTATTTTCTTGCTTGCGCTGCTCAAGATAGCATCAGCTGGTTTCTTAACTGCCTGGTTTTCCAAGGCAGGCATGACCTTAGCCAGATACCTCGACGACTTCTTGTGCACCACTGTGATATGGCGAATTACATCACGTTTACGTCGTGACTCATATCTGCAGATGGGGCAGCGGTAAAACTTTATGTAGATGCTATCATTTCCATCAGTGTGGAGCTCTGCAATGTGCTTGCCTAGGTTGTAACTGGTACTAAACTGGCGTTTACACAACCAACAGTAGATCCTCTTAAAGTCAAAACTCACACTGTGATTTCCATCATCCTCTGAAGCTTTCGAGAGAGACTCTTTCTTTACATAAACCTTATCTCTTCTTTCATGCTTCGATTTGGACATCTGAGAGCTGTTTTCTAGAGTGGGTATCTTATGAACAATTCGCATATGTCGCCTAAGCATTAGTTGGGAGCTGTACTTGCGTTTACACAGCTTGCAGCGACAACTTGTCAGGTTGTACTGTGGTTTTTCTTGCTTTAAAGGAGAGCTTGGTACTTTTGCTGGAGATGGAGGAGAATGACTGTCAAGTAAAAGAGGCTGGCCTGGTCTTGTGGCAATGTCTGGAGTAATCAAATCACGCTTTAAGCCACGGTGGACCTCATCAAAGTGACGACGAACATTGGCCTTGGTGGCAAAAGACTTTTTGCACACTGGGCAGCTCTTTCCAGGAGACGGTGGTGGTTCAACAGGATGCTTGTCCTTAACCACTGACAGCAGGCTAATGGGCACTGTACGTGTCTCGGTAAACTTGCGCAGCTCCTCCATCCTCTGCCAATGCATCTTTCGGCAGTGTCGGCGCACACTACGTCTAGAGCCAAAGTCTTTTCCGCAGAGGCAACAAGAGATCCTCAATTCCTTTACTTCTGAGGCTGCACTCTCCTCTTCCTCTTCCTCCCCTTCTACTCCCTCAATCTTCATTTGCTCTTCACTGCTCGGACCTTCTTCAGCAGGTTGTTCTTCGGGTTCAGTTTCCATCTCATCTTCAAAATCTGACTGTTGGACCTTTTTGGGCGCCAAAATAGATTTGCGACGATTTTTCTTCTCAGGTACCAAAATCTCAGGGACAGGGGTAGGGGCAGTAGTTGTAGGGGCAGGGGATTCTGGAATGTCCTGAACTTCCCCTAGTGAAACATGTTGGAACACTGCATTGGGGTTGGTCTCAATGGCCTCCAGCTGAATGGTTTGTTTTTCTTGCTCTTTCTGTGGATAGATGGCTTGAAGAAGTTCTTTGATGGCATGGCTCTGCCCACCTTGTGAGGGATCTGCAGAAAGAGGTCATAAAACATTAATCTTATAAATAAATACTATTATTTACTAGAAAAAAATGTAACTACACTATATTGCCAAAAGTTTTTTTTCGGACATCTTTCTTTAAATGCACATGAACAAGAGCATGTATGCCTGACCAACAAGCCTTTAGCCCAGGACATGCCAAGCCAACAGTCGGCTGTGAGGCAGCGTTGGTCCATCATAAGCATCTGTACGGCTAGTTAGTTTGGTGTGTTCCACACCTCGTCTCTCTTCAAGCTCATGTTGGAGTGGGTTGGCCCAACTTCAGCAAGTAAAAATCAGCCGGCGACAAAAGAGAAAGCTATGGTTGGTTGTTAAGCAACGAATAAGAGCATGAGATCAAAAACTGAAGTGACAAAACCAACCAAACGATTCAAGTCAACACAAAGAAGCCGGATGTAATGGTGTTGCTTTTTGAAAATATTTGAAACTATATAAATTTTTTGATAATCAGATATATTTTCACAAACGAATCCCTCAGTGGTGAGTGACAAGTACTGTTAAAATGGTACTAAACACTGCATTGTTTACAGTTCCAGTTTCCCTTTCTGGAATGAGAAAACAGACTACTGTCTCCTGTGGTGTGGAAAGATACATCCTCTTACTCAGAATGCATACTCTTGTTTCAGTCGGCTGTCATCTGTTTGGTGTGTTCTCATGCAGCTTTTTGGTCAAAACAGGACTGGTTTGGCTGACACCAGACAACAACACAATTTGTTTTTGTTCCAATTCTTTCATTCTAGTTCTTTGGCGTCGGCAAACTTCTTGAGCTGATGATAATTACGTGCGCGTGATTACTAAAGTGCTTCTGATATCCAATCCTTTTCAGAAACGGCCAAACATGAGAGTAAAGCATAAAAAAACTAAGGAGAAGCCAGAAAAATAAACAAAGGAGCAAATGATTCTTTCAGCGACCTAAACCATGAACAAACTGCCGTGTTTAACTATTATCGTCGCTTTTTGGACTATTATGAACTCGGAATGACAGAATTACTTTCTAACAGAGGTTAGTAAAAATTAGAGATACAGATGAGAGGTAAAAATATTGCTATAATAACGGAGTTAATAAGAGGTGATAATTGAAAAAGTTAAATAACTGAGAGAGTTTAAATACATGTACAAACCATCTGACTGAGGTTGTCGGGAAAAGCAGTAAAGCTCCTTGTGTGTGACCAGATTTGGTAGACCACGGAACAGACTTCGACAGATTTTACATTCAAATATGGTGTCAACTTCCTTCAACAGCATTTGTTTTAGTTGAGTTGTACCTGCAATCACAGCACAATGAAAGCAAGCAGTTAACAAAAAGACAGTTTTATGCAGAAAGGTATGGTGGATGAAAGTTTTACTGGTGTCTTGTTAGTAGACATCTTCATAGTCTCACTCAATGTAAATAGTGACTGTTTCTTTGGACTGCATTTTACTAAAGAGTAAAGAGAGGATATACCTGGATGCTGGCATATTAGTTCTTCCCAATTGTTTACACACAATTACTTGTACTTCAGACACAATGACTACAACATGTAATTGATGCACCGACCCCCTGAACCAATTCTTCTAAACTCCAAGTCCAATTCCTGCTTTACACTCAAATTGCAGATTTAAAACACACTTTTTTTCAAAACACTACACACAATTATCTGCATTTGGCACAATTTTCATGCAGAAAATCTCGTTTTCACAAGGAACACACTGTCATTCACTGTACACTGTTACTTTATCGAACAAATTAAATCCAGTCTAGATAGGGGTGGTGTTGTTGGTGCTGTCTTTCTTGATTTTAAAAAGGCCTTTGATAATGTTAACCACAATGTACTTTTATCTAAATTATCAAGATTTAATTTTTCTGTTAATGCATTATCCTGGATGGAGTCATATTTAAAATCAAGAAAACAATGTACAAGAATTAATGGCGCATGCTCACCATTTATAAATTGTAATTTTGGAGTTCCACAAGGATCAATTCTTGGACCAATTCTGTTTAGTTTTCTACATTAATGATTTGCCTACAGTGTGTCCAGAAGTTCAGGTTCAAATGTATGCAGACGACACAGTAGTATATACTCACGCAAAAACTAAAGAACAAGCTGCTAACAAACTTACTGCTGCACTCAAGAAAGTTTCAGGTTATATTGCTCTTACCCTCAATGAAAGTAAAACTGTGGGAATGTTTTTTTTCAATTAAGAAAAATGAGGAGCATTGCTTAGATATTTTAGTTAATGGAGAAGTAATACATATAGTTGATCATTTTAGATATTTAGGTATAATTATTGATTCTAATTTAAATTTTAAAAAACACATTAAGAAGGTTTCCAAAAGTGCTAGAGCAAGCCTGAGGATTTATAGAAACATTAGGCATCAGTTACCTATGGCTGCTGCTAAACTTTTTATGAATACAATGATTTTCCCTCACTTATCTTATTGTGCTTGAAGCTGGTCCCACACGAATATTACAACATTAAAACCGTTGTATATTATCTATAAACAAACAGTAAAAATTTTAGCTAAAAAGCCAAGGAGCTATCATCATTGTAACTGTATTGCACAACATAACTTACTAACATTTGACAGTTTCTTATTTTATGCTGATGTGTGTTTAATGTATAAAATATTTAATGATCTTGCACCACCACCCCTCAAACAATGTGTGATTCCCTGTAAGGACAATATAAGACAGACTAGGTCATCGGTTAGAGATTGTTCAATTAAACTTAAGAGAACTGCTTTTGGACAATCAGTTTTTTCAGTCATAGCAGCAGAAAGATGGAATAAAATACCAGTGCATATCAGAGAGAGTACCACTTTTAATCATTTTAAAACTGTTCTTAAAATTTGGCTTAAACAAAATCAAATATGTAACCACTGATTTGATTTCATTTTATTGATGATGTATTGCATGGATTGTATTGTGTATAATGCATTATTTTTTACTGTTAAATTTGTTATAAATCCCTGCCCAGGGACTACAGATGTAAATTAGCTTTATAGCTAACTCTGGCACAACATGTCATGTTGTACATTGTCCCTGTATAAATAAATGAAAAAAAATAAAAATTCAAAAATGTAAAATCAGTTGTCCTACTTTACATACTAACTCATCACATAGGTACACACCTGTCACACATAATTGCAATTTAGAAATCAGAGCTCATCTCATATTCCCCATTTCTCAATACTATTCAGGAATTCTTTTACTGACTGGGGATGGAACGTATATGACCGAAATCCACACTTTATTTGTTTCTTTTTTACTGTAACTATTCAGTAAATACTTCTGTTATATGTAGACCACGTTATGTGCAACTTTGTGTTGGTTGAGATGAATACTTGGTACACTGTTTTTGTGGGAAAAAATGCCGTAAAATATATTTGGTTCTGTCTATTTTGTATAAAAACTATGTACTGTCTGTAGTAAGTGTAACACTGAACAAAAAAAAGGCTTACAGTAAGTCATTATGATAAATGGAGAAGAAGTGGTCATAGTGTTTTAAATTAAGCACATCAGTGTTCAACTGTTCGTATAAATGTCTATTCATGTGATGGTTTGTGTGTGTCATTTGAAAACAAAATACCATTTTGAGAAGAAATTACATTGTTTTGAATGAAAAGTTTCATTTTGCAGGAGAATTGAAGGGTTTTGCCCAATGTGTGTGTGTGATTTGTGTGTAGAGTTCTGACAATGCTTTCAGAAAATGTGTGTAAACAATTGGGGAAAACTGTAATATAACACAGTGTTGTGCCTGGTAAATACAACAGGTCTGCATGAATTATCAAAATTCTGGGATTGAAGTACCTGAGCGAAAACACTCAATAATTTGATGAATTCCTGACTTGGAGGTCTGAAGCTGTTGTTGAAGCAGGGGTGGATCACCAGGCTCAATCAGATGCACTAAAAACAAAAGACAGCAGAAAATAAATAATAATAATAATAAATATTCAGGCTATCAGTTATGTCAAACAGATAGCTGGTCAAGTGTGTTTTAGCTAGGCAGCATGTCTCCTTTTGGTTTCTTACTTCGTGAACTTGACAATTCAAACCTGGATGCCATTCTGCCTTTAATTTTATTTGGAATAAAAATCAATATTCTTCAATATCTCGTATTTAACAATGGGATAAATTAAGCAATGTTGGATTACTACTTATATACCTGTAGGGATGACCTTATTGCTTTTTAAACTACTTTTTAACAATGATGATTGCAAATATGTAAGGAAAAGTTAAATTATTATGCAAGGCAGATAAAATCATATAAAGGAACGTAAGGAAAATAACTCAAGTTCTAAAAGCTGAAAACATTTCTATATAATAGGCTGCACAGTGGCGCAGTGGGTAGCACGTTCGCCTCACAGCAAGAAGGTCGCTGGTTCGAGCCTTGGCTGGGTCAGTTGGAGTTTGCATGTTTTCCCTGTGTTCGCGTGGGTTTTCTCCGGGTACTCCAGTACACATGTCCAAAGACATGTGGTATAAGTAAATTGGGTAAGCGAAATTGTCCGTAGTGTATGTGTGTGAATTAGTGTGTATGGATGTTTTCCAGTGATGAGTTCCAGCTGGAAGGGCATCCGCTGCATAAAACATATGCTGGATAAGTTGGCGGTTCATTCCGCTGTGGCAACCCCAGAATAATAAAGGGACTAAGCCGAAAAGAAAATGAATGAATGAATCTATTCTTTTTTACAGCATATTTTAATTATCTAATTCAGATCATTTAGAAAACTGCATTGTAATCTTGGAGACAGAAAGTCAAAACATCAATTTATTATCAAAATGTTTAATAAAAAGACGTGTAGCAGTTCATCAACAAAGAAAAACAAACGCCACAATTGAGCCTATGAATGAATGAGTATATATATATAATATAATAGTATTATGAAATACCTAAACAATTAATCATGGTTTAAATTAGTAAAACGTTACAGGCATTCGTAATACATATTAGCTCTTTTTAAAAGGTAAGATTCTAATCAAAAAGATTTTCTTTTTAAAAGGAAAGATTCTACTGTGTTCCACTTGTCAACATCTCACTATTCCCCAGTATGTGTGCTACCTCTCTGCCTTGGTATAGCTTGTTTTTATTTATGGACATAAATTACAATAAAGACAAATAACTCCAGGTCACTGAAATTAGCAGCAATGTAGAACACAAATAACAACCTGCTGTGCTAGACATCTTATTCTAGCATTAATAATTATAGAAATATGTGGATTCATGGAATGTGTTTGTCCTACATTAACAGCCATGTTGCCACAAGAAAGTGGATTCAAATCAAACTAAGCAGATCATTTTTTGCAAAAAAAAAACAATGTGTAAAGTAGGCATTAATCTTAATGCCTTTGCAATGCATGTGGGTTGATTATGTGAAGATATCACCAAGAGATGAAAACACGTATTCAAATAATCAATTTTATAAACATTTTAGTGAAATATATCAAAACTATGAAAGTCTACACCTAATTAATCTATGTATTTATTAATGTGATGTATTCCAGAATCCAACAGAGTATTAACAAAAATGTAGGTTGAAGCTGATCTTATACATTTGGAATTGATTTGATATTAAAAAATGTGTGTTGGATAAAAGAATTGTGCCAAAAATAAGAAAGACTTTTTATTGTAAAAGAAAGGAACTTTTCCTCTTTGGATACACTGACAAATCGTCCACGATAAGAGCAGGAATGTGTATTTAAAAAGGAAACAGGGTCAGTTTTAATTTCATGTTGACTTTAAGGTGCCGGGTTCCTACCTGGATTTTTGCCACAAGGCTCTTGAGGGGTTTCTGTTGTTTGGCAACAGCAGGCCTGAAGTGTCTCAGTCTGGCAGTATTTGTCACTAGTCAGGCTTCCCTGAACTTCACTCTTAGTAGCCTCCATCTCAGAGGCCCCTTTTATGAACCTAAAAGGCTAAACAAAAAAAGTGTATCAGAGCAGTTTCCTCTCAATGCTTTTGATGGGGAAATTATTTTTTCACACATGCCATCCTAAAATGGCAACATGTTTTCCAGCAGCAACAGAAGCGTAATTAACAATTTACAATTTGATTATCAGATAAAAATTGTAAAACACGAATTCAGGGTTCATAATACTTTTACTACTAAAATTCCATGACTTTTCCAAGACTTTCAGGGAAATTTTCATGACCTAATGTTTCATGCAATGTTTACATCGGTCTACATATATGTGGTAAAAGAAAAACAATGCATGTTCACATTTATTAGAGTATATCGTAAAAACACACGCAACAATCTATTTAGTTTCAATTTATATTTATATCTATGTAAAACTGATTTAGATAACGCTTACACCGCACTAATAATGTGAGAGTATGTGATTGGCCAAGGACAGAAATAAAGTAAATAACCTATATTCTAGAATACAGATATGTTTTCCATGACTTTTCCAAAACTTTGTGGATTTACCAAGAAAATGTCAAGATGAGGCATAACAGAATAAAACAATACAAATTATGTAAATGTATGTCAAGCATCAAACAACCATCAAGACTGGGAAAATAGGAAGAACCATTTATGACAATGGGACAAACTAAAATGAGATTGAATTGTTGAATCACAAATATTAAATATGCAATGATTAGCTTATCATGACAAAAGAACAATTCATTTTGATTCCTACATGCAAAAACATGCAACAATCAGTAAAAACTAAATCATCCTAATATGTGGCATCCATTGTTCTAACCAGTTTAAAGAACAACAGAAAATTAACTTCCTAAGTAGAGTTACCACAATAAAATTTCATTTAAAAACAGCAGGGCAAACTATGAAAGGTAAGGTTTGGGTAAATAGGAAAAATATGAACCTAATATTGCAGTTATACATGTATATACCTTATTTAGTTCAATTTGATCAGTTTTCTGCCTTATGCAGTTCACTTAAATATTGCATGACATGCTTGTGTTTTCATGTCAACTCCTTTCTTAGAGCTGTAGTATTTGGGTGGTGGTTACTATGGTAAAAACTATGTTTTGATGTGCTTCGGTGTATGCCGTTGTGTTTACGTGAGTATTGCTAAAACAGGCCAAATTAAAACTATAAAAGTCTGTGTTGTGATTCTGATGGACACCTGACCGAGATAGCAGTGTCCTGCCCAAACATTCGCGAGGCAGGAAGTCGCGAGGGGTGTTTGAAAGAGCACGTGTCCATAGCCAAATGTACAAATTAACGTAATTATGCTTCATATTACTACCATTCTGTGTTTATATCCTGCAGTTCGATTGATAAATAAAAGAAATGTGTTTGATACGAGTCGCATTGTCGGTGTCAAGTCAAAAAGACGAGCATACATATCATGGTGGACTCGTGCACGAACAAGTACTTTGCGAACTTCATAACAAACAAAGTATTTCGTGTAAAACAAAAGCCTGGTATAAGCGTGCGAGAGCATCCAAAACAACCGAGAACGTCTTGAATTGACCATCGGCAGGCACCCAAAAGCATCGCAGACATTTGGCCACGTGACCGGAAAAAATAATAATTTAAAATAACAGACACACGATCTGTGCCAGACCCTCTTAAAGCTTTGGAATAAAACGCGTGGTATATAACGTTTGTCGTAAAATTATGCATTAAATAATGACACACTACAATGTCGGACGTACATCATGTGGTTGTTTAGAATTACGTGGTCATATAAGCTCGCGAAAAGTCACCACAAAATAAACCTCTACGCTGTGCTTTTACCCGGTATGCATTACCATACCAGACACAGAATAAAATCGCTATGTTGTACGAAAAAGTCGTATCCAGAACCTTTAACACAAACTCACATTCGCACGTACCCATCAAAACACACTGGGTCCACAAGGGGCCAAATGTAGGAACAACGTGAAAAGTTGCTGCCCAGATTTAGCAGTGACAGTTTGCAAATCAAGGTACAAATATACAACTACAAGTTCTGGATGACCAGAACAGAAGCATTAACATCAGTTCAGGCGTTTGAATGACTTTCGATAGGAAATTGTGGATGCAAGTGTACGGGAACGCGCGAAGCCATTGGCAGCATGAGCATCGCCAAGTCCACAGATGCTAAAATTAAGCATCTGACCACCAAAGAGCCAATGCATCGCATACTACCACTTGGATAACATCGAAAAGTGTGTGTTTGCGCTATTCGTGGCTATTTCTGTCCTACTAAAACCTGTTGGAAAACCCGGGGTTTGCGTTCTCCCCTATGCGCAATTTAGACACGTCGTGGCGCATACACGCTTCATTTAGCCAAACTGTTTAAAAATGTAAGCGCAGGTTATATCGCCGGGTTTTCCGGATATTCGGGCTATTTAGCGTTTTTGTGAAGCAATTTGCATCGCTCCATTATTCTGTAAATCTCTTTTACACGGTTACATTGTCAGGCCAAATCTCCTCTATTGCGAACCACAATGGGCCAGATTAACTTGATGGAGAAGGAGAGCCCATGTGCAGAATGGAGCTTTAAAGCGGCATAAGAAGGACTGATGCTTACCAGGGAGTGAGTGCGGCGTAAAGGCGGGCTGACGCGAGAGGCGATACAAAAGACGACGTTGCCACCAACTTACGGTGCTTTCTGAGCACAAACCCACCAAAATATGAAATCGCGTCCCCAAACAGTGACAAAGCGCACACATTCGGGAGGATTTGCGTGATTATGGGGCACGTCCGACAGATAAAGTGCTGCGCTTTGCGGCGCTGTGCCATCTTCCCGAAGCCGCTTTGGCGCACAGGTCTGGTGACCCTTCCGCCTTTACGCGTCCTCTCCTCTTCGCTGTTTTGTTATGAAGTGCCATATTCACTCCCAAGTAGGCCCGCGGACTTGCTTTATCTTTACGGACGGTCGCTGCGAGTCCGAATCAACTCTCGCTCTAATTTAAGCGCTCGGAACAAGTGCGTTTTCCCCGGTTGCACAGCCAGCACGAACGGTGACGCCATTTTCTGTAGAGAACAACCACGCTCGCGCAGGATAGGAAACGACACTGGTCCGCTGCACGATTCCGGGCCCGAGTGGGCAACTCCCGCGGTTGAAATCGGCTGAGATGTGTTCACGGAGTTCTTACCTCGTGTAAAAACAACGTTCGCTTTCGAGTTAAGATGGTAGAAGGCGGTCTGGAGGTTGTTTCTCTCGCCTCTCGCGCTGACGCTGCCCTCTCGGAAGCTGCCTTTGTGCACCGCGAGGACCTCTCGGCGGAGAAGCGGCTGTTGCGCAAAGGTGCAATGGATGTTTGAGACCACCAAAATGTGGCACCCGATGTTGTCGCCAGATTGGTGATTTACATCTGACCCCCACAACGTGTGCATCTAACTAAGGAAATTAACGACCCTGTTTAATTCTCACACACCCACATAAAACTGTTGCAAATACACCGTATTCCAAACACAAATTTAAGCCCACGGAGCCTTTCTATTGGCGATGACATATATTACTTTTTTGGAAAAAAATTTTTTTTTAAAAACACTTTAAACAAATATATTTCCGAAATTAGACATCTAAATTTGAATTCATTAACATTTACTATTCCGTAGGCAAACTTTTATCTGCTTCAACCCTTAAAAAAACTTATTGAAAGTCTATTTTGTTTAACATTTGCCACGTTTGGAATCGAAACCAGGCCCATATAAACAGTTAAATGTCTGCAAGAGTGGATTTAATGTTGTCTGAACCACATGGTAGCAACTAATAATTGACATTTTCCTAAAATCATTGTTTCAGAATTTAAAGACTTTATTTACTATTTTAACTAAACTGCCAAAGTACAAATAGATATTTTTTAATTAAGCGTTTAAGAAAAACACGGGAGGCAAAGTTAAGAAGTGTAAAAAAACAGTGTAAATATAGAATTTAAACAATTCTTTAAAAGGAAAATATGAAGGAATAAAGCACAACAGAGGATATTATATATAATTTAAATGGTTTACATTTTTTCTTTAAAATCATCCTCTAGGATAGAATATTTCTCCAAATTGAAGAATCCTGTTCATATTTTTTATGATCAACACCATGACAGTTTGCAATTTTAACATTTAAAAAACAATGCAAGTTTAACACAATAGTAGGCTACTCATTGTAGCATGTGAACATTAAACTATTCATAAGCTAACACACCTTCATTCAAAACTTTGAACGGTTCCCACCATAATTAGCATGTAGTCATTCTTCCCATTGAACTGTTAATGTAAGCCGTTCTCTGTCTCTCCACTGACCTTTTGCATTGCGAGAGTGTAGCTGCTAAGTTTTATTTTTATTTACTTAAAGGTAAACTGGCATTCACTGATAGATGTGCTACTTTATGTCATTTCTGTTTTTCCACACCAGTGAGATTTTTTTGTCGATAAAGTGTACATCAAAGCAAGTGGAACATGCAAACAAATACTCTAGATATTTTCTTAGAAATCCACTAAATTTTTTTAATTAATTACCTCACATTTTTATTTATTTGGAGGCATAAACTCAGTTCACAAATCAGTGTGATACACCAACATCTGACAACCTCAAGTTGTCACGATTCTTTACTTTTTATATTTTATCTTTTATACACTATAAAACTTTTCAGTAATATGTCAAATGTGTTTAACATATTAGTAATATATGTAAAAAATGACAAAGGCTATAAAATAAAATGTAATTGGGTAATAATAAAAATAAATACAATATGTGTGTTTATTTGTGCTTAATGATCAACTCAGAATCCTAATTTTAAAAAGAGTTATACTAAAGTCATTCTAAGCAGTAGTATTTATAATTGAACTAAAGTTCACTTACATAAATATATTTTCAATGGTGTAAAAGTTGTAAAATATTTGAGCAAATCATTGATATTCACTTCAGTTGTAGTAATTTGGCAGGGATATCAGTCTATGTAACAAGCAAGCTTTTCTAAAATATATATAGACACAAAATAGGGTAAAGAATCAAGATTGTTCTTATTGTGGATAAATTATTTGACAATAATCTTCTCGGTCTCAATGTTATAATTACAGACAATTAAATGCTATTTACTTTCTTTGGAAAAAAAAAACAAGATGTTTCGAAAAGATCTCAAGTGTTTTTTTTCCCATACATTACATTTCAATGGCTTCTGACTTGAACAAACATGGATAGTTCATGATGACAAAGTTTGCAATTGTCCCCCTTTACTTGCCAATATACAAATTGGTGGGAGTTGAGATTTTTAATATTCTGTGCCCACACACAACCTATAACCTAAAACACTACGTTATAATGTTTAAAAAAAAGTAGGCACAAAGTCAGGTAAATTTACATCAAGAGCTTTAGTTGCTAAAAAATTAATCTGTTTGTGTGCTTATTTCTTTATGTGTATGCCTTCAAACACACAATTTGTGTAAGCATTCAAATTGTGTTCCTAACCAAATGTCCCTACACATTTTTTTTGGTTCCTATAAGGAAAATTGATCATAAAACACACAAAATGCAGTATTTCCAAAATGTAAAAATACAGATTGTTTCCTGCAATGCTTGGGTTTAGGGTAATGGAATATACATTATAAAGATAGCTGTACATGTGTGTGCAGCATCATTGCAATAGTAGAGACTAACAAGTTATATTTGTGTTGTATATTTATTTTTATTAAAATGACATTTGTTCAGTTTTTGTGGTAGTTATTTTGTTTTGACATTTTCTAAAATGCACATTTTATTAGACATGATTTATTCCTTAATAAAAAATTATTTCACATAAATACATTATTATGAATATACTCTTTTACAAATGAATCAATACAAACATTTTAAAAGAATACTTTAAACACATAAAAAACTTTATTTTTTAATAGCTGTTAATTTCCATTGCTTGGACGTTGTTGCACTTCTTACAACCCGTTTGTCCTAAACAGAGAAATAGATCTGGATAAACCATGCACAGAATACACAGTCACTAATCTGCCTTATTAAAGGGTATCAAAACATAAAAGACATAACATACTGCTGATATAATCAAATATATACAAAACAATAGATGAGTGTTGTGTCTGCATTTAAACTTTGAATTCAGAGACCTTGAATATCCAAATAATTTTATATTACTCAAGCAGTTATACTTACACCTCTCTTATGAATGTTTCCTGTGATATCCTGTCTTCACTGGCTCCATCAGGGAACGCGGTGAAATTCTTGATGCCAATTGTCTTTAATACTGTTGGGGACCCATGTTAAATTTAGTCAGACCACTAGTATAATTCTTATATGCATGAACTGTAAACAACAAAGTTTGTTTGGAAGTATTGAAAAAATGTGTTTTATGTTTTTTTATATTTTTAAACTTGTATCAAACTGATGATGTAATTCATATATAGGGGAGAGTGGGGCACAAAGTAATACTTTTTGGTTTTTTGCTAAATAATGAACAAAGTAATAGGGTTAGACAAACCATTGTTTTTTTTACCAACAACACACAAGCCTCGCCTACAAATGAGCACTGGTTGTATGATCGCCGGACTTATGGTTTCTGTGCAGTATTGCCAAAAATGCCAGGAGTATAAATGTTACTATTTACCCCACCTGCGAGGCAAGTTGTACCAGACAACCAGTACAAAGGGTTAGTTGTAACACATGCTTAAAAAGGCAGATTTCATACAATTAATTTTAATTCAGTTTACTTTAAATAGTAGCTATATTTCCTCAGTACATAGCTCAACTTATTTTTTATTCTAAATAACCCTGTATGTTTATTTATTTATTTATTAATTAGATAAACACATTTGGATTTATTTGGATTATTATCCATTATTATACAATGCATTTATTTGTAGTATTGCAATAAAGTATATATATATTTTTGTCTATTAAAAAATATTTTCTATTAAAAAACTTTTTATTTAAAACGTTTTTAACATTACACTCAAAATTCAAAAAACATTTTGTTAGTTTAATTGGTATCCAACAGAGTGTGGCTTAATTGTAACTCCCTGTTACAACTAACCCTGCTGTGTCATGTTTTACTCAAAACTGGCTAGCAGTCACTGTGAGTTTTTTACATCTTTCAAAATGGTTTCATCTTTTAGCCTAGAAGACGGTAATCACTACAATATAAGATTTTACTTACATATTTTCACAGATTTTTTTAATAAAAACTATCGACTATAGTAAAAAATACTTTTATGCTGTAAAAATTGTTTCTCCTGTGTTTCTCATCCAAATTTCGCCAAACTTTTTTAATAATTGGCAGGAAGACGTCTGCCGACACTGTGGTGAAAACCTCGGAAGCATGCCATGGTTAACCCCGAGCAAATACCTTAATACTGTGTTAAATTTTACCCCGTGTTACTTTGTGCCCCGCACTGCCCTAGAAATCTAAATGTATACAAATAAATATAAATGACTTAACTTCACCTAATTTGACTCATTATTTAATCACCTTCGTATAGATCCAAAGTACACATAAGAAATGAATTAATTTCCAGAACACTAAGGTATTTTTAATCAGATTTTTTTATTTTTAAACAGATTTGTGTGCTGTCATTGGAAATAATCACAAAAAATCTCTGAAGCTTCAAAACATTCATAAAGAGATCAATAACTAAATCCTTGAACTGAGCATGTCTTCAGAATAGATGTATAGAATAGATTCAATGTAAGATTATTCACACAAAATATCACTTTTTTGATAAGTAAAAGCAAATCTCATTGGTTCTAAAAAAAAAAACAAGCATGCATACGTAAAACATAAATGTAATAAGCAACAAAAACTATTAAAGATAGGTTTATAAAACAAAAACATAACATGCTAATTAAAATACAAAACAAACTGTAAACATTTACTGACTTAAATTAAAATATATATTGTTTTTTTTATTTACTAGTATTTAAACACTGGTAATAAACAGGACTGAAACCTGCTTTAATAACAATTAAAAACAACATTTACTCTTTGTTCAAACTACTTATTTAAATTGAGCTGAAACAACAAATTCTTGTTTGTTGTTTGGGGGACAACTTAATTGTGTTACGTTCAATCCACTTACATTTGGGAAAACTAATAAGTTAACTTAATTCCTTCATTTGGTCCCAACACAAATTGATTGTGTGGAACCCAATATTATTTAAAGTGAATATACGATGCTGTATTATATAATATAATCCAATATGATTTGATATATAATAAAATGCTCCTTTCAAAAAGCCTGTCTGTGCATTTTACATTTATTTGGTTACATGCATTTCCCAGATGCCTTCATCCAAAGTAACTTATAGCGCATTAATTTACATTTTACTTTATGTTTTTATTTTGTGTTGTTAAAGGTTTCCTAAAAGGACAAATAATATTACGACATCTGCAACATAAGGGATTTACCTTCTTTGTATTGACCATAAGTGATACAGCCTTGATTGGAAGGATCCAGGATTCCGAACAGCGCGTCTAGGTTGGATACATTTAAGAGGCACGGAGTGTTTCCTTGATGATCTTTGGAACTTTTGAGCTTTTCAAGCTGGTCAATCAAAAATGTCCTAGGACGATCTGTAAGACTGTGTATTAGTTATGTGTAAATTTAATATTTTTCTAAGTACTAAAAGAGGCAGTTTCATCCAAAGAATGTTTTCAAACTCTCAAGCAACAAATATAGAGGTAGACGGTAAAAAAGTAATCTAACGATACCAAATATGAGGTAAAGTCTCACCTGGTCTGTAGAAGAAGAGCATACTAGTCAAATTATCCATTAGGTCAACAATTTTGTGTTTTTTGATATATTCTGTTGCCTCGCGCTCCCGTGGCGATGACATCTTCACACTCACTGGTGGCCTGCAAGTTTATTACTGTTGCTATGAAACCGCACATGCGCATTGTATGAGGCAAAAGTCAGCGACCTGCGCTGTAGCAAGTCAAATCCATATTTTAATATAGATCTGTAATTAGCATACTCCTAAAGTTACTCATAAAAGTACAAAAAAGTCAACCCTCACGTTGTACCATATCGGTATTGGAGCACAAAACAAGACCTTAAAATGCTGGACAGAATGGTATCAATCACCATTGACTTTCATATACATGTATATGAAAAAGATTCACCGAAAGCGAGTCTCGTTCCGCCTAACATATTCCCCTTTGTTCCATTTGAGTGAACTATCCATTTAAACCTACTTCCGCCCTAATCCTCTTCAATCTCATTACGTCTCTCGAAACTGAAGCCAGTCGTGTTATGCTCTTGTATTTAGATTAGTAAAAAAAAAAAAAGAAGTAGAAGTAGAAGAAGAAGAAGAAGAATTAATTAAATGAATGAATGGATGTTTTTACACAACTTTGCATTGTAAAATGTTTATTTGTATTAGGCTATAATTAGCCTACTTCAACATGAAAATGTAATTAATTTAATTAATAAAACTGGATAAAATATCCAGGAGGAAATAAACAGATTTTTTTTAATGTAAAATATTCTTTAATTTTCAGAGTTTTATAAACCAATGTTTGGAAAACGAATAAATGTGACAAAATGCCCCTTTAATTAGTTTTATTTTTACATGTTAATTAAATTTGTTTAACTTTTTTTCCCCACATATTAAAATTAATTATAAGAAATTCAAATAAGAAATTTAGTGCGGCGGAAAGTTTCTGTGTTGCAGTTTTTACCACTAGAGGGAACTCTTTATTGTGTATCTACTGGGCACGAGAGGTTTCCTAATTTTTAAATAGCAGATACACGATTATGGTTATTGTACAGATGCAGACCCTTTTTTGATTTTATATTATATTATATTATATTATGTTATATTATATTATATTATATTATATTATATTATATTATATTATATTATATTATATTATATTATATTATATTGCATTTTCAGGGTGATGGAGTGCTCTCTATGTGATTGGGAAATTTTATTTTATTCATATATGAGATGTGACATTTATTTTTTATATTTCTTCATGTGTTATAAAAAATGTAACGTGTTTTTAAAACAGGTTCGTAATACATTAACAGACCACATGCAGTTATTTTAATAATGTTGTGGAAAACCAACATTTGTAAATATACAACACAAACCAACACAAATTTTAGACAAAATTGTATATTGAAAAAATAATAATGTTCTTTGCAAAAAGTGTTCTTTATGAAATTGCATAATGTATGCAATACAAAACAATACACAAGTGCATAAAAATAATATGCATCAAATATCTCATTAATAATATTTGCATTAATAATGTTTTTTAAGAATGCATGTCGGCTACTCTTTTGTTTATTTTCAAAAATAATATAATATTGCAGAAAACCTACATATGCACACACATGATTTATATTGAAATAAAACATACAAAAAAAATCCTTCATGATTATAATAGTTTTCTTTGAATGCAGTGTTCAATTTCACCACAAAAACTCCAGAGTCCAGATTTGAAGTGTCTTCTTCTTCTTCTTCTTCTTCTTCTTCTTCTTCTTCTTCTTCTTCTTCTTCTTCTTCTTCTTTTTCTTCTTCTTCTTCTTCTTCTTCTTCTTCTTCTTCTTCTTTTTCTTCTTCTTCTTCTACTTCTTCTTCTTCTTCTTCTTCTTCTTCCTATTTTATTTATCATTTTTTTTATAAATTATAACAGATTTACAAACAAAATGTCATTCAACTTATAAGTGACAGCAGGATTTTAAAGGGCAAACATGTTTGTTACAGCAGATGAAATTTTATAAAATAGAAAAAAATAAACAATATTCACAAATAGACACAGAAATGAGAAGATGGGATTTGTATTGAGTGAATAAATAATTATTATTAAAATAAATTGAGAAATATCAGGAAAATTATAATAAATTGTGGCGATTTATTCTACTGTGGCAACCCCTGATAAATCAGGGACTAAGCTGAAGCAAAATGAATAAATAAATGAATGAATAATAAGTTGTACTTTTCACATAATTTTAACAAAAATCCAGCCTTCTGAATATTTTATTAGTACATTTAGTGTAGGCTATACGACCTTTAGTACTCTAGACAACACTTACAATAATCAGCTAGAGGCTACTTAGATACAAAAAGAAACCAAGAACAGAAAAAAGAAGAACAAAAAAAAAGGATTAATATCATAGATAGATCTAGAGAAAAACATAATGAATAATTTAATAATAGAAAGTGAAGAGTACAATATGTATACATTTATTTTAGAGATTTACCAAAGTAAACAAATTATGGGCCATCCAAATACTGTATAGCTTATGCTTTGTATGCTTCTTTCTAAAGTGAGTCTGGAGTCATTTTAATCTCTTATATTATAAATACTACAAAGACAGGTTTGCAATTTGAACATTTGCATTTATGTATATAGAACCTGCAAAGAAATAGAATTAAGTTTATTTTAAAGCAAACAAACAAAATTCCAGCTTTGAAGTTCCAACATATATGAGTGACATCATCAGGAAGCGACTCTGAACGCATTCCCTACTGCGCATGCGTAAATTTGCAAGTCCTTGGACACAGCAATCGCTGTAGGTGAAGCAGTCTCGGAAGGGACGTACTGTCAAAATGCAGAGCTGGAACCATCTGTACCGCACACTCGCTACGGTAACGACTGTTTATTTACCTCATTACGACGTACTTTGGGTATATACGTACCGGCTTCAGATAAAAATAAAAGCGTTTTACAGAAAATGCAACGTTATAATCGTGTAGGCCTAGCAAACCCCCATGTCAACGTCAACATAAACACAAACGAAGCGGACAGAGTTTATTTAACTACATAGTACATGCATTTATTGTGTGTATATAACTAATTTACTGAACGTGTTAATGCATATTACACAACTAAGAAGTAAATCTCTAACCATTGGTTGAACTTGGAGGGCGTGTTGTTTCATTACTGTCACTGTAAAGCTTTTTAATTATTGGTAAGCTTCTCTAGGTCACATAATTGTAGTCCAGGTACAAAGCAAATCACATCAAAAAATATTTAGCTTATGTCCACCATAGACGTGTTGAAACGCGATACTCAAGGGACGTGCCAGTAATGCCAAAATGTGCTGTCTATGTAGACACAACACTGGGATTGGAAACAGATATATTTAAGGAAGACTTTAGCTTTTTTGTTAATATAATAAGTTATCAATAGCTTCTTTTTTGTTCGTTTTTAAAGTTTATTTTATCAGAAACCAAATTAAAAGAGTTTTTTTTATTGTTAATTATGCGTAAAAGGAGTTTGTCTTTATGACAGAAGCTTCCAGTGTATAGACACGGATTACAAAATGCATGAAAGTTCATGAGAGTCATTATGTACATGTGTGTGTGTGTGTGTGTGTGTGTGTGTGTATATATATATATATATATATATATATATATATATATATATATATATATATATATATATATAATCATAATTGAGTACACCCCGTTTTGAAAACGTTTTGAAATATTTTTATCCATTGTCATTGAATATAGGTAATGGATTTTGGTGCATTTAAACAAAACAGATAAACAGATTTATTAAACAGATATATTTATTAAAATAATATTTTAGTCACTAAACATATGTATAAATTAAAAGATAATACATTTAAATTCAAGCAAAATATTGCAAAAAAAAAAACTACAACCTACAAAATTTCAACTCAATTTTTCTATTTTTTTGCTTCTCTTGATTTTTCCTCTTTTTTTAAGTTTGTATTTAATATTTTTCTATTACATAAATTAGGGTGTACTAGTTTTTGGACTGTTATCACAAGTTATTTTGTTAGATAAGCTCCTGATGTGGCTTCAGTACTGACTAATCTAATGTATAAGCACAAATGTAATATTGTTTAACTTCCTTCCTATCAAAAATATGAATTTAAAAGAAAGATTTGTGAGGGGTGTACTCATATATGCTTCATATATATATACAGTTGAAGTCAGTATTATTAGCCCCCCAATTTCTGTTTAACGGAGAGCAGATTTTTTTCAACACATTTCTAAACATAATAGTTTTAATAACTCATTTCTAATAACTGATTTCTTTTATCTTTGCCATGATAACAGTAAATAATATTTTACTAGATATTTTTCAAGGCTCTTCTATACAGCTTAAAGTTACATTTAAAGACTTAACTAGGTTTAACTAGGCAGGTTAGGGTAATTAGGCAAGTTATTGTATAATGATGGTTTGCTTAAAGGGGCTAATAATTTTGCCCTTAAAATGGCTTTAAAAAATTGAATTTGCTTTTATTCTAGCCGAAATAAAACAAATAGGACTTTCTCCAGAAGAAAAAATATTATCAGACTTTGAATGAATGAATGAATGAATGGTTGATTGATACAAACACTTATACATTACCATTTTAAATTTCAATGTTTATCTTTATCTCTTTTTTCCCCCAATTAGATTGGCCATTTTATTGAAATATCTATTCACAATTAACGTGTTCATATTATAATTGACAAGCCATATTTTAATAATAATACTAATCTCTTTTGAATTTAATTTTGTATAAACAGCGAGGACAGCACCTTCCTTGCAAGCTGCATGGAGCCACAGTCTTGTCTGCGAGAACATATGCTGACAAAGCAGCAAGTAAGATCTCTCAACGTCATATTTGATTATAGTAATAAAAGTTTTTGGAGGCAAGTTACATGAAATTAAATGTAATGCACTAATATGTGATGCAGTATTCAAATAACTATTTGTTCTTTCAAAGTTGATGCTGATGTCACAGTTGTGGGCTCTGGACCTGGAGGATATGTTGCCGCCATCAAAGCAGCTCAGCTTGGGTTTAAGGTATCGATCTGACACCTAGTTTTTAGACACAGATGACATTTCTTTGGCCTCTTTGGTAACATGCAACCTTTTATCACAGACAGTATGCGTGGAAAAGAATGCAACCCTTGGAGGTACATGCTTAAATGTGGGCTGCATCCCATCAAAGGTTTGTGATAGTTAAAGAGTTTTCTCCCAAGTATAACAATGCTTTTTCCACAAAAAAGTGTGTGTGTATGTTTAAGCAATTTTAATATTGGTTAACATTTTTGATTTGTTTAGGCTCTGCTAAACAACTCATACCTGTATCACATGGCACATGGAAAAGATTTCGAAAGCAGAGGCATTGAAAGTAAGTTCAAATTTTAATTTATGATGGGCTCTTTGTAAACAATTTTTGTGACCTGTATGTCGAGGAAATAGGTTTGAGGCTATCATTCATTTTCTTTTCGCTTAGTCCCTTTATTAATTAGGGGTCGCCACAGCGGAATGAACCGGCAATTTATCCAACATATGTTTTATGCAGCGGATGTCCTTCCAGCTGCAACCCATCACTGGGAAACACCCGTACACTCTCATTCACACACACATACACTACAGACAATTTAGCTTACCCAATTCACCTATAGCACATGTCTTTGGACTTGTGCGGGAAAGGAGAACACCTGGAGGAAACCCACGCCAACACGGGGAGAACATGCAAGCTCCACACAGAAATGCCAATCCAGCCGAGGCTCGAATCAGCGACCTTCTGGCCGCCCGTTTGATGCTATTTGAACATTAATAAATGCTAAAACGTCACAGCGATATCTAAGGCTCCAAATTGATATTTGAGAGTAATGCTATCAAGTAAAAAATTTAACAGCCACATATTTTACCCCTTTTGTAGTGTATAACAGCAGATACAATGCAAAAAGTTCTTACTTTTTAGGTTTTTGTCTTGTTTCTAGTCCAAATATTTAAAAAAATATGAAATCAAGTAGCATTTTACAGACAAGAAAAAAATACTTTCTTCTTTTAAGAAATAATATGTCAAAATTATTATTTTTTCTTAAAACATATATTTGGACTAGAAACAAGACAAAAGATAAATATTTTTTTGCAGTGTATAGCATCTCACTGATATAGAAATTATCCCATGTATGTGGTTTCTTTTTGTCTTTAGGCTGCTGTTCTTCATTACATTTGTTGTGCATTACGTGCAAAAAAATCTGATATTACGGTTTGACACAAATTTTATGTCACAGTATGAGAATGTTTATTTCACAGTAGCAATAATTTTCCATGACATAGTTTTTCCAGAAAATGTACAAAAATGCTTCATATAAACAATAAGCTTGAATATTTAAGAATTTTTTTTTTATTATTTAGTTTTTTATTTTTAACCTAAATATAGTAAACAAAATTGGACTTCAGATGAACAACAAATTGCAAAGTATGTACCATTTCACAGTTTTATGTGGATAGACCTTATTATAAACATTTCTCAAATAACATCTTCTCACAGATCTAAAATACATCCCAAGTATCAGGAAAGTAAAACTTAAATATGGAAATTTAAATATGTAAACACTAAGGGAATATCAAGTCCTTTTTTCCTTCAAAATAAAAACAATTGCAATTATTGTATAAATATTGAAACTAAGTGATCACTTCTTGTTGAAAATATTAAGCGACACTATTAGTCTCCAATGGAGTATCATTCTTAGCTTCACGCATGCTGGATGTGAGTTGGCCATGCCCATTCAATTACATTTTGCGGTATACACAGAATAAATTCTTTTACGATACACATTTCATTCTGCAGTAACAATATATAATGTCATTTCACCCAGCTCTAATATGACTACTTAATGCAGTAATCATTTTCCATTACAATTTTAATATAATTAAAACAGTAATAATACAATAAAATTCAACAAAATCATTACTTTTACTACAGTAAATTCATGATGAATGTTGATTTGTGGATTAAAGCACCTTCTTACTGGATTAAGGGCTATTGAGAAAGACCGTTCAGATTTATCTCTTTAACAAGTGTAAATCACAGAGTTGTTTGTGGTTGCTTAACATGCTTTTTAACAGACAGCGCTATTTGGTAGTTGCATGGCAAAAGACACTCTCTCAAGCCTGCTTACCTAGTAACAGTCTGGAGCCCTGCATTTCTTAATTATTTATTTTACATTAGTTCAGGGGATCTCATTGAACCTGGAGAAGATGATGGCACAGAAGAGCGGGGCGGTCAAAGCTTTGACAGGCGGAATTGCACACTTATTCAAACAGAACAAAGTGAGATATTTCAATTGTTTGATTTTTCTCCATTCACATCTGGAAGTATATCATGAACATAATTTTTTTTAAACTATTCATAGGTAACTCATGTAAATGGCTTTGGAACGATAACTGGCAAGAATCAAGTGACTGCAAAGACTGCTGATGGAGAACAAGTCATTAACACTAAGAACATCCTCATCGCCACTGGATCAGAGGTCACACCCTTTCCAGGCATTGAGGTACTTCAGTGATGCAGGAATTACAGTTGAAGTCAGAATTATTAGCCCTTCTGTTAAATTAGTTTTTTTTTTTCAATTTTTGATTAAAGGTGAGAATATTTTACACATTTCTAAACAATAGTTGTAACAACTAATTTCTAATAACTTTTTTTTTTTTTTATCTTTGCCATGATGGCAGTACATAATATTTTAGGATAGCTAGGCAAGTTAGGGTAACTAGGCAAGTCATTGATTAACATTGATTGTTCTGTAAACAAATATATGTAATTGTATTATATGGCCTGGGGGTAAGTGAATTAAAGGGCCATGAAACCTCCCGTCTCAGCAGGGTGTTTTCACACCTCTAGTTTGGAAAAAGTCAGGAAAGTGGGCATGTTCATCTCAGTTTAGGTGGAAGTGTTGGGGGAGGGAAAGAGATAAGGATTTGCAAATATGGGAGTTTCCGTTTGGGAACAAATCCTCCGCATTTCTCGGTAACTTAGATGCACTCGGTAGGTAGCGTCAGAAAGCCGTGTATGTATAGACTATCCTGTCCCAAAATGCAGCGAAAATCCTACACCACAGTAAAAGTTTGACTGTGGTGTTTATATGTTTACACTCGGAGAGCAGCATTTACAGCGGATCTTTCAGTCTATAATATTGTACTATAATATTGCAGTGATATTAACATACTGTAAACTTAGCAACTACTTAGTAACTAAATCATTTTGACTGAGGTATGTCTTTAAAAACTGAAAGAACACTGCTGAAGATACGAAGTAACTTTGCCATCTGAATAAACAAACAAAGGGCACTGCTCTCACACACACTTACCAAATCTGTAGAGACAGGACAATCAAACTGGAGCCGTGTCTTTTTTTAAAAGAAGACGAGCGGCAAATCCAGATTTAATCATTTCCAGATGCGAAAAGCTCTCGGGTAAAAAAATGTTCCTTACAAACGCATTTCTGTTGCGTGCACTGTAATCCACATGTGAGTTCAACAGCGCTCTCATAGCGGGGAAATGCAAACTAAACCTTCGTTGCAGCACACTAATAAATGCAACACTGACGATCCGTGTCTCCAAATTCTCGTTCTTTCACTTGTTTTGGCAATACAATGTGGCGTCTCTCTGTCGTCTGAACACTGTAACAGGTAAAACAGTCTCCGAAGCTATCATGCATATTAATGAAGTTGCACCGCATACACAACAGAGTGCGCTGATTGGTTTGAACAAAGTCTTTCTCATGAATTAATGCCGTACACTTAGAGACATCACGATGTACTCGCAGGTACAGATAGCCACTCTCCATACTGGATTTACACGCAAGTATCTCATGGCCGTGACGCAGCTTCAAAAATTTGTTTCAATCCGGAAGAACGAATTTGCTCAAAATAACGCAAAAACAACCAATTTTCACTTTTTAGTGAAATATATGTGTCCTAATAGTGTTTATAGCAGCATGGGACACATATATGACTGTCAACAGCTCAAAAAATGTGTTTTGGTGTTTCGTGACTCTTTAAAAGCAAACTATTTCTTTAAAAGGTTAGTTTACCCAAAATTGCCAATTATGTTATTAAATACTCATTCTAATGTCATTGCAAACCCTGAGACCTTCTCTCATCCTTGTAGTACAAATTATGATATTTAAAGGGTCACGAAACACCAAAACACATTTTTTGAGCTGTTGACAGTCATATATGTGTCCCACGCTGCTATAAACACTATTAGGACACATATATTGTACTAAAAAGTGAAAATTGGTTGTTTTTGCGTTATTTTGAGCAAATTCGTTCTTCCGGTTTGAAACGAATTTTTGAAGCTACGTCACGGCCATGAGATACTTAGGTGTAAATCCAGCAGTACAGTGGCTGTCTGTCTTTTCTAGGGCGTTCTGACGTATCTGAGTGCGCAGTATTAATTCATGAGAAGACGTGCTTCAAACCAATCAGCGCGCTCTATTGTGTATGACGCGAAACTTCATTAATATGCATGATAGCTCCGGAGACTGTTTACCAGTTTACACTGTTCAGACGGCAGAGAGACGCCACGTTGTGTTGCCAAAACAAGTGAAAGTACAAGAATTTCAAGACAAGAGTCGTAGGTGTTATTAGTGTGTTGCAACGAAGGTTTTGTTTTCATTTTCCCTTTATGGGAGAGCAGCTGGACTCACGTGTGGATTACAGTGCACGCGACACGCGACAGAAACGCGTTTGTAAGGAACATTTTTACACGAGAGCTTTTTCTCATCTGCAAATGGTGAAATCCGGATTTGCCGCTCGTCTACTTTTAATAAAAAGACACAGCTCCAGTTTGATTGTCTGTCTACAGATTTGGTAAGTGTTTGCAGTGCAGTGCCTTTTGTTTAAATGCTGCTCTCCGAGTGTAAACATGTAAACACAAACTATTTCCGTCGTGCAGGATTTTCGCCGCATTTTGTGACAGGATAGTCTATACACACACGGCTTTCTGACGCTACCTACCGAGTACATAAGTTACAGAGAAATGCGGAGGATTTTTTTCTCTTATTCGCCGTAACAAATCAGCCTCTGTGTGTTTGTTTTTCCTGTCAAACTTAGCGCGTCCCTTCTATGCAAAATCTTATCCTCTTTCCCTCCCCCGACACTCCCACACTCCCAGAGCTGGACACGCCCAACTTTCCTGACTTTTTTCAAAACAGAGTTGTGAAAACACCCTGCTGAGACAGGGGGTTTCGTGACCCTTTAATGTAAAACCTGAGATCTCTCTCATCCTCCATTAAAGAACAATGAAACCCCTATCTCAGCAGGGTGTTTTCACACCTCTAGTTTGAAAAAAGTCAGGAAAGTGGGTGAGTCCAGCTTTATTTAGGTGGGAGTGTCGAGTGGCAAAAGAGGGAAGGGTTTGCATAAAAATGGGAGTTTCATTACACGCACAACAGCTGATTTTTACACCGGCAACACAGACACAGGGGAGATAGACAGTGATTCGGAGAGCAGCATTTACAGCGGATCTGAGAGCTGTGTGGAAGTGGAGGATTTTCAGTTCATAATATTGTAGTGATATTACTGTAAACTTAGTAACTAAATAATTTTTGACTAAGGTATGTCTTTAAAAAAACTGAAAGAGTACTGCTGACAATACTAACTTTGCCATCTTAATAAACATAAACAAAGAACGTTGATTACATACCAAATTCATAGAGACAGCACAATCAAAAGCAACTGGAACCGTTCCTTTTTTTTTAAAAGAAGACAAGTGGCAAATTCGGATTTCACCATTTTCAGATTCGAAAAGCTCTTGGGTAAAAAATGTTCCTTACAAACATTTTTTGTCGCGTGTCTATTAAGAATAAGGGAGTTCTCAGGTTTCATCTAAAATGTCTTAACTTGTTCTGAGGTTGATCAAAGGGCTCAGGGTTTTGGAACAACATGAGGGCGAGTAATTAATAACATAATTTATTTTTTGGATGAACGAACACTTTGAATTTCAGTTGCATAATTTGGAAAAAAAATATGGCGTTTTAATAAGCACAATGTCACATTGTGATAGTTTTATTTCAAATAGTCATACCAAAGAATATTTATAAAAAAAAATTAACATTTATATATATATTCTGATTTAGCTTTTTATAGCCTTTATGTAAGTACATTTAATGTATTCAGATCACAGATTTTAATTGTCTTACTCTTTTTTTTTACAGATTGATGAAGACAGTGTTGTGTCATCCACTGGTGCTTTGTCCCTCAACAATGTTCCTGAGGAACTTATTGTGATTGGAGCAGGAGTCATTGGTGTGGAATTGGTGAGTGGAATATTGTGAAGTTTTATTACTGATTCATCATAACACAAGTGCATTTTTACAACACTTACGTCTCATGATTCTGTTATGGATTGATTATGATTTTTTTCCCAGGGTTCTGTATGGCAGAGGCTGGGTGCCAAAGTTACAGCAGTAGAGTTTCTTGGCCATGTTGGTGGAATGGGCATTGACATGGAGATCTCTAAGAATTTCCAGCGAATTCTCCAGAAGCAGGGTTTGAAGTTCAAACTGAGCACCAAGGTCATGGGTGCCACCAAGAGACCCGATGGCAAAATTGATGTGGCGTGAGTTGGATGTTTCATCAGCTGATTTTTAATCAAAATCTTTTAGAACCTTTGCCTGATATGTATTTTTTTGGTTAGTGTGGAAGCTGCAGCCGGTGGCAAGAATGAAACGCTCACCTGTGATGTTCTGCTGGTCTGCATTGGCCGTCGTCCCTTCACCGGAAACCTCGGCCTGGAGTCTGTTGGTATTGAACTGGATAAACGTGGGAGAATCCCTGTTAATGGCCGCTTCCAGACCAACGTGCCCAGGTATGGAGATCTCTAATGAGTAGGGGTGTAAGGGGGTCACTGTTGATCTGCGATCTGGACTGTTTTGTACGGTTCGAAACGTACATGACCCATGGATTAATAACTGTTTTTACTTGATAAATAATCCAACATTTTAAACGATCACAGAAAGATCACCTCCTCATTCATATCTCATGTATGAAAGCATTTTGGCTTTCCTGTAAAATATAAGGATGACAGAAGAAGTTGTGGAGGCACCTAAATGCTTTCTTAGGTTATTAAAGGCGTTTTGGTCACTACTTGTTTAGCCTGCATTAATGCATTCAGTGTAAACCTGCACAATTAATCATTAAAAGATCGAGATCTCAATTCAAACACGTAAATTATAAATTAAGATGATTTGCTTATGTTTATTAATCTTTCTAAGTGCTCCGTTCTAATCTTTGATCGAGATGGAGATTCAGTTTTTACCCTTTTCAGTTATTTACAATGTTACAAACAATCAAATATAACAGAAGTGCTGGAATAACAGTTTATAGTTGTATAGATATACTAAAAATACTTTTAGCCTTTAAATTGATGCTCAAGATGAAAGTTGTAGCAATTACATTTAACCAATAGGTGGCGACAATCAAAAATATGGCACTGAATAATTCTTCAAAAAATTATATAGTCAGAAAACATTAGAGAAGATACTTTTTTACAGTATTGAATATTTTATAATTTGGTTTCATTCAGCTGGTTATTTCTTAATTTTATTTTAATTAATATTACAGGTTCTAGGTTATATTTGTTTCTTGCTGTACTGTTTTTGTAATAAATGGAAAGCAAATTACATTTGTTTTCTAGTCTTTTGGCTGATCTGAAAAACTCAAAAAATGCAATGTGATCTGAACAGTGAGATTTGTGATCCGTTACACCACTATTAATAAGTGTTCTTGCTTATGTTGCAAATAAAACAAGTCTGTTTACAAATCTTATTTAGTATCTATGCCATCGGAGATGTAGTAGCTGGACCCATGTTGGCTCATAAAGCGGAGGATGAGGGCATCATTTGTGTGGAGGGAATGGCAGGAGGAGCCGTCCATATTGACTACAACTGTGTGCCCTCTGTTATATACACACATCCTGAGGTTGCCTGGGTCGGCAAAACTGAGGAGCAGCTCAAAGAGGAAGTGAGTAACATCAATTTCATTTTAGTACATATTTCCATCTTAAATTGTATGTCACATCAATTGGGGAGAAGTTAGGATGATTCCAAGTGCACTCATGAGATAGGGCAGGGGTTCCCAACTTTTCAACCTGCTACCCCTAAAATAACAATACCAGTGACTTGTGACCCCTAAATTCCTCGGAGGTGGTTATAAATATACAAACGTTGCACACACAACAATAGGCCTATATAAACACGAGCATATTGACAACACAAAAAGTGCAACAGTCTAACAACTATATCATTTTTATAAACATTTATTAATTTGTTAAATTTAAAGGACCATAAATCCCCCCTGTCTCAGCAGGGTTTTTTTCACACCTCTAATTTAAAAAAAAAAATCAGGAAAGTTGGTGAGTCCAGCTTTGTTTAGGTGCGAGTGGCGAAAGGGAAGGTTTTGCATAAAAATGGGAGTTTTCAGAGTAACGCACTGATTTTCACAGAGGCAAAACAACACACAGACGCAGGGGAGAAAGACGGTGACTATGTTTACATGGACATCAGTAATTGAATTATTTGCCAAGTTATTAAATGAGATATTGGATGCGAGGAACTGCTGGAAGTGTGTAGTTTTAATAGAATGTTTGATACCGCATGGCAAATGGAGAAAAAAAAACTCTGCTTTTCTTGGCAATTTAGATGCACTCGATAGGTAGCATCAGAAAGCCGTGAGTGTATAGACTATCCTGTCACAAAATGAGACAAATTCTACATGACAGTACATGTTTGATTAAGATGTTTACATTCGGAGAGCAGCGGATCTTTCAGTCCATAATATTGTAGTGATATTAACGTACTGTAAACTTAGTAAATAAATCATTTTTTTACTAAGGTATGTTTTTAAAGACTGAAAGAGTACTGCTGAAGAGTACTAACTTCGCCTCTGAATAAACAAAGCACATTGATCGCTCACTTACCAAATCTGTAGAGACAGCACAATCAACACCAACTGGAACCACGTCTTTTTTTTTTTTTAAAAAGACGAGTGGCAAATCTGGATTTCACCATTTCCAGAAGCGAAAAGCTCTTGTAAAAATGTTTCTTTTGAGTGTGTTTTTGTCGCATGTTAGCAGAGCACTGTAATCCACATGCTGCGCTCTCATAGCGGGGAATTGAAATCAAAACCTTCGTTGCAGCACATTTATAAACGCAACACTGACGACTCGTGTCTCCAAACTATTCTTCTTCCACTTGTTTTAATTACGGTTGGCAACACAACGTGGCATCTCTCTGCCATGTGAACACTGTAACATGTAAAAACGTCTTTGAAGCTATCATGCATATTAATGAAATTGCACCTCATACACAATAGAGTCCGCTGATTGGCGGTCTGGATAGACTTGGAAGTCTTTCTCATGAATTAATGCTGAAAGCTCAAAGATGTCACGTTGTACCCGCTGGTACAGACATTAGTCTACATGCTGGAATTCACACAAGGAATTCACCCTGGCGTAGCTACAAAATTAATTTAAAAAAACAGGAAGAACAAATTTGCTCAAAATTATGCTAAAATAACCAATTTTCACTTTTTTTTTTTTTTTTTTTTAAGCAACGTGGGACCCATATATGACTGTCAACATCGCAAAAAATGTGTTTTGGTGTTTCGTGACCCTTTAACATTAACCTCAACTAAAGAGACTGGTGGATACAATGTTTTCAGTACAAGTCTATTCTTGGTTTTATTTTGGAGACCATCAATAAGAGATCATTCTCAATATTTAGTATTTGTTTTTTATGCATTTGATTGCCATAAAAGGTGTCAGAAAGTTTAACCTAGTGCTATAAAAGCAATCTGCTGCAGCTGACGCTATCGCTGTGTTGTTAATCTAATCTAATCCTGTGTAAAAACTTTTTAAAGGCTGATGGCTTTTCATTTGCATGTTGTTGTTTTTTACTATTAAAAACTACTATTTTTATGTTCTGTGAGTTTTGGTTAAAATATGCAAATTCTAATAGTTAAATAAAAGTTATTTGACTTTTGGAAATCACCAAGCGACTTTGGGAACCACTGAGATAGGGGACCTAATTGAGAAATTTCTATTACTTGCTCAAGTCATTACACTGTCCAGGGGTATTTGAAAATGTCAATGTGTGTTAATGTTTTCTAGGGTGTGCCATATAAGGTGGGCAAATTTCCTTTTGCGGCCAACAGCAGAGCCAAGACAAATGCTGATACAGATGGACTAGTAAAAATCCTCAGCCACAAGGACACAGACAGGATGCTGGGAGCACACATTCTGGGATCGGTAATGATCTGCCTGCTTTTCTTGCATTGGAAATTCTAATTACATGATCATTTATGTATGCATTTTTAATTTAACAGGGCGCGGGGGAGATGATTAATGAGGCTGCATTAGCTATGGAATATGGTGCATCATGTGAGGATGTTGCAAGAGTGTGTCACGCCCATCCCGTAAGTTTCTCTGAACATTTTTTTCAGATTTAAAATCTAAATTAAATTCTTTTGTTTTCTTGTAGTTCCTATTGTTAATAGACATAATAAATGAGCATATTAATAATACTGATCTAATATCGAAATTCTGGAGATGCTTATCTGATATGGCTACAATTGTTTTAAACCATGTAGAATTTCAACATCTCATGGAGAACATAGAAACTCAACTAATAATCCATCTTGGGTATTAAATCTACTAAATACAGATACTTCGTAAAAAAAAAAAAAAAAAAAAAAAAAAATATATATATATATATATATATATATATATATATATATATATATATATATATATATATATATATATATACACACACAGTTGCAATTAGAATTATTAAACCTCCTTTGATTTATTTATTTTTTTCCAAATGATGTTTACCAGAGCAAGGAAATTTTCACAGTATGTCTGATAATATTTTTTCTTCTGGAGAAAGTCTTATTTGGCTTATTCAGCTAGAATAAAAGCAGTTTTTATTTTTTTTTTAAAAACATTTTAAGATCAAAATGATTAGCCCCTTTAAGCTATATATATTTTTTGATAGTCTACAGAACAAACCATCATTATACAATATCTTGCCTAATTAACCTATCCTGCCTAGGTAACCTAATTAACCTAGTTAAGCTTTTAAATGTCCCTTTAAGCTGTATAGAAGTGTCTTGAAAAATACCTAGTAAAATATTATTTACTGTCATCATGGCAAAGATAAAATAAATTAGTTATTAGAAATGAGTTACTAAAACTATTATGTTTAGAAATGTGTTGAAAAAAATCTTCTCTCCATTAAACAAATTGGGGAAAAAAATAAACGGGGGCTAAATAATTCAGGGGGTTTAATAATTCTGATTGCAACTGCATGTAAAAAAAAATATATAGCCTTTGACTAAAATACTATTGCATTTGTGTTCATTTCTGCAGTGTAAAACTCATGAGTTCTCAATAATTGTCTAAAATATGCAACAACACAATAGATGAAGAAAAACAAGATGGAATAAATACTTTTTTCATTGTACAACAGTAATGTAATGTTCAATACAGAGTGATAAAAAGCACATATGTGCATCCAGTGCATGACTAATGCTCTCAAAGCTATATAGAAGTACAGTGCAGTTGGAAAAATATTTTTCTTCTGATCCAATTCAATAATGGGAACATTTGTGTCATGTTCGGTTATAATGGCCAACACAAAACTCTTCAAGATGACTCACAGTTTGAATAGAGAATGATTGACAAACGCAACAAAGAAAAGGGTTGATGTAAATATCAGTTTAGCGACTTAAATATTCATCTGTATCACACAATAAACTATCCAATGCTTTCAGAACACTTAGTACGCACTATAGTGCATAAAAGGTGGCTTATAATGTCCTTTGGATGTTGTGGGGCTTAAGAGTTTAACAGAATATCACACTTGCAATATTGAATTTGTATCAGCCCCATGATGTTTAAGCCTATGACCAATCTATTAATAATTAGAACTTCAAAGAAAATTTAGTGGAAATATTTATTTACTACTTAACCTTTTTTTCTTTTTTTAGTAAGGAAAAATTTAGTTTTGCAAATTGAATCTAGTCAAAAAAAATTCTACTTTAAGTTTTTGATTTATATAATTAATAGATATTCTAATGAATGAACATGAATTGTAACAGTCTTAATGTTATCTTTAAAAAAAGTTTTAACCAAACTTTTCTGCTTTTTCAAGACTGTATCAGAGGCCTTCAGAGAAGCTAACCTTGCTGCTTCGTTTGGAAAAGCTATCAACTTCTAGATTTTCTTCACTCAAAATTGTATATAAATACAGTATCTGCTGCATTTTTTTCCAAGTCCACACGATCTGGAGTTCTTCAGTCTCCGTTTTTTTCTTTTTCAGATGTACCCTTCATCCATACATCCAGATTAACTCTGTAAAACACTTAGTCTGATATTTAAATGTCCTAATAAAGAAGTTGGCTCTAATGTTGTACTTCCAAATGACAACTTTCTCAGTCAGGTGATTTTATATTTTTCATTGTTGGGTTATATAAAAACAAGATTCATGGGGGTGTTCATAAATGCATATCTCCCAAATACAGAGTGGAAAAAAATGATGGTTGGAAATATTGGCTGAATTGAAATACACAGGAGGTAAATAAAGAGGAACTTTATTATACCATGTTAAATTAAGCTTTCATTTAGGGAGGTATTGGAAACAACACCCAGTGCAGTTTGTGTTGGGTAGTTGAAGGAATGTACCAGGTTTTATATTTTTAAAAGAAAGCATGTTTTCAGTTACCACAGGAAATAAATCTGACTCCTCCATCAGGTTAATGAATTAAACAGCGAGGGATTATTCAGTTTGGTATTCATAGTTTTATTGCTATTAATCAAGCATTAACTAAATATCCATTTGGGATCAGTAAGATTAGATCTAACATGAAGAATACAGATTATAATGAGGTCAGTTATGATACAGTTCTAAAATGTTTTTCATTATCTAAACGCTTTCATTATCCAAAACGTTTTTCATCGTGTGTGTGTGTGTGTGTGTGTGTGTGTGTGTGTGTGTGTGTGTGTGTGTGTGTGTGTGTGTGTGTGTGTGTGTGTGTGTGTGTGTGTGTGTGTGTGTGTGTGTGTGTGTGTGTGTGTGTGTGTGTGTGTAAAGAACTGCAATTTAAAGATCTTACAGAGCACGAGTCATTTCTTTTTTTTTTACAAGGAAGTAAATTAATGAATTTAATCTAGGGATTTAGAGGAATTTATTTTCATTTGGTGGTACTCTCATAAAAATGTAATTCGCATATTATGCATAACATACGTTACATATGTTACTTACAAAAATATGATACTATGCACAATGAGTTGTCATTTCCTCTATCAACCACCAGAGGTCATTGTTAGCTCATGCTTATTCCCTTTTCCCGAGTCTAAACGTGCAGCTTGTGGCATTCAGTAGACGCTTTTTTTGTATTGTATAGACCATTTTGAAGGATGTAAACAATAACAGTGGTCCTACCTAGTTCCTGTTTTACATTTTTAATTTCCATAACTTCCGGGAATCCACATATTGATAATGTTATGATTTGCGTCTTGTTACAGTTATGAAGTAGTTTGGCAACAAGCAGGAATTATTCATGAGCTATGACATCCCCACATTGAACAGGTCTATTATTAGTATTATCATTTATAATATTTTGAATCACACGTACACTTTTTTTTTTTAAGTTGTACTTCCAGAATATTTCCTAAAATAAATGCTCGTTGACTTCCTGGAGGCATTGTGTAAATCCCTAGATTATTTGTTATAAATTGATGAATAATTAATGACTTTAATAATAAGCTTACTGGTAATTACTGAGACTTTTGGGTCTCGTACAATGGAAGCTTGTGTGGCCGAAAGCAGGAAGGATGGGAGGCTTTTGAATAGTATCTGATAGACGTATGCTATCGTGATAGGCGCAAACTTGTGATAGATCGAAGTATAGTGCACTAAATTGGTTATTCAATGTTTGATTTTCATTCTGTTTGTCAGACACTCAAAGGCAAAGGTCAGTGAGGAGATGGTTGTTATTGAAACAACAGATAGTGATGAAATCTATTGTCATCAGTCCATATTCACATCCTTCCTGTTTCCTTTTACGAGCAAGTAGCTCCCTTAATTTTAGCTCACAGATATACAAACATGTAGAGCATGGGTCACCAATCTCGGTTCTGGAAGGCCGGTGTCCCTCCAGGGTTTAGCTCCAACTTGCCTCCACACCTGCCTGGGTGTTTCAAGTATACCTAGTAAGACCATGATTAGCTTGTTCAGGTGTGTTTGATTAGGGTTGGAGCTAAAATCTGCAGGACACCGGCCCTCCAGGAACAAGTTTGGTGACCCCTGATGTAGAGGGTGAATGTGCTCTCTGATCATTGCACTTGCAATGCAAATTCAACAAGTAAAAATAAATAATAATGCAGTCTTTTTCAGAACATGCACATATAATATGCACACTGTATGCAGTTTTGTGAATTGTATTCACCATTTAGAAGTTATTTGGGCACACTTTACAATAAGGTTTCATTACTAAATGCTAATTAATGTATTTACTAACTTGAACTAAGTATGAACACTACTTGTACATAATTTATTAATCCAACATTTGCTAATGTATTATTAACATCCAAAGTCATGCTTGTTTACATTAGTTAATGCACTGTGAGTTCGTGTTCATGAACTAACAACGAAAAAGCTTATCTCCATTAACTAACATGAAAAAATACTGTAATAGTTTGTTGTCTGTTCCTGTTAGTAAATACATTAACTAACATTAACCAATACAACCTTAATTTAAAATGTTACCAGTTATTTTGTTGAATGAAGATCACATTACATATGTCATTTATGCAGTTTTTATTGATACAGTCTTGTCTGAGACTTTCAATATTAAGATATAAAATTCTTTAAAATATTATGTATATTTTAAACAATTTTGTGACCTACATTTAGGAATAAGCTCATTTTACTTTAATATGTTTAATGTCATTAACTATTCTTCATTTGGATCTTCAACTTGCAACACATTGTAACAGTTGAGATCTTTAAATATAGAGCACTTTCACAAGTTAAAGTTTTTTATTGTGTTGAACAATATACTGTA
Organism: Danio kyathit; assembly: GCA_903798195.1. Lineage (NCBI taxonomy): Eukaryota > Metazoa > Chordata > Actinopteri > Cypriniformes > Danionidae > Danio > Danio kyathit. Next base: position 29,793,995 of record LR812543.1, read on the forward strand.
TATTTATGTGAGTATGTTTGTATTTACCTTTTTTTTAATATTAAATATTCATTAAAAAATATCAATTGCTGGGAAATGTAACTTCCACATGCAAGATGCATGCAAGAACAAGAACAGCATGATAATGTTACGCACAAACGCAATATGATACTGCAGCTGAGAAAATACAGGATTTTCCATCCCAGTGCTGCTTTGTCATACGTCAAATGATGTTGTATCCCATTTAAAGCTTACTTGAACAGAACTAATACGCATGCTTTCAGGAAGCTATGTGCTATGCTGATGATGCTGTATATGTTGTTATGTTATTTTATTAATTGAAAGCGAAGCACTCTTCCCAGTGATGGGTTGCAGCTGGAAGGGCATCTGCTGCGTAAAACATATGCTGGATAAGTTGCCGGTTCATTCCACTGTGGCGACCCCTGATTAATAAAGGGACTAAGCCGAAAAGAAAATTCAATTCAATTCAATTCATCTTTATTTGTATAGCGCTTATACAATGTAGATTGTGTCAAAGCAGCTTCACATGGAAGATTATAGTGAATTCAAACAGTGTCAGTTCAGTTTTCAGAAATTAAGTTCAGTTCAGTTTAGCTCAGTTCAGTGTGGGTTAATAATCACTACTGAGAGTCCAAACACTGAATAGCAAATCCATCGATGCGCAGCTCTACAGATCCCGAACCATGCAAGCCAGTGGCGACAGCGGCGAGGAAAAAAACTTCACCAATTGGCGAAAGCGAAGATTTAAAAAACCTCGAGAGAAACCTGGCTCAGTTGGGCACGACCATTTCCCCTATGGCCAAATATCTTGTGCAGAGCTGCAGTCTAGGAGCAGGAGGCTGGACCTCAGCGAAAACTTGTCTGTCCTTGGAGGATCACAGGAGTCAGTCTCATGCTCTCACTCCACGATGACCACCACAGCAGCTGCTCAGGATACGGCCTGGTCCAGAAAACCTTGGGATCATCTCGTCGCTGGTCTCGGATCGCGTCAGTGGCACTGCATAGTCTGAGGGCCTCGAGATGAGTACCCCCAGGTAGAAATACAGAATAAGGAGAATAATTAGCGTAGCTGCTGTTCATAGTGTATATAAACGAGAAGCAAAATCATGTGTGGGGCACATCATGCGTCATACCGTTATGTACTGCACTGAGTGTATGCTTTGCTAAAAAGATAGGTCTTTAATCTAGTTTTGAAGAGCGAGAGTGTGTCTGAGCCTCGGACATTATCAGGAAGGCTATTCCAGAGTTTAGGGGCCATAAATGAGAAGACTCGACCTCCTTTACTCGACTTTGATATTCTAGGTACTACCAGAAGCCCTGAGTTTTGAGATCGTAAAGAGCGGGTTGGGTTGTAGCGAGACAGGATGTTGGTTAGATAAACAGGAGCTAGATTATTTAAAGCTTTATAGGTAAGGAGTAATATTTTAAATTCAATACGAAACTTAACAGGCAGCCAGTGTAAGGAGGATAAAATTGGGGTGATATGATCATATTTTCTAGATCTGGTAAGAACTCTGGCAGCTGCATTTTGCACTAGCTGGAGTTTGTTAATAGAGGATGCTGGGCAACCAGCAAACAGAGCATTACAGTAGTCCAGCCTAGAAGTCATGAAAGCATGGACTAGCTTTTCTGCATCTGATATGGATAGCATACTTCGCAATTCAGTAATATTTCTCAGATGGAAGAAAGCAGTTTTTGTGACATGGGATATATGATTTTTGAAAGTTAAATTGCTGTCTAATATGACACCCAGATCTTTTATAGTAGAGCTAACGCTAACTTTGTATCCCTCTAGTTGCAGGTCGAGTTGTGAGAACTGCTGTGTACAGGATTTAGGCCCAATAAGTAATAATTCTGTTTTGTCTGAGTTTAAGAGAAGAAAATTGTTGGTCATCCAGTCTTTAACATCTTTGATACACTCGGTTAGCTTAGACAGTTCAGACATCTCATTAGGTTTACTTGAAATGTATAATTGAGTATCGTCTGCATAGCAGTGAAAGCAGAAGCCATGTTTTCTAATAATGTCCCCCAGGGGAAGCATGTATATTGTAAACAGCAAGGGGCCTAAAACTGATCCTTGAGGGACCCCGTACTTTACTGGCCTGACTTGTGAAAGCTGTCCATTAATACTCATAAATTGGTAACGGTTAGCCAAGTATGACCTAAACCATTCAAGGGCCTGTTTTTGGACACCTGTAGAATTTAAGCGGTCTATGAGAATATTGTGGTCAATGGTGTCAAATGCGGCGCTAAGGTCGAGTAAGACTAATAGTGAGATGCACCCTTGGTCAGCAGCTAAGAGTAAATCGTTGGTTATTTTTACTAATGCAGTTTCTGTACTGTGATGAGGCCTGAAGCCTGACTGAAACACTTCAAAAATATTGTTTGTCTGCAAAAAGGAGGATAATTGGGTAGAAACAACTTTTTCTAGTATTTTAGACAGAAACGGAAGATTTGAAATAGGCCTATAATTAGCTAAGTTGCTCGGGTCTAGTTGTGGTTTCTTAATAATAGGTTTAATAACAGCTAGCTTGTAAGGATCTGGAACATGGCCTAAAGATAAAGAAGAGTTGATAACATTAAGGAGAGGTTCTCCTATAATAGGTATCAGTTCTTTCAGTAATTTTGTTGGAATTGGATCTAACATACATGTAGCTGATTTAGAGCTATTTATAACTTTATCTAGTTCTTCCTGTTCTATGGTTTAAAAAATTAATGAAAGTGAAGATGTGCAACAATCTAAAAGTATCATACTGTATCTATATGATTTGTATATGATGAAAAAGTACACACTCGGTGCTTTACAGATGATGAGAAGGTTTTAAACCCAGGAGATTGCACTCAAATTTCTATTATTAGATGTTGATTAGTGTTAACATTGAGAAATGTTTCGCCTTCAGTTAAGGTTAAATTCATCTGGTTTTAGCTTTTTGTGTGATTTGTACGGTGGCTGAGAGAGCTTAACTTGCTGTTAAGAAAACACATGCAATCACACAGAAAGGGATAATATTAATGCTTTCCATGTACCATGACCAAGGGTGTAACTTTGGTTTGAGAGGTGGTGGGGACACAAAATTGTGGAAAATGTTTTTTTGATTTAAATTCCATTTCCTGCATTTACACATACTTAGGGATGATGGTGATACAAAATTCAGGGAAACAAATAGGCTGAATAAACAAACTGAATTACAAACTAACCTAAAGATTATGAACTATGAGATGAACTGTGTGCTGAATCACTTTTTTTAGGGGTTTCACCTTTATTTTGACAGGACTGTGAAAATTTTACAGACAGGAAAGTGGGGGGAGAAGAGATAGGGGAAGGATCAGCAAAGGACCTCGAACCAGGAATCAAACTTGGGTCACCGTGAGCACCTTGGTGTTATGTGATTGCTAATGGTGTTGACCTGAATCACTATTTTGTAATCTCAGCAGCAGATAGACATTAGCAAAATTAATATTTAATTCAATTCAATTAAATTCATCTTTATTCCTATAGCACTTTTACAGTGTAGATTATGTCAAAGCAGCTTCACATAGAAGATTATAGTAAATTGAAACAGTGTCAGTCCAGTTTTCAGTTTTGAGATTCGATTTAGTGTGGTTTAATTTTCACTGCTGAAAGTCCAAACACTGAAGAGCAAATCTATTGAGGCGCAGCTCCACAAGTCCCGAACCATGCAAGCAGGTGGCGACAGCGGTGAGGAAAAAACTTCACCAATTGGCGAAAGTGAAGGATAATAAACCTAGAGAGAAACCAGGCTCAAAATTATATCAAAATCTTGATTATTGTAATAAAATTTAAAAATTATATTACACAGTAGACGAACATCAACAGGTCCAGACATATTCTGGCAGACAGAAAAGGTGGTTATTTGGAGCAGAGCTAATATACTGAATTAACATTGTTTTTTATCCATGAATGTTGATTTTAGAGTATATAAAAAAGGTTGGGGGGACACAAACAGGATTTAGAAAAGTTGGGGGATATTATGTCTTCTCTGTCCCCAGTGGAAGTTACGCTCCTGACTTTGAACATTTGTAATTGTCTATAATAAAGTGAACCCACTGTCTAGACATACTAAATTAAAAATGTAAAAATTCAAGTCAAATCAAGCCACAACCACAAATACTCCTAAAGTGCGTCATTTTGTCTGTCTAAAAAAAAATGTTACTGTATGTTATTTACTGTCTTCATGTGTTAAGGTTGGAGTTCTGGCAATAAAAGTAACCACACTTGTTGAGGTTTTATACAAACAAAAAAGCTTTTTTTTCTGATGATGTATGGGATTATAAACAGAAGACAGATTTGGTACCTTTTCAGAAACAATATACTTCGTAAAAAACATTTTTTATATTATTTAGGATAATTATTTATAATTAACGTATATTATTTTATGTTTATTACTTATGCATTATTTATCTAAAGAAACATACATTTACTGATTTATTTTTGAGACAGTCCAGAACTTCAAAAGACTGACCCAGTCTTCCGCTGGTTGACACAGCAGGTCTTAAAGCAGCAGGAGACCAGATGTTTATAAACCTACAGCACTGTGATCTGCAGGATATCGTTCTCTTTTAATGATTTTACCACAAGAATCCCTGTGCCTTTTTGTTCTTAAACTCTTTTCAGAGTGTAAAATATTGGTGAAATCCATGTGAAGGATTAGGTGTGTGTGCGAATGGATAACAGACATGTTCAAGCACTAAAAAAATATAATTGTATTGATGTCATTAATAAACATATATAGAGGAAACATGGGATAAATGCATAAATACAATAAAGCACAACATACAGGGATGTATTTAAGCGAAAACGTTTCAGAGAAAGAGGAAGGACAACAACATTAATCATAACATGACATATGGAGCAAATTAAAAGAAAAAAACAAAACACAGCAGCCTCTTGACATCTGTCACTGTATTGCCTCTCAATAATTAATGTGTTTAGCCACTAAATGAAAAACAAAAAACAAAGTGAACATTAACACATACACAGGCTTTTCATTTATCGCCTATACACAACAGCACTTAAAATGGATTACAAATAAGACAAAATAGAAAAATAGAATATAGAAAATAGAATATATGTATGTGTGTGTACTTTTGTATGCCTACTGTTTACTGTTAAAGATGTGACAACTTATTATTATAATACTTTATACTTTATATGATCTCAAAAGAACAAATGTCTGTGTAATAAAGCAAACATAGAAGCAAACTTAACAACCGGTGTACATTTTGCTGAATAAATCACTTAAATAAATACAAATATCAGAGACACACAAGAGCAGTATAAAAGCAACCTAGGGAAAACGTTTGCCCTAATGGGAGGAAGTTGCTTTAGTAAACAGACCCTATGCATATGGGAATTACTGAAACTTTGACTATAATGCTTAGTCTCATATGTCATGGAGATGCAGACAAGCTATACAGTCCTTGAAAATACTGTACATATTACATTAAGTTGGTGCAAAAGTGTGAACATTTTTTTTACAGTAACATTAAAACATGTTCAAATCTAGCAAAAGCAAGCTGTTGAGCATCTCTGAGCGACACACACTATAGCAGTGCTTTTTATAGCTAGTACAAAGAATGAAATTAGTTGAAAATATTGGTTGAATGAGTGATTCAGTGACTCAGTTGTTGTGACCTTAATTTGCAGTCAGTTTGTTTTTATAGGTGGGGACAAATCAGTGGCTGGTGTCCATACTGGTCTCCCATATGCTTCATTCATTTCTTGGCTATTTCCTTGTTTTTAAAGGGCCAAGAAACCCCCCTCTTTTGGTTCAAGTCTACCTCCGATTTTTTTCAAAACATGCTTCATGATGGGCGTGGAGCGCTGTAAGCAGAGGGAAGAGGGGGTGTGGCCGGCAGAGCAGGGAAGAATGAGGGGAGCAAACAACTGTTGTCAGTTGGCTCACAAAATGATACACAAACCGTTCGGAGAAACTTGACTTTAGTTTACAACGTTAAAATACAAAGACATAAATATAGTAAACAATTTAATGCCCTGTTACATATGTTGTTTGTTTGTAATTTCATATACACATAACCACAATTTGTTATGTCATAACAAAGATAATCATGTTCATATAAACACTATAAATGAGGAGGACTTCTCTCCTCCGGAATCCCCAAGTCTGAATGCAGACACAGTGGATAGCAGTGCAGCAGGTCTCTTGCTCTATCCATTAACCCTGCCGGTAATTCGAAAAAAAAAAAAAAAATAGGTAAACACAGCAGCACGGATATAGGCAATGTGTCTGAATAGTAACAAACTCAACTGATAAAAGACAAAGTCTGCCATTCTCCAATTCTCGTATAGCTTTGCCGACAAAAATGCTTGCTGTAAACAGGGCCACCCCAATATGATTTTGCTGGTGATATTATTAATTTAAATTTACTTATGTAAATACTCAATATTTCAATAAATAAATAAATAAAATGCAGCCACTAAATTATTGTTGGTGCCACTGAAGTAGCTGATTCACTGCCCCTTCCCCTCCCTCCCCGATTGTCATTGACAGCACGCACACACCTTCAATAGACAGCAATGGCAATTTAATATTTACCTTAAGGTACATCAATAGAAGAAGCTGCATTAATAATATTGTGGCTCAAAAAGGAATATGGACAAATGGTATTATTAGGGTCTGTATAGTGAGTGTGCGTGTATATAGTAATGCCTTTTGTTCAATTTGTTCATTTGTTTGTTTTCTTAATTAACTTATTAATCTTCATATGAAAAGCATTTTTAAACTAAATATTGATTTTTATTTGGTTTGCACATGTACTTGCTAACTTATTTTAAGGAATAAATTGCAATATTTCAAGAGTAATTAATTAAATGAATTAAAACCACATTATTTCATTTACCAGAAACAAAAATATACATTACACTGAATTCATTATTTTTTTGTGTGTCACCCCAAGATTTGGTGTGGCCTTTTCTGGCCACCCCTAAGAAAATTTTCTGGGGGCGCCACTGGCTGCAAATCAACAGCTTTGCTGTATTGGCCCTGACAGCATCGCAGAGAAAGTCATGCAACAAATTCCGTGGATTATCGAAACAAACACATACGACCCTTCATGAATGGCTAAATACATGCCGTGCGCAGACGCTGTTTTACCCAGTCATTGGGTCTCATAGCTTGGCAAGTCTGCATGTGCTCTCATGAATAATTAAAAAGCAGGGGTTTCTCATAGGATAAGAAAACTCTGCTATGAATAATAATGAGAGACAGACTCGTCATCACTCCACTAGCAGATGCACACTACGTCACTGATTTTGATCCCACCCCAAACATTATTTTAAACCCAGAAGATGAAATTAACTGACAAAAGCTTAAAATTATCCAGTTTTCCCATCAATTAAAGCTGACAGGTATCTTAACTGATGCTCAACACACACAAATCTGTTAACATTTCAAAAATGTTATCAAGGGTTTCTAGAACCTTTAAGTTTTACATTTACCCAGGGCTTAAAAACCTGATTTTACCGATCCCCCTCCTCAACCGCCCTCCTCCCCCTGTCCGTTGTTCACTTTCACTTTCTTCCGCGACTCTCCAACCCTCTTCACTTTCGTCTGCTACAACCCCCCGCTTTTCATTTTCGTTCTTTGTCCACAACACCCCTCCGCCATCCAATGCAACCACCAATCCCAATTCTATTTTTGTACCCCTACCCCTTCCCCTTGGCCCTTAAAACCGAGGGTGAGGGGGAGGGGTTTTAAAATTTACCCCTAAGAATTGGGACAGCACTAAAACACCTGCACATGTCATCATATGTCATCGCAATCTCATGCTTCATATAAGATCAGACGATCGCGACTTCTGTAGTTATTCCAGTTGCGTTATTTTTTGGTATTTATCTTCAGGAAATCACTGAAGGCAAATATTATGTTATCATAACAATCTAATGTGGCAATAAGATCGTAACTGTACTGTGCATTTACACAGTGGCACATTATAGCAGACACTGTAAAAAGCTCATTCCCAGCCACTAGACTTTTCTGACAGGGTATTCGAATGTCATCGAGTGTCAGATTGCTGTAGGACTACTATACAGGAGTTATGATTAGGGATTATAGATAGTGACATTTTAGCAGGTTTTTTTTAAAGCATGACGGTAAAACACGAACGTGGTTATGAATATAGTAAAACATATGCTTGTTTGTTGTAAAAATTCGTAATAATGACAAAAATACTAAATTGTTGAGTATTAATATTTATAAATATTTTGATTTACTTATTTCCGGGTGCAGTGTTCCTGCCGTTGTGGCTGGTGTATTCGGGGAAATTTTCTTACCCCTTGGTTTCGAGTGTGAAAAATCTTTGTTCGAAGGGCTATCTACCCCTACCCCTTACCCCTATGCCTTCAAACTAAAGAGAATTGGGACACCCCTACCTCTTCACTGGAACGTGCAAAATGAGGGGTAGGGCTAAGGGGTAGAATTGGGATAGGGCCAACGGAGGGAATTTGGCCAGGACACCGACGTTACACCCCTACTCTTTACAAAAAGTGCCATGGGATTTTTAATGATCACAGAGAGTCAGGACCTCGGTTTAACGTATCATCCGAAAGACCCACTGACAGTATAGTGTCCCCTTCACTATACTGGAGCATTAGGACTCACACAGACCGCAGGTTGAGCGCCCCCCTGCTGGCCTCACTAACACCACTTCCAACAGCAACCATGTTTTCCCATGTGGTCTCCCATCCAGGTACTGACCAGGCTCAGCCCTGCTTAGCTTCAGTTAGGAACCGGTCTTGGGCTGTAGGGTGATATGGCTGTGGCCATATATTATGCTAATGTTAAAGGCTGTGCAATTCTTGTGGAATTCTTTCTTCATTTTCTTTCTTCCTCATTCCTCATGAGGGTTAAGGTGCAGTTTTAAAACGAGCAATCAACACAAAATCCGTATCTTCATCACAGCCATAATGTAGGGCAATAATCTTTTTTTAATAAATAATAAAGAGAATCTTAAGAATCATCACGCAAACACTAAATATATACATAAAATAAAAACTTGCTTCAGGTTAACCACACTCCTGCTCATGTTTCATGCTTTATATGGAGGCATTTAATAAGATTGACAGAGCAGTAAATGTGTGGAGAAAACCTCTGCGTTTATCTGAACCAAAACTAAAAAAATCCAAGGGACTATCGAGAGGTTGTGGATTAGCAGATATGCAAATTAGCTTGTATGCTGTTCATACATAAACATATTTATTTCATAATTTGTTCAGGGTTTTTTTATACTTGAATTGTTTTGTTGTTGTAAAAAAAGCATTTTACCAATTTGATGTATTACTATTCTAATTGTTCTCAATATATACAGGGAATCTCCTAACATAGGTTCCAAAGATTGCAGTTTCAGACTTTGATACTCCACTGTATCTATTCAGCACACACTAAACAGCTGGTTGACGTGTAATGACAATGTATCTTCTAGGATGGGCACTTCAGTGTTTACCTTCATAGACTTCGTAAGACTATTATCTTTGCTCACTAACCACTAGCCTCTTGACAACATGTGACTGATGGTTTTAATCAGCTTAAAGGTCGTCAGAAACGCCAAAGGACAGAAGCACTTATATAACTAGCTTGACCTTAAAGTGAGCACAGATAGAAGGCATTCATGACAAATGTTGCCATTAGCCAATCTTGTGATCTCAGCTCGAAAGCATCATTAAAATCAGGCTTATGGAGAAGTTCATATTCTCTCACAACTTTGATGTAATCACGTTCCTGGGAAACACAAGTGTAATTGCCATAATTGTCAGCCGTCATAGCTGGGATGAGGAGGAGGTATTCTGATTGGGTCTGTTGACATGGGTTGCTTTTGCCCCCGTGTTGCCATCTATAACTGGCATGATGTGAATCGACCGGACAAGACAGGTAGAAGGGGACATCAGTGGCCACAGAGTGTTGAATCCTTAATGGAGCAGTAGATGACTGTTGCGCGTCTCGTCTCGCTCTTCCCACTAAAAACATTTGTTAGAGATACATGAGATTGGAAGACTTTTTTGTCTTGTGTCTTAAAACAATTATTGGAATAGTCTTATACCTGATTTGTGGCCACATAATTTTGTGACATTGCCATCAGAAATGTTTTGTATTCCTCCTCTGAAACAAAATCCAAAGAGAAAAACATTAAAGTCCCACTGGAATCAAAAACAAAAATGTAGCAAAATCTCTTATTGTCTTATTGAAATAAAAATAGATACTTTGTATTTTTATTTGTCTATGTGCTTTTTATAAACATATATATATATATATATATATATATATATATATATATATATATATATATATATATATATATATATATATATATATATACATATACATACATACAGTGTGTCAGTAAGTATTTGATCACCCTGTGATATCTCCTACTTAGAAATCATGGAGGGGTCTAGAATTTTCTCCATAGGCGCATTTCCGCTGTGAGAGACAGAATCTAAAAATAAAAATCACATTGAAATCACATTGTATGATTTTTTAACAATTTATTTGTAAATTACTGTGTCAAATAAGTATTTGATCACTTGCTTTTCAGCCAGATTTCTGACCCTCAAAGACCTGTTATTTTGCTTTAAAATAGTCCAGCTACACTCTGGTCATGATTCTAATTTAGTAGCACTTGTTTGAGGTCGTTGGCTGTCATAAAGACACCTGTGCACCCCACAATCAGTCAAAAGTCTAAGTGGCAACTTGGGCAAAACCAAAGAGACAAAATTGTAGACCTTCACAAAGCTGGAAAGGGCTAGAGGGCAATTGGCAAGCAGATTGGTGAAAGAAGAACAACTGTTAGAGCAATTTTCAGAAAATGGAAGAGGGTAATGATGACTGCCCCCTTGGACTAGGGCCCCATGGAAGATCTCTCCGTGTGGGGTGTCAATGATGCTAAGAATGGTCAAGAATCAGCCCAGAACTACACAGAAGGAGCTGATCAATGCCGTGAAGAGAGCTGGGACCACCGTTTCCAAGGCTACCATCAGTAATACACTAAGACGTCATGGTTTAAAATCATGCATTGCAAGGAAAGTTCTCCTGCTTAAGTCAGCCCATGTCAAGGCCCGTCTGAAGATTGCCAGGGACAATCTGGATGATCAACAGGAGTCCTAAGCGAAAGTCCTGTGGTCAGATGAGACCAAAGTAGAACTTATTGGTCTTAACTCCATTTACCGTGTTTGGAGGAAGAAGAATGATGAGGATCATCCCAATAATACCATACCTACAGTGAAGCATGGGGTTGGAAGCATCATGCTCTGGGGTTTTTCTGCACAGGGGACAGAATGACTGCACTGTATTAAGAAGAGGATGAACGGGGCCATGTATTGTGAGATATTGGGCAAAAACCTCCTTCCCTCAGTCAGAGCATTAGAGATGGGTCGTGGCTGGGTCTTCCAACATGACAATGACCCAAAGCACACAGCCAGGAAAACCAAGGAGTGGCTACGTAAGAAGCATATCAAGGTTATGGAGTGGCCTAGCCAGTCTCCAGAACTTAATCCAATAAAAAAAAAATCTTTGGAGGGAGCTGAAACTCTGTGTTGCTTAGTGACAGCCCCAAAACCTGACAGATATAGAGAAGATCTGTATGGAGTGGGCTAAAATCCCTCCTGCAGTGTGTGCAAACCTGGTGAAGAACTAGTAATTTACAAATAAATTGTTAAAAAAATCATACAATGTGATTTCTGGATTCTAATTTTTAGATTCTGTTTCTCACAGTGGAAATGCACCTATACTAAATATTCTAGACCCCTCCATGATTTCTAAGTAGAAGATATTGAAAAATCACAGGGTGATCGAATAATTATTGACCCCACTGTATATACTTTATCATTTTGTAAAAAAAATTCAAATACCATAACCATTCCTGCCCCCTTTAGGGAGGAGCTATCAGGGTGTGTCACATTTCTGCCCTGTCTTCAACCATTAATCAATATTCCTCCATTTTGTTAGCAACACCCATCTTCCAACAATCCAATCAATTCCCAAAGGACAAGATCATTCACCCCTCTACAATTTTTTTCTCATTTTGGTCCAGTGTATGTTGCCGAAACAGCAATTTTGGGGCTTGTCTTGCGTGACCGTCCGATACACTAGACTGGTTCGTTCACTCAGTAGGCCTCCTCAGTATTCAAGTATCAAACATTTATGTTAAGAAGATATTTAGACTTTTTTATTAAATTGTGAATTGTGGTGGGGTTTTTTCTTTGTTGATGAACTGCTACACATCTTTTTATTAAACATTTTGATAATAAATTGATGTTTTGACTTTCTGTCTCCAAGATTGCTATGCAGTTTTCTAAATGATCTGAATTAGACAATTAAAATATGCTGTTAAAAAAATAGACTCATTCATTCATTTTCTTTTCGGCTTAGTCCCTTTATTAATGTGGGGTTGCCACAGTGGAATGAACTGTCAACTTATCCAGCATATGTTTTACGCAGCGGATGCCCTTCCAGCTGCAACCCATCACTGCGAAACATCCATACACACTCATTCACACACATACACATCCAATTTTAGCTTACCCAATTCACCTTTACCACATGTCTTTAAACTGTTGTGGAGGAAACCCACGCGAACACAGGGAGAACAAGCAAACTCCACCCAGAAATACCAACTGACCCAGCCGAGGCTCAAACCAGCAACCTTCTTGCTGTGAGGCGATCATGCTACCCTCTGCACCACCGTGACGCCCCTATTCAGTAATCATCATTTGTAGTGTTCTTAAATACATGCCCATTCCGGTTTGTGTTGTAGCCATCATTGATAAGCCCTTGCTTAGCCAATTGAGTGTTAGCATAACAAATATAAAAAAATCTAAATGACAAAGTGGTAAATATTTAATAGAAAGTTACTTTCAGATATTCAGTTGTGCTCTCCAATATCCTGTCAATTTGCAAAGTTTTGAGTCACTGCTATACAGTTTTTAGAACAATGCTAATACATTTGAATACATAAAAGAAGAAGTGTACCTAGTTTGTGACGTGCAGCCTTTTTCGGACCATGCGCAGTATGGATCACGAGAAAGAACACATTCTTCACAAGAACCACCATAGTCTTGGCATCTCTGTAGTTCTAACACCGACATTTGACCAGGATATCCAACAAAGAGCTTCCGCTGCAGACATAATTAGCCTCAGTGAATGTGCAACAGAAATTGCAGACACATTCTGAAGAATCCAAATCAATGATAATCTTGATAACAAAGAGTGATTAATGGGGCTAATTGATTACCTTTTTAGAGTCAAGTTTCATTGATTGAATGGGTGCACAGCCATTGCACAAATGCGTTTCAGAGATGATGAAAGGTTTAGAGCCATGCTGTAGGATCTTGAAGATCATGCCATCGTCTACAAAACAAAGAATTAAATTACAAAAAATAAACATTTGACAGTCTGAAAAAACAGTGAGAGCATTACTTGTAATTGGGTATGTGTAATAATTTAAGATATACAGTATATAATGCTTATACTGTAATAGAAAACATACTGACAATAGGTCAGATTTGCTGGTAATTATATCATTTATGACATGTAAAAAATATTTATTTATTTTCTTTAGGCACTATGACCTCTAACACATGACCACAGCAGTGCTCGCACAGAAATGCATAATATGAATTTGATGGCAAGAACAGCTTTGAGTAGAATGTCACATGTAACATGAGTACAACCTATTAAATTAAATAAAAAAATATATATTATTATTATTACAAAAATCTGCAAACGAGCAGTTTGTGATTGTGTAAAAGTGATAAAAGCAGAAAAACTTGACTACTTTATAAGCAGATTTCAGAGAGAAAAGTACATAGCCTGGCCACTTTAGGCAGAAATAAATCAATTTTCAAACGCAAATACGGGTGGGGACAAAGTAACAAAAGAAGTGCTTGGAATGTTAAGGGTATTGTTATTTTCTGGAAAAAGTCAAAAGCAAACATCAATAATCAGAAAGACTGAGTATATACCATCTACCTGTTGCAAGCAGCAGCACATTGTATATGTTTTCATCCAAAGCTCGGACTTGATCAACAATTATCTTGGTAAAATTCTTGTTACTTGTAAAGAAAGGTGTGTCTTTTTGAATGGGATGTAACCAGTCCTTCATCTCTGGATAGTCTTTAATGATTTTGAGAGTAGGAATTGGAAGGGAATTGCTGTTTTCCACACACTGGAAAAGATAAAAAAGTCATACAAGTCATAATTTAGTTTCAGTCAGCAATGGTCGGTCAGTAAAATCTGAGGTTAAAACTGTCCCATTGTTTGTAAAGGGAAAACAAAATGACAGCTCATTTCCTTAAGATAGCCATGGTTGGAAACAATGACCTTAGTTCATGAACAATGGCTATAACAAGAAGGCTTTACAATTGAACTTGGGTCAAGAGTAAAACGATTGAGGAAGTTATTGGGTATAAACATTTTTAAAAAGTTCAGAAGAAAATGTGTATTGAATATTGAAAATACTGTAATAGGCCACATTTTATTAGGAGGTTACACAGTACAGGACTTTTTAAATATTTTAATACAAAAATATAATAATCCAACTTCAATAGATCCCAGGTATTACATTAAAAACAATGATTAGCTTTGGTAAATCATGTTGTATTTGCATGTTTGGTAATTAAAATCATTTTTTATTTATATAGCCATAACAATTTTATTCTTTATTTTTTAAATGATAATTTTTCAGAATAAATGACCACAGACCCCAGTTTAACTCAGTATAGTTATTTCAAAAAAGGTACCATTAAACCAAAGTCAACACTAGGAAATCCTGACAAATCTGAAAACAATACTTAGAATGTTTCGTCATTCTTATGAAAGTTTTTGTGAATACCAGGAAAATGAGAGGTGCTGACATTAACCATAGTAGAGAGTAAACGAACCTGAAAGAATCAAAAGTTTTTGTCCCAGACAAACTAAATATAAGATTAATAATGTTTCCTCAATATGTACTGCAAGTGTATAATTTTGTTTACCTTTCCTGGTCTTGGGTTGGGAATGGCCTCAGAAAAACCTTTAAAGATAGATTTCTCGAATACATCATCAAGATCTGCCAAAGAGTATATGCAGACAGCAGTAGAGTTCCTATGGCAATGGGAATATATACAATATATGCAAACAAGTTAAGGTAATGTAACTTAAACCAAAGAAGCTCTTCTTTAATTAAAATATATATTATTATGCTATTCTTTATACAGAAACTTTTATTTCCTTTTTCTGAAGTTAAAATATGTTCAAACTAAAAAGAAAAAATACGGACCAAATATTGCTTTTATAAATCCCAAAAGATAAAGTGTTTACCAGCTACTGGAGAAGAGTGCATAAACTAGTGAATCCCTCCAGTCCTCAGCATGCTGGACAAAAACATCTTGCAGGCGGTTAAAGTACAATGACTCCCTTGGTATCCCACACACAAGTCGTGCCTTTAGGAAGGAGGTCCATATGTTCTGGAGGAACTGTTTGGAACCGCCCTCATCAATCTAAGAGAAAATTATACTATTAAGGATGATGAAAGATCAGATATGTTCATCTACACTACATCAATATGCCCTGGAAGGTTTCTTTGTTTAATAACCCTTCACACCAAAAACAAAAAGTGCCAGGTGCGTAAGACGTGATTTTTTGCTATTTTCATACCAGCGCAGCAAAAATTTTCACGTTTTGCGCCACGTTGTTTGAATAGCAAATCCATTTGTGCTACTTTGTGGACTGGGGATGCTGGTCTGAAAAGGAAGCGTGTTAAGGCGCATTGTTGGTGTATTGCTATTTTGAGGCAACTGAATTAGGCCATTGACCAACAAAAAGCTGGTCTAAAGTCAATGGTACAGAGTTTTGGTAATTTAAAAAGCACCTTAGTTGGGGGACCAAAACACATGTACATATTGCTTAATACACACAGAATGTACAGCAATACACAAATATTTTTACATATGAAAAAAATAAAGGACTAAAATGTTAAAAATATATATTATTTTCTAGATAAATATAAAAACCACTTCCTCCATGCCTTCTTCATTCCAGGGAGCTTTGGAATCCGGCTCTGTTGAAGTGAGTTTATTGTTGGAAAAAAGTAATTAGTATTTTATTACTTTGGTCTCTTTTACTTTTCATTAAACATTTGTATTTTCTATTGCTGACCAAACTTCTTCTCTGCGTATGATATGATTTGCATACTAATGAAGCATTTTTGCAGAAGTAGAAGTTTCCTGCCGCTGCCTGGATAGATAGAGTGACATCAATGTATGAAAACAACTTCTCACTTAGCTTTACTGTTAAAGCTGAGATGTGCTGAAAATGAACACAGAATATTTTCAGTTGAGAAGTCTTATGCTTGTAATGTTGTGCAGAGAATTTGTAGAAAAGAGGAAGTATGTTTGGTGCAGGCCGGAGGACTGTAGAATGATTGAAAGTGACGAACTTCAACAAAACTCAACCTGTTAATATCAGCTGTGTATAAATACTGGAGTCAGGGAAATGTAGAATTGCTGAGAACCTTCTGATTGTATTTCTTGTATTGCAGAGCTCTCTTTATCGAACTATCTATTTGTATCTCATAAATTACTAATATTTTTGAAGAAGTATTGAAGAAAATACTCTCCTGGCCATTTTATTGAACATGCATGAAATCTCTCATGGAACTCTTTTTTTTACCACACTTCGTTATTGTTGTTCATTTATTGGTTTGCTGGAAATTAAAACTGAATTT
This sequence comes from Danio kyathit, assembly GCA_903798195.1. Lineage (NCBI taxonomy): Eukaryota > Metazoa > Chordata > Actinopteri > Cypriniformes > Danionidae > Danio > Danio kyathit. The sequence continues at coordinate 29,810,732 of LR812543.1, forward strand.
AGAAATTACAAAAATAAATATGTCCCTACTCCATGAAAGTAAAGGAGTAAAATAAACAGTAAAAGTAAAGTAAAGAGAAAGTAAAGAGGCTGAATGGAGGAGGCTAGTTCTGCAATCATTCTAATTGTCTTTATCCTTGCACAGATGGGTTTTAACTGTTTTCTCGCTAGTGAAGCATTCTGTTTTGTCACTGACAACATCCGCCATGTAAATAACAAATGTTTTATGGCATGACACAACTGAATCTTAAAGAGAATGGGAGATGAGACTCTGATTGGTTTAATGCATGTTATGCTCAAAACATGCCCATAACTCATTAAGAGAATAAGCACAACCCTGTTGGACCATGCACTGGCGCACAGACGTATTATTCTTTCCTTAAAATAGCAAATGTGGAATCCGACACGCCATTTTCCTTTGGCTTAGTCCCTGATTATCAGGGGTTGCCACCGCTGAATGAACCGCCAACTATTCCAGCATAAGTTTTTTTATGCAGGGAATGAACTTCCAGCTGCAATCCACTATTGAGAAACACCTATACACACTCATTCACACACACTCATACACTACGGGCAATTTACTTTATTCAATTCACCTATAGCGCATGTCTTTGGACAGTGGGGGAAACTGGAGCACCCGGAGGTAACCCACGAGCGGCAATATGCAAACTCCACACAGAAACGCCAGCTGGTCCAACCTGGACTCGAACCAGCGACCCTCCTGCTATGAGGCAACAGTGCTTAAATGAGCCACCGTGCCGCCCCACATGTCAGGCTAAATAATTAAAATAAATCATTGACTTCTGCTTTCTTCATAAGTTTCAAAAACACTCTACATATGATGTCTCTACATATGGACAATACAAGCACTCCCCACCGAGTGAGAAAGCTTATTCTTCTTCTTTCCTTCATTTAACTCTTCCACACTTTCATCTGTTCACCCACTCTCCTATTCATCCAACTCACACAGAAAGATCATCTCAAAAATATATATGTTCTGTATAATGCAAGTGAGTTTATCTATGTTTGATATCATTTGAAATGTCTCAGTGCGACTGGTACAGTGGTCTCATTCCCTCAGAAATCAGCATAATCAAAATAATAGAATTATAACTTCAGGTGTCTTTTGACCCACTATTAAGAGTGTGCCCCTATCTAGATGGCTTCTTTTCAAATGACCATTTGTTCCACGTAGACAGAAACACTTCAAATCTAACGTTCCATTCTATGCAAATTCCTATTATTGTTTTACACAACCCTCTTTGAAGGAAATCTGAGAAGTATTTAAGTGCCAAAAAGTTCAGTGTGCAATTCTGTAGTCAGATCAGCCCATGGTATGCAGCTCTCACACTCCATACTGTAAGTCAGGTATGCATTTTTTTGATCTTAGATTTATCTTTGAGAATTTGATGTCTTGTATTGCTTGTTTATGATACACACTTACCAGACTAACAAATTGTTATGTTTGAATGTATTTTTGATAATTCTACTGATTGATATCCTATTATTTTTGATATTTTTGAAATTCCTATTTATTCTAATAGATTTTGTTGTCTCTTTGTTATCACATTCTGTGCATCAGGTGAGTAATGAACTCAAGTTCAGCTAAGATGGAGCATTGGGAACATTAGCTGTATTTTTTGAGCTCTGACTAACACTTGATGTTAGTTCACGTTAGTTCAGGATTCTTTCCGTCTAGGACAACAAGGTGTTGTATGACTAACCTATAGATAGCCTGAGTCTTGTTCAACTGGCATTCTAATTCAGTGTACATGGGGAACTATGAATCATGACTAAACCAAAATTAGCAAAACAGTAGTCAGCAGTATCTCTATTAATGGTCATGACCTCTGACTAGAAATGATATTGCTTTTAATTTAAGTGTGTAAGGGGATTCATTAACATACTTTAGAATGAGCAAGCAGGAGCTGCCACTTAAGGTATTAGTCAATTTTACCTCTGTCTAAAATCAATCAATATTCATGATCGATGTGTAACTGTGAACAACATAGGTTCTTCAATGAATTAGTGTTGTGAATAAGAGTTAAAACTATAAAACCCCAAACATTCATTTAAATTAGATATTGTAATAATCTTAATGCTTTATGATGAAAAGATAAATAGATGAATAATCTAAACCACCTCATATTAAAAGTGGAGTCAGATATAACATTGTGCACTGGAAAGACCGAACCCACAGTGAACCTTCATCAACCAGTAGACACATTCATTGGACTAACTTGGTAACAAGGAGATGACCGACCACCGTGATCTGCTGGCACATGGGAGTTACATCTTTTCAGCACAATATGGATTTACACCAAGCAAGAAGTTTGGATCTTCTTTTCTTTATTCAGCTTATGTGGCAAGTCAATTCCTTTTCTTGTCAATTCAGCCTATTAGAAATATTGAGGATAGGTGAGATGCACCTCATATAAACACATTGATAAATTACTTAAAAACGTAGGATCAGAGTGCGTTACCCGGTGGAATTTGGGAATTAGATGAAACCACTTTGCTTATCAGGGACATGATATCGGCATAGATGATACACCCACACACAATAATTATTATAGATACACCTTTATAATTATGATTGAATGATGTGTTGAATAATGATTTGTGAAATTCTAAATTCGTTAAATGTATTTCATGATTACTATGATTTATAATACATAGCATCTATTGTATATTCATGATAATTATGTGATTTTATGATGAATGCCATCTATTTAAAAGTATTGTCATGATGATCTTATGATGCACACTTCTTTTCAAATAGAATATACTGTTTTAATAAGTTGCACTGACTTTTTGATTCATTAATATGATAATTCATACTAAGAATACCTTAGTTCCACTACCAGTATGCCCCATATCAGTGGTGGTAAAGAATTGGCTGACCTCCTAATTACAGGTAAGACCCTAAAAGAGACCTGAGACCAGTTGTACAATTTGCACTTGTTGACATTTTTTATATTTTGGTCATATATTTTCACCTTCATTGGACTAACTAGGTGGGCCTTATAGGATTTTTTTTTTTTCTATGGAACTAAATAAGCCACTTCAGATCCATAGCATGCTTGGATGTTGGTGCAAAAGTAATTTGTTTTTCAAATGTTTGTTAAACCATGGGCTGATCAGCTTGGGTGTGCCTTTTCTGCTGGTGATACGGTTTCCCTAAATAAATAAATAAAATAATGTGACAACATGTAAAAAAAAGTTACATATACCACAGTAACGGTATAGCAAAAAAAATAAATGGTTTTAAAACCTTCAATTTTTCAAACTGGTTATCTTCTCATGCCTGATCTCTGTACTACAATCGACTTGTTGCTGAAAATACATTTAGCTTTATTTGTTGACAGCAATGGTGTTGTCCTTGATATGCCAAAACTGCATAATATTAGAAGTTGGATGTCAGGGAGGCCTGCAATGCTGTAATTTGAGCCTCTGCATGAGTTTCTTACAATATCTTTCCTTAACCACCTCTGAATAATTGAGGAGCTGATTGCTTTATGGAGTGTAAAAGTTGTGTTCCAGAAATTGATTTTGGCATATACTTTAGCTAAAGCTATCTGCTTGCATTAATTTAATTGAATTTTAAACATTCATATTTAATAGCTTATATTAATGATAATAAAATATCAACCTATGATGCTGTACGGGATTTTTAATCAACCGTAGAGGTGCACTGAGCAACGCATGACAGATTAGCTTTTTAATTCTGTCTATTCCCATAAAGCACTGCATAAACATCTTTTTTTTTACATCACTTCTTCAGCACACACAAGTTTTCATATGTTTTGTGCTAATCAAAATGCTAGAGCAAGCACAGATATCCATGTTCTTTAAAAAGATAAGTTGGCATTTCTGTGTGGAGTTTGCATGTCTGGGTGCTCCGGTTTCCCCCACAGTCCAAAGACATGTGGGTATAGGTGAATTGAATAAACTAAATTGTAGTGTATGTCTGTGAATTAATGTGTGTATGGATGTTTCCCAGTACTGGGTTGCAGCTGGAGAGGCATCTGCTGTGTATGCTGGATAAGTTGGCAGTTCATCTCACTGTGGCGACCCCTGATGAATAAAGGGACTAAGCCAAAGGAAAATAAATGAATAGAGTTTAAAGACGTTCCCTTTTTTATTATGTGGGCCATTAGTGTGACTGTGAGAGACAGACAGAATAAACTGTCAAAAAATGTAAAAAAAAAAATAGAGCTGCATAAATATATTTAAGTAAGGGATAAAGTACATCCAGGTGGTGGTTTTGTTAGGCATATTGTACATCCTGGAGGCTGTTATTGCAGAATAAAGCCCAACATGCTTATCACCAATCTGTTGCATCAGATTGAACTTTATTCTGGGAAAACAACTCTCCTGGATGTACTTTATCCAGCTTTAAAGCTACTTGCCACAAACCAAAACAAAAATAGACACAAAATTTTGTTCTGAGCATAATAGATTATTATTTCTTTATTTAAACGCAAAGGTGACAGAAACGAAAACAGCTGATGGAGTATACACTAACTTGAGCATTATTCAGTCACATGTTATCACCAAACAGTCAAAAACCATAGCATAATAGACAAGCAAATAAACATAAATGGTAATGTGAGTATATGCCTATCATACATGCCTAAGGGCGCACTCACACTATGCTATCCGAACCGTGCCCAGGCACATTTCCTGATTTGTTTGAGAAATGTGAGTGCTCTGAATCGGGCTCAGGCGTGGTTCAGTTGGCCGGCCCTGGCCCGGTTGGAAGAGGTGTGCCAGAGCGCGGTTGACTTGAGCTTTGGCGTGGTACGCTTGTAGTGTGAGTGCAAAGCGCGCCTGAGCTCGAAACTAAAGATGTGACGTCACTTTTAGCGGACAGTTTCATGTGTATTAGTTTCATGTGTACAGGGTATAGCGTCAAAAGTGGTGGATCTGTTCAGCAAAGTGTTTGACTGCGTGTCACTCGTTTTTAATACAAAACGATATAACTAAAGCAATGTCCACTGTGCTGAGCAAAAGCGCTTGCATCAGCGATGATGTAAGCGTGCTCAGGTCCGGTAGGTAAAACATTTGAGTGCAGGCCGAGGGGAAGAGAGGATGTGGGACAATCACGATTTGGCTTGGTTCAAGGCAACTGTACCTAATGTGAGTGTGCCCTAAGACTGAAAGGCATTATTCTGAGAAAACAACCACCTGGATGTTCTTTATCCTGCTTATAACATGGCTACCTGCAATCCCTAATAAATTACCCTGTTCTTTTAAACCAGGGGTCACCAATCTCGGTCCTGGAGGGCCGGTGTCCCTGCAGGGTTTAGCTCCAACTTGCCTCAACACACCTGCCTGGATGTTTCATGTATACCTAGTAAGAGCTTGATTAGCTTGTTCAGGTGTGTTTGATTAGGGTTGGAGCGAAAATCTGCAGGACACCGGCCCTCCAGGAACAAGTTTGGTGACCCCTGTTTTAAACCTTATTATTAACTGTTTAAATATTTTAATAATAAAATATTTTGGTGAACTAAAATGTTATTTGAACATCTAATGATGATTTTTAGCCTGAAATGGTCATTTTTTATGTGAAGGAACCACCCTTAATGGTTCAGGGTAAAAAAAAATTCATAGTGAACAGCTTTACACAGCCTGCTGCTTTTATGAGGAATTCTAATCCAAATATTTATTTTAGCAACAAAGCAACAGAGATGTAATGAAGGAAAAATTCTTCTTCCTTTGCCAAGCAAAACATAAAGACACAGCGATGCATTAATTCTAATTAAATGTGGTGTGCTTTTAATGGCATACATACCGCATACACACATACCAACTATGTAAATAACAGAGAACAATTTAAAGAGCCCCTATTATGGGCTTTTGAAAATGAACTTCCATGTAGTGTGTAACCCAGCTCTAGGTGAAGTAAAAAATATCCAGCTAAGGCTTAAATCTGAAAGTGCAGTGTTTAAAACTATTGATTCATTTATAAAAGAGTCGACTCATAGTGCTTCAAATAAATCGTCTTAAGAAACTTAAGCCCCGCCCAATTGTTGCGCGCGCAAACCCGGGAAAATTGAAACCTGCGGCGCTTCCCAAAAACAGACAAACACTGTAGCAGATCCCGGTTGAATCAAGTCATGAAGACAGTGTGCTCAGCTGGATATTACTGGAAGTGTGAGGGGGAAGTTAGTGTTATTTTCTCTACCCAAAGATGAAACTGTGAAGAGTCAGTGATTGAGGTTTATTTTTGAAAAAATACCTCAGCATTATAGCCCTCATTTTTCTGACGAATGAATCTACACGCTTACAACGGGGGATTCGTCGGCCATTTGTTAAAGGAAGGATCAGAAAAGACTATTGATGTGTGGGACATTGTCAGAGCTCGACAGGAACTTTACAGTACACAGTTCATGGATCATTCCTTCATTTCACAAGTGTAAGTAAGTGGGATTAAAATGGTTGCCTCCTTGTTTTCTCTAGCTTGCAAATTATGTATTTAATTCTGTTTTGTTACTTGTGGTTAACTCTTTATATTCTCATATCGCATCTAATGCCACGTTGAAAACGCAATGCGTGCTGCTTTGTTTATGGATTTAAATGCATTTGTGAGCTCGCGTTCCACTGCCGTTTGTCGTTGCTATGGCCACCGTCAGCTGTTCCAACACAACATGTGGCAGTCAAGGTTCAGAATAGTTCAGCTTTTGCCACTGTGTGGGTTAATACTGAATGTGTGTCATGGTTAAGAATAGAGCAATATGCTGGTGTTTATTTGCACTGCTTTAATGCACTCCTGCATTGGGCTCACACACATACCTGCCAGAATCATTTGTCCCTGAAAATCCGGGAGACTGGGGGGGTTAGGTTCGGGGGTGACGTGTCTGAATAACACTGTCAAGAAATGGGTACTGTGTACTGTGGCATTAGTAACTACTATGAAGCATGTTTCGGGCAGTTTTCCGAGATAAATAACAAAACGGGAGGGTCTCATGCTAAACGCTGTCGACCAATCGCAACAGACTGTCATAGGTCCAATCAGCGCAGATTAGCTTCCTGCTAATGAGGGGTTTGGGAACAAATAAATCACTAAACGAATCATATGGGAGTCGCTGGAATAATTAGGTAAAAATAAATGCATATTATAAGACAATGAAAGTGTTTTTTGACCATGTATGCAAATCAGCCTGTATAGGAGACCCTTAAAACCAAAATATGACCCTTTTAATTTATAATCGGGGTTCTTTAAAATATTGAATAAATGCATTTGGCACCTTTTAATTATGAAGTCAAAATGTGTTTAAATTCTCTGATTTTTAATCATTGTGTAAGATTAGTGTATACAATGTACCACTAAAAGAATTTATTTACCACACATCCATCTTTATTTTTTTGTTTTAAACAATCCAACAGCTAAACATACACTCTTAAAAATTGTCCCGCTAAAAACCAGTAAGTTACTGGCAGCATGGTTGCCAGCAAGTTACTGTTAAATTAACAGCATCTTGCTGTTGCTCTATAAATTAACAGTTAAATACTGGCAGCTGCAGTTGCCAGCAATGTACTGCTATTTTACAGTATGTTGCTGTAAAAATACATGGACTACATTGATATACACAATACTCAAGTAAACTCATTTTGTTCACTGCAAGCAACTGCCTCAAACTGGCCAACTGCTGTATGAGTTTATGAAGTAATGTGCTATATATGCTTAGAAGCACACTTGTAATGATAACTTATTTTAGTTAAATGGAAAAGTACTGTTTAACCCAAATGTCTTAAATTTCACAGCAGCACAGATACATGGAAAGCTGGAATTAACACGGAGAGATTCTTACTGCATCAGCAACTAAAAAGCCACTGTCTTTAAATAAAGAAGCATGCACAATAACATCAGCACTTCATTGTTCATCTTTGACTTAAACACTAGCTTTACTCTCCTCCACAACTGTGACACACAGAAGAAATTTGCTTCAGGTTTTACAGAAAGATGCAGTTTTTTTGCTTGATTTTACGGTAAACTACTGGCAGCTGTGGTTGCCAGCAATCTATTGTTTTTTTGCAGTCTACCTCGGTAGTTTAAATTAACATTTACATTGTGTTTTTACCTCTCACACCTTTAACCCTTTAAACCCCAGAGCAAATACCTCAGTTTTATTAGAACACTTCCAGGTGTCCACACTACTGAGTGTTCAAGAAACATGGAGCAAAGCTGAAGTAAATGAATTATTTAGATGACTAACTAAATGATAAATGAGGATTAGTGATAAACAAACGAAGAAATACTGAAGGTAAAAATCAAGAACAGAACATACAAAAAACTACAACTTCAGTCACAGCTTTGTAATAAAATAACCTGAAGTACAACAAATGAATAAATTATTAAAATGATGAGCAGATGATTAAAAAACTCTACAAACATCATCACCAGCTACACTTATTACTAAAACATTTATTTTTGTAAAACATCTACTAAAGTTCTTCTTGAGAGAAAGGTTAACATTTTAAGTCACCATCATGGAGAAAAGAGTTTGAATTAGTTGGGCTCTTAGCCCTGACATTTTTAATATAAATTATTTTTTGGCTGCTCCAATTGTTAAGAACTTTTTGTTTAAAAAATCTCTTTTGATATGTCAAGCAAGCCAAAAAACTAAATAAGATCTGGTGATGTTCATATTGTTTTTAGGGAGGCAGAACCTGTTCTAATTTAATTCACTGCTCCTATCCAATGTTTAATTTATTGTTAAACGTAATATAACTTGCCTGTATGTGGTATTGAATCTGGAAGTTTTTAAGAATATCTTAGACAAAAACACTTTGCTCTATGGTGTAAGTTGCACTCAAAGAGACATCAATAATCAACGTATGAACCTTAACAATGGTGATAATTAACAGTTTAACTCACAAACTGGCTACTGAAAGTCTAAACATAAACAACAGCAGAATCAAATGCAAATAAAGAAAACTGTAAGACCATTATATTACATAATTTATTCATGCCCTAATGCATGCTGGGATATTTGTACTGTGCCACACCCAGCATGCATTGCGGCATAAAACATTTTAATTGTTACCATTGTTGAGGTACAAGGTCTGATTCATGAGGTCTGAGCGTGACTTTGTTATAATTGAGCAGTTTTTGTATGTTACTTCTTAACTCTGTAAAAAGAATTAGGTATCTTTCCTGGTTCCACTTCTCATTAATAAAATAATATCTGCAATTAAGCATAAAAACTACTGCATGAGACCAGTCCTCCAACAAAACATTTATCAGAACAAAACTAGGCATATCTCCCTATTGCCTTTCCAGCTTTATTGCTATAATAAAAGTGTTTTATAAACTCTGTATTTCAGCAGCTGGAGAATCCAAAGTTATGAATTCAAGGGTAAAGAGCCTAACTAAACCAGCCCCTCACTCCATTATGGTGACACAAAAAAAAACTAAATTTCTGTTGGTTCTCAATAAGATAGGTATGGAAGTCAACGCAGTCAGTAATACGTGTATCTGTTGTTTGTGGAGATGTTTAATGATCCTCTGCTGAGACTGAATTTGTTTTATTTTAGTTGATTTTATTTAATGTTGTAACTGAAGTCACTGTTTGTGTTTCTTGTTTCTTTCCTTCAGTGATTGTGGCTATTACAGCAGGTGTTCATCAGTGTCTGAATTCACTCATTAGTGTTCATTAACTCTGCCAGGTGATCCATATTAGTGAACTAGTGTACATAATAGTGAACAAGGGTGCAAAGTGTGATTTCAAACAGACTTGAAACGTCGAATCTGAGCTCTGTTTTCTGCTGTTGGTTACTTTCTCGAAAACAAAAATATTACCCAGAATGCACTGTTTTAACATAATATTACTGTTTTAGTGAAAAAACATTATTTTACTGTAGAATCTGATCATTTTTTAACAGCAATTTTTTTTTTACAGTGTACATACCTTACACACTCTGGCAACTCTGGATATCCAAGGATCCGCCTCTGGACTAGTGTCTGAGTTTTTTTCTCGGAATAGGACATATATCTTCTCATTCAAGGAGTCATTTTTGCGCTTGGCCAGGAAACTAGAGATAAAAGTAGGTTCTGTGTGGGAGAGTTCACATAAATCATGTATTATTTCTTGAATTTCAATGAACCTCAACTTCAGTTGCAAGTGATATATGCTGTATATGACGCTTGGTGCAAGTGATAGCCAAGTGATAGACAGATATGTGAAAAAAAGGTGGCTAGAGTGTATTTGATGACTTGGGAGTAGTAAAATCCTGACTGGTCAGCAGACACAGCCCTTTTGCTTGCTCAGCCCACATTGTCAGCAAATACCCTTGCTCTAAAGAGCACACTAAATTAAAAAAAGCACTAAGTGTACACTAAACAGCACACTAACATAAGCATTAAATTTACTATGCTACCATTTTACATTGTTTCCTAAGACTTAGTTAAACTTCCTTGGAAGACATTTAGAAATATTCTCAATTAGGAAATGCATACAACAAGTAAAATCATGCAGAAATCGCTAAATAGATTTCACAAGTTAAAAAAAGGTAAGCAACATTGAAATTATTGTGACATTTTTTTTCAGCAGAAAAACAAAATAGTACATTTTTTTTTCTTTTAAACATTGTTTTAATTATTTCATACATTAGTCATTTATATTTTTGTATACCAACCTGAGACCCACTGATCATGCATCCATACGTTGATTCGCTTTCCAGCTTTTCTGCGGAACTGCAGAAGTGTTCCATCACTGTATAGAGGAGCTGCTGCATATAGATCTCCATCTCAACATATAAAACATTCATTATGAAACAGATGTAAAATCCTTTCTCTGCTCCACATTACATCTATGTGTGTGCTGCCCACGTATACCTGCTACAAGAGATATGGAGTTTTGTTCACTAGAATAAGGTGAGATCCCTGTGCCTTCAACAGACTCAACAACAGAATGATTGCTTTCTTTTGGATACTGGGAAAGAGAAGATTAAACAATGATACGGCAGGCCATTTTAACATTTATTCATATGCAAGACATGAATTACTACCTACAATCATTTTAACTCATAAAAACTGAACATTATAAATCCTGAGAATGTCTAATTGCTTTAAGTAGAATTTATTTCCACCAAGACATAAGCTCACATTCACATACTTATGAGTATTAATATAAAACAAATCAAAAGTCATTAACATGTTTAATAAAGTTAAATCTAAGCCTACCATAGTAGTATAATAACTACTTGTATAATAATTGTATTTGTAATTTGACTGGATTAAATATCCTAAAAATATATAGCTAAAAAAATATTATAGCTAAAATAAACACTTAAATGCAGCACAGTTCTAAATATGTAGCAGAGACCAAAAATATTGCACTACTAATCAGTTCTCTTACCATTTCCCAGCACTGTGGCTCTTCTCCATTTGTACCACATACAAATTTGTGGCTTTGGAAAGTCTCAATTACTGTGACTACATTTTCACAAGAGCTCTATATAGATAGAGAAATATCAGTAAGACTGAAACGACAACTCTACTAAATATGTTCTACTTTTTTTTCATCTTCTTCAAATGAATTACACAACTCACCTCACCACATCTTGGCAAGTTTGCATTTAGAGTAAAATTCTGAAAATAAATACATATAATGAATACCAACAATCTAAACAAATCATTGTTTTCTACTATAATGCAAAATCTATTAAACACTTCTCATTAAAGTGATAAGCCCCACAGCAAACATATTTTAAAGTGAATTATAATGGTTAAGCGGCATTTAAGGCGTAATATGAATCAGAGTATAACCCCTTAGCTGTAATATATTCAATGTAAACAACACTGGGTTTATCTCTTTCATAAAACTGTTATTCCATTTACATAGAATGGTTTCGCAAAATAATACAAAGCTAGCAAAGTATAAGTACTTTGACTTAGTACCAATCAAAAGGCTAGGCTCGTTGAGGTGTGTTATTCTATAAACGTTAAATAATTTATTGCAACCAGGGCAACAGATTGAACTGTTTGATGAAAATAAATATTTCATGAACAACTTTTTTTTCCCGTTCAAACCTCATTCGCTGTTTATGATTGATTAAATAATCTGAATTAGTTTTCACCGAAAACACATTTAGTGCTGTGAACACAGCCATCTACTGTATGTGCGTAAAAGACAATTTACACTAGGCTATATTAAGACCTGTTAAATCAACACCGAACATATTAATGACCAATTCCTGTTTGATATTTACCTCCAAAATCTCGTAACTGTCAACATCAAAATGTAGAATAATATTTGATCCTCCCACAAATAAACTTTTCGATCCTTCTTCATGGAACAAAACTGTATGACTGTAGTTTCTGTTGTAAATCAATGGAGCATTATCTAGAGAAAATAACAATGAGTAAATGTATGTTGTCTATAGAAGACATAACCTTGCCTTTATGTCCTAATACTGACACATTTTAGGTATTGCCTCATTTCAACGTTATATAGGCTAAAATAATAAATATATTCTTATAAAATAATAGAATAAAGGCTGCTTTTAGTAGGTTGTTAAAATATAGTGTGTAAATGACTAGAGCAAACCATTAGTACGATTAGAGAAGAAATTTTCTCTCACCTTGTTTCAGAGTTAATCTGGGATTACTAGAGCAAAACACGCATTGAAAACACGCTCCATAAATAAACCAAGAATACGCCAAATCCCATTTGATTTTGAGAGAAGAATAATGCCGAATCATGGTAGTAAAGAGTCTATTCGCTCCAAATAAACGACTCCATATCAGAGGACGTGGTCACGCTTTTTGCTTTGCCTCTTGCTGTGATGCTTCGTTCGAAGCTACTGAGATGTGATCTAGCCTTACGTAGGCTACTTCGCCATCTGATGGTCTGGTCAATAATAAATTACACTACCGGTGTAATTGAGATGACATTTATGTCAGTATGTGTGTGAATGAGAGTGTATGGATGTTTTGCAGGACGTGGAAGGGCATTCGTTGCGTAAAACAAAAATTGGTGTTCATTCCGCTGCGGCGACCCCTGAAAGGGACTAAGCCAAAAAGAAAATGAATGAATGAATTTATGTCTTACATGAATATTCATGATTTTCCTTTTTCGCGTAAATAAAGCGAAACCCTGAAAATATAGTGCATTTACAAAAGCTTTCGTGGATCACAAACGTTTTTTTTCCACAAGGTAATAAATTTTTTACGTTTTAAAAATAATTGTTATATGCACAAAATTGTGTAATTGTAAATCTTCACAATGATGAGCTTCACACAGTGAGACAGAATATAATTGAAATGAATGAATTATTTGCATTAAAATGAAATAGTAAAAACTTTAAACTCTCTACCCTATGCCCTAACCGTATCTCCAGTCCAGTAGGAGGGACAAGCTGGTTTGTTGCAGGCGAAACCGAAGAAGAAGACGACGACAAGCAGCTGATTGTGATTGTCACAATGGTATTTATCTGTTATTAAACGATAATTGTTTTATTCGAGTGGTATATACCATGACAGACCATGTTGTTTTGAGAATTTTTCGTTTTAATCTATCGTTTTAATATTATCTGTTTAATTTTGTCGATAACCAACGCCAAACGCCCAAGCGTCTTTAACGTTAAAATGTAAACATTTGTAATAAACTAACTTAACGTGTGCTGTTTGTATTACAGAGGTTCCGTTTTTGTGGCGATTTGGACTGTCCTGACTGGGTCCTTGCAGAAATTAGTACCTTAGCTAGAATAGTAAGTATGATTTGCCTAAATTGTTTAGGTGCTATATGTCTTGATGTTCTCTGTAAAAGCTAACAATAAGCACAAGTTATAAGTATAAGTTTCCTAACTGCTTTTCTTTACAGTCTAGCGTCAAGATGAAACTTTTATGCGTGCAAGTTGTTAAAGATCTGCTTGATGAAGGCATTGATGTAAGATAACACTCGATACAGCAATTATGACAAAATGAAGGTCTACTAAATGCATAATTATCTAATTAATATATAATTATCTATTTTTAGTATGACAAAGTCTCAAAACTGACATCAGATGCCAAATTTGGTGAGTAAAACCCAGTGTTTTGTTCTCATGTCATCTCAATAATGAAATAAAATTGTTGTTACAGTATATAGATTTTTAAATATGTAATTCTGGCCATACGAATAAACTAACAAGTTTTGTGTGTTATGGCTGATAACAATAGATGATCTAAAAATCCAATACAATACATATTGAATGATATGTCATGTTTACTATGAGCATGTTGAATGATTGATTCGGACTGATGAACATTCTAAGGTTCTGAGTGAATCACGTTCATTTGTTGTCAGCAACATAGTTTTGTCGTTAATAGAGCTACTGTTAGATACAATGTCTTTAGGTGTAATAATCGTAGTATAAGCAGAATCATTGATCCTGTCCATTGCATTATTAAAAAAAAACACATCTAATAATTCAATGGCCAATTAATTTCTTATTCCTTACACATAATATACCAATGTATTAAAACTAATATTTGTAATTTTAAATGCTATGAGTGGATTTTGGGCTCACATTAAAATGTACAGTTTGAAAATTGATATTAGTTTTGCTTTAGATTAGCATTATTAATTTAGTGTTTTTAAAGTGTACCTTGAAATGAGCATTAAATGACAGCAAAGGCTAATAAATGCTAAAACTGATGGAATGATCAATGCAATTAAATATGTATCATAAACAAGGGCAATTTATAAGTGCAAAGGATGAATTCTCAACTAATATTTGTTATAAATCTTTAACTTTGGTTGATAACAGATATGCATTCACAATGCATTGCCTGTTCCTACTTAAATGTCTTGGCCATTTTTATTTTATGGCATATTTCTTACTAATTTGTCCACGCATACGGTGTTATTTTTAGTATTGTTGATATACCTTTATAGTTTTATTGATGCATTGAATAAGTTTTTACTTCCATATCTTCCATTTTCACTATAGTAATTTTGTTGTGTTATTGCCATTGTAGCAGCTTAAATATGACTATAGGTTCATTATAATACAGTTTTACCATTTTTGAATCCATTCAGCCGATCTCCAGGTCTGGCGGCAGCATTTTTTAGCTTAGCTTAGCATAAATCATTGAATTGTATTGATAAGACTATTAGTAACATTGCTCAAAAAAGATTATTTGTCTATTTAAAGTTTGACTCTTCTGTAGTTACATGTGTACTAAGACCTACAGATTATGAAATTCTCATTCTGGCATAAAATGATGCCAATGATACTACACATCACTGTTACCTAGCTACAGTGGGCTATTTTTAGGTCCTGCAGGTGCTGCTGTACTGTAGTATAGGTTGTAACTGCAGAATAGTCAAACTTTAAATAGAAAACTATCAAAAATTTAAATTTGATCGAGATGCTAATGGTCTAATCTCATTCAGTGATTTATGCTAAGCTAAGCTAAAAGTGATCCTGCCAGACCTGGAGATCAACTGAATGGTTAAACTGAACTGCGTAATTCTAGAGGACTTGTAAAATTAGCCCAAACTCCTTTTTTTTTCTTTCTTTTCTATTTGAGCGAGATGCTAATGGTTTAACCCGACTCAATGATTTTTGCGAAGCTTAAAGTGATCCTGCCAGACCTGGAGATTGGCTGAATGGTAAAACTCACCTGCGTCAACTGTGACTTGTTAAATGAGCCCAATTCCCCCCTTAAAAAGTGAAGTGTTGCTTTAATGTATCTTGAGTTATTTTATTACATCCAATTTAACTAAAGTAGACTTTGCCTTGGAGAGTAGTTGAAATATTTAATTTAATTTGCCTTTTTTTATTGGATTGTGGATTGGATTATTAATATTGTTGTTGTTGTTGTTGTTATTATTATTATCATTATTATTAAATAAAAATTATTTATAATATAATAATAATATTACGTATTTTTCTGTTAATTAACTGCAATAATCATGATAACATGTTCTCTTCTAGATAGTGGAGATATTAAAGCCTGCATAGCTGTGCTGAGTTTCATTCTGTCCAGTGCTGCGAAGCATGATGTGGACAGTGAATCTCTTTCCAGTGAATTACAGCAGCTTGGCCTGCCTAAAGGTAAGGGTATGCGCTTATTCTTTTTGATGATAGAATTTTTGTTAATTCGGTTAACTAGACAGGTTAGGGTAATTAGGCAAGTTATTGTATGACAATGGTTTGTTCTGTAGACTATCGAAAAAAAAATATATAGCTTAAAGGGGCTAATAATTTTGACCTTAAAATGGCTTTTAAAAAAATATAAACTGCTTTTATTCTAGCTGAAATAAAACAAATAAGACTTCCTCCAGAAGAAAAAATATTATCAGACACACTGTGAAAATTTCCTTGTTCTGTTAAACATCATGTGGGAAATTTAAAAAGTTTAAATATTTGAAAAAAATTCAAAGGGGGGCTAATAATTCTGACTTTAACTGTATGTCCATTTTTAGAGCACACCACAGGATTGTGTAAATCATATGAGGATAAGCATAGCGCTCTACAGGAAAAGCTGAGGGACAGCAGCCTACGTTGTGAGTACTGCCAACAAAAAGATAAAATGATGCAGCCCAGACTACTTGATGCAATATTCTGGTTTATGTCATTTGTCAGTGGGTCGTCTGCAAACAGTGAACTGGCGGGTTGATTACACCCTGAGCTCCAGTGAACTAAAGCAAGTGAATGAACCTACAGTGCAGCTGAGACTTCAGGCTCAAGACCCCCTAACAGACTCCTCAGAGACCACTGTTGTCTCCGTCACTGCTGACAAGTTCAGAGTATTGCTAACAGGTGAGAATGACTAACTTCTGGTACAAGTAAGATTTATGCATTTAAATAGCATATTACTGCATATAATTTCATTTTAATTTGTTACTATTAAAAAAGCACAAAAAAAAAGTATACTTAAAGGTGCAGTAGGGGATCTGCCAAAATGCTAACTGGTTAGCATAATATCTTTGAAACACAGTCCCTCCCCTGCTGTTCAAAGACTGATTATTAAAAGTAGCACGGTAAACAATATAAGGACCGCGCCACAGGTTGTCATTGCTCAAAAATGAACCAATGTGAAATATAAAACCAACTTCACCTCAGTAAAGCAGACTAGGCAGAATACTGCTATTTACTTATGTTTTTTTTGATAAACTAAATAAAAAAATCTACATTATCGATGCTGTAAAAGGTCCCTTGTAAAAATTGAAAATAGTCACATCGATCTGTTGCCGGAAGATTTCAGTGGCTGAACAAACCTTCTGTGCATATAACCCATTCATAACACAACACAATCTACATACGCTTTGCGTGACTACGTTCACACTGCGAGGTGCTCAAAT
This sequence comes from Danio kyathit, assembly GCA_903798195.1. Lineage (NCBI taxonomy): Eukaryota > Metazoa > Chordata > Actinopteri > Cypriniformes > Danionidae > Danio > Danio kyathit. The sequence goes on from LR812543.1 coordinate 29,828,034, forward strand.
CAGATTTTTTTGCATGGCTGTTCACGCTGCTGTTATAATTGTGGCCAATATCAGATTTGCAGTGTGAACAAATCATGGTCCTAAACTGACCGGCATGCGCAAAAGTACAATTATGACAGCACAAAATGTCTAATAATGCACACAATGTGTATACTGTATGAAGTAAGCTTGTTGTCAGATCATGCTTATATGATTATTACCCTTTTCACAGACAACCGTGGTGTCCTGCTACTACTAATGTGTATTTCGCTATTTGAGACCTAAATAAGTCACTTGTGATTGAAAACACTGATCATTTGTGATTTATGACAAGCGTGGCGCATGGCGCTCTGACCATAGGTGTAGTGACTTCACAAGGGTTAATGAGCAACCGCAGATTGAACTGTGAGGCAGTGTTGCCAACTATTTCCAATGAAAAGTAGCTAAAGCCTGCCCAAAAAGTAGCTAAATGTTGCCAGATGACGTCACACACTAATTTGCATATCAGTGACGTCATCACGTAGTATCTGACAAGCGTAAGCCCATCATGTCTCTACTCTCTAAGGCACAGTGTATTATATTATATTAAAACACGTATTACTTTGCGTGATGACATCGAGTAATCGCAACACAAAACTACATCTGTATGTAGTATACAAAATAATTAATGTTTTCTCAAATTGACTGGCCATCTCAGCAAAAACATTATTTGAAATATGTCCATTTTAGATTTGTATGAAAAATAGAGTTGACTATTTGTAAAAGTAATGCAAACACTTTTTGATAATAATTTTTATTTTTAATTATAACACTGATAATGAACAGGTATTTTTAACAAGCACAGCTTGTGCACTTACTCTTTTTAACTTGTAAAATTAACACATTTGTAAAAGTGACAACAATTATAGCACTATCGGATTTTATTGCTACTTAAATTACCAACAATTATATATGTTAACAATTATCAGTAAATTAACAGTTAGGAAAAACAATCTGAGCTAGCAATTTACTCTACTGAGTAAAGCCTGCAGCCACTGCTCTTTTGAGTCACTTTTTAAAAATTGCTAAAAGTAGCCAAATGAATGTTAAAAATTGCTAAATTTGTTGCTAGGTGCTTTTTGAAAAAGTTGCTAGGGTAGTATGAAAGGTTGCTAAATCTAGCAACAAAATTGCTAAGTTGGCAACACTGCTGTGAAGGCAGAGTTGGTTTATCTCCGTTTGCAGAGTTATTTCATTTTACTTCGTTATAAACAACAGACACGTGCAGAAGGGGGGTTTGGGTGCTCGAGCACCTGCCCTTTTTTCTCTCGGAGAGAAAGTTCCCCCTTCTTTGCACATGGATCCCCTATCCGCACCACTCACGATGCTCTTCAGCTTCGCGATCAACCCGTGCCTCAATCGTTAACCAGATTGGTTAACAAGCACCAGTTTCAAAATCCTTTTCAACGTGAACAACCAACTTTCTGTGGTAAAGTAATTGCCCTGTGAAGCCGTTCTACTATGCTGCTGAGGAGTAGATGATGTTTGCAGCACAGAATGATGACGCATGTCGCTCAAAAATTATGTAAAAGTCACATGAAATCCGACATAACAGTTCACACTGCGGTCGGATTGCAAAACATCAGATCCGTGTCTGATTTAATACTACATATGAAAGTGGCACAAATCTGAAGTGAAAATATGAGATTCCATGCGGTTTGTGCTCTTCACACTGTCATTACCTAAGTCACATGAGGGCAAAAAAATCAGATTCGGGCCACATTTGGCTGCTGTGTGAACGTAGCCTAAAATACTTTTAAAACAAAACATTACCTGCAGTGTTTCCCCTAGGTTTACAGTTTTGGGGGGCGTGGCTGTTCAGACTGACACCAACACAAGGAGTCATGGTGTTAATTTGTTTCTTTTAATGACAGCAGTAAATAACAACAATTATTTGACCTGTACAACTGTACAAGCTAAAAATTTACATTTATTTTTATATACTTTTTATCCACAAAGTGTGCAGCTTTTGTCACTGCCGTGTATCTTAATGGGCTTAATTACTTACTAAATAAAGTATACTTTTATACTTGACCTTTACTTAAGTATACTTCTTTTCCCTAAGGGTGCATTTACTTACTTACCAAGATCAGTCTTGTACAGCCAGGGGGAGTATTGCTGCTCTGACAGCCAAGTTATAATGCATTGAGCACATTTTCTCTCCAAGTATGAACCTTAAAGAACCCCTATTATACATTAAATAGGGTCATATTTTGGTTGTAAGGGTCTCCAACAACAGTCTAATATGCATGCAAGGTCAAAAAACACTTTCATGGCCTTATAATCTGCATTTATTTTTACCTAATTTTCCCAGCAACTCCCATATGAATCATTCAGTGATTCATTTGTTCCCAAACCCCTCCTTAGCGCGAAGCTAATCTGCGCTGATTGGACCAATGACAGCCTGTTGCAATTGGTCGACAGCGTTCAGCACGAGACAGAGTGAAATGCACAGCTTATCAACAATATAGAAGTAGTCAGAGTGCATACACGCTTCATATTAGTGTAAGGCGTGGATTTCGGCAGTGGGTGAATGTAAATACAGACGATCGGCTTGAAAATACGGACGACTAACTATTTTATTAAGCAAAAACTCCAAGAACTGGGGAGGAAATCGACACGCGTCTCCTAGCCTGTCACACTCTACCTCAGTGTTGCCAGTTGTAGCTGACTGATTCCAGCCCAAAAACTATCCAAAACCCGCCAAAATGCAAAAAAAACCCGCCGACTCATCTGGAAAACATGGTTGTGACAGTCGCAAAAAACACGATAAGTGTTTATACTCGCACAATCGAGTTAAAAACAGTCCAATTGAACGGGAAACCGCCCAATCTGGCAACTCTGCTCTACCTGCTCTTTTTTCACACACACACAGCCACACACACACACACATTACCCTCCTCCTCAGAGGACACAACACAAAAAAAAAAGTCCTTAACAGAAACATTCAAAAACAGAATACATAGAATGTATATTAAAGAAGCAACTTCACATTAGTTACTGACACCACAGAATACAGTACCCAGTTCTCACCAGTGTTATTGGGGTCAGCGCCTCCATAGAATAGTGAGGGCGGCGTCCCGTCCGACGACGCGCACCCCCTCCCTCCCGGTCCTCAATTTCCCCCAGTCTCCCGGATTTTTTGTGTGTGCATGAGTGCATTAAAGCAGTTCAGTTAAACACTAGCATATTGCTCTGTTATTAACAATGACACACATTCAGTATTAATCCACACAGTGGCAAAAGCTGAACTATTCTGAACCTTGACCGCCGCACGTGTGTAAGAACAGCTGACGGTAGCCATAGCAATGACAAACGACAGGATTGCAAGCTCACAAACACGTTTAAATCCGCAAAGAAAGCGGCACGCGTCGCGTTTTTAGGGTGGTTTTAGTCGCGATATGTATAAGTGTTATATGTTCTCATGGGCTTACCTGTACTCTGCTTTGCCCAATGATCACCAACCCTCATTACAAAATGGAGAAATAATCCATGAGCTGTGTATTGATAGTTCCTGTGGAGCTCTGTCAAAGTCTCATACATCAGTAGTCTTTTCTGATCCTTCCTTTTTTGCAAAAATAAACCTCAACCACTGACTCTTCACAGCTTCATCTTTGGGTAGAGAATATAACACGAACTTTCCCTCAAACTTCCAATAATATCCAGCTAAGCACAGCGTCTTCATGAATCATGACTTCAGGATCTGTTTATCTTCCTCTCTTTGCTGCTGTGTTAGTGGGTGGGGCCGCAGGTTTAAATTCGCGGGTCTGCTCGCGCAACCATTATGTTTCGTGTCTACGTCATGCCGAAACGGCTAAAGAATCGTTATCAAGACGATTCGTTTAAACCACTATGAGTCGACTCTTTTATAGATGAATCAATAGTTTTAAACGCTGTCCACTTTCAGATTTAAGCTTTAGCTGGATATTTCACTTCACTTAGAGCTGTGTTACACACTACATAGAAGGTCATTTTCAAAAACCCATAATAGGGGCTCTTTAAGAGAAGATCTTGCCTTACCTAAGAGAATAAATGAAGGATGCTGCATATTATACCTTAAACACATATCTTATAACCAGGTGTGAACGTGTCATGGCCAGAAGCAGCTTTACAAAAAGTAATTCGTCCATTCATTTTACTCTGGCTTAGTCTCTTATTTATCAGGGGTTGCCAAAGCGGAATGAACCGCCACAGAAAATAATATAACGCAGATATAAAAATAGTTTTGAAAAAATTACAATGCAATTTGGAAACATTGCAAATGATGAAAGAAGAATTCAACATGTCTCAATCAAGAACAAGTTTGGAGCGTATGTTTGATGCATAAGAATTAAAATGCAAACCTATAAATCCAATACTACTTTACTAAAAGGAAAGAGGTCTATAAACTACTGTTTATAGCAATGAGTGTAATGCAAGAATTTATATTATTAAATATTTATGTTAAAAAATAAAGTTTTATTAATCTAATAATTCCAGCCAGCTTTTAGTGAATTTGCAATATTGTCAAAACAGAACTTTCAGTTGTCATATATGTAAAAAGGCCTAAATGCATGCAGGACCATTCAAATATTTTGCTGGTCTCCATCTAATGACAGCAGATCACTCAGAGATAGAGGGATTTGCACTTGCGATTATTTTTACTGCTCTATTCATTTAACCGAAGAAATGTATTGCTTAGAACATTACTGTGCCACTCGCGATCTGTTGTCTTGCTCATTCACTCTCGTCGCCATGATTTCCGAGTATTTTAACTCATTTGCGGGAGACTCGCTGAGCTTCCGGGAGAGGTCAGGTTGGATAAGACGCTAGATGGGGGAGAACGCGTCACAGCAGCTCAAAACACTGGAGCTACAATGGCTGCACTTGCAACGAAGAATGCATCACTCGCGCGGGTCGCGCCAATAAACTAAACAGAGGTCCCATCACATCTGTATATATTTTAGCTGCTGCGACCGAGCGCATTACGCTCCCACACATCATTTACCTTTGGCTACTGACTATGCATAATATACGGGGTGAGCGCACGTGTGTCTTCGGTCCTGTCAGATGTGGCGCACAGTCTCATTCCCATACAGCAGAGATTGGCTGTGTAGAACTCCACTGTGCGCGATACAGAGAGCAGAAATATGTAATCACGCGATCATGTAGAGACAGAAATCACATGTCGTTGGGTAAATAAGATATTACATACGGCTATTTAGCTTGTTTATTAAAAGAAGTTGTGATCTGGTGCCATGGGCGTTGCTAGGCCTATTTTAGGGAGGCTGTAGTCCCCCTATGTTTCTACTCAGCCCCCCTAAAACTTTTGCGATTAGTTCATAAACTGTACACTAAATTATCGCCTCAGTCCCCTTTAAATTTGATAAGGAACAGCGGCAGAATTCGGATCCTCCCCGTCTTTTGTTTTTCATTTGATCAGCAAACCACAGCCGTGGACAGCGAGAGAACGAGGTGTGTGTTTATTGATAAATTGTTATAATATCTGCTTATTTGCAGTTCTTTGATATAGATAACCTTGTATCACCTGTATCCCAATGTCACGGAGGAGCAGTCGGGTTTTCTCGGCGTTCACCTCATCAGCACAGCTGTTTCTTCCAGCAAAAAATGTAACTCTTAATGAACATTTCGCTATTTTTATTTCAAAATAAACTACCAGGTGTTCACTGCCTCACAGCAAGAAGGTTGCAGGTTCGAACCTCAGCTGGGTCAGTTGGCGCTTCTGTGTGGAGTTTGCATGTTCTCCCTGCGTTCATGTGGGTTTCCTCAAGGTGCTCCGGTTTCCCCCACAGTCCAAAGACATGCGGTACAGGTGAATTGGGTAAGCTAAAATTGTCCGTAGTGTATGAGTGTGTGGATGTTTCCCAGAGATGGGTTGCGGCTGGAAGGGCATCCGCTGTGTAAAATCATGCTGGAAAAGTTGGCGGTTCATTCCGCTGTGGCGACCCCGGATTAATAAAGGGACTAAGCCGACAAGAAAATGAATGAATGAATGAACTACCAATATTAAACACTTTACAGTTCGTGTGGCGTTAACTATACCATACAGTCTTTCTTGCACAGAAAGGATTAAACACAGTGACAGAACCACTTAGAGACTGTACTCGTTTTAACTGTCACCGAGTCACTGACAGAGAAAGAAAAATCAAGTGTTGTCTAGTATTAAACAAATACTTCTTTATTATTTATTACTTTATTATTTATTTATTACTTCTTTATTAAATTTATTATTATCATTCAGATCATGAAATATGTGAATTAGCCTGTAAGTTTAAAAATATATATTTATATGTATGTCATTAATTATGTAAATTGTATGTATGTAAATTCATTAGAAAAGTGGCAGTTTATTTATTTATTTATTACATGGAAACAAAAAATGCACTTGAATATAGAAAGTGGTTTTTACTACAGTAAACAGGTGAGCCTATTTGGCTTATTCAGAACTCAAATGGTTATGCCTGTCTATGTAATACAGTGGAATATTAGTATACAACCCTACCATATTAAACATTTTTTTAAGTGTATTACTATTAAATTACTACTTATAAATGTAATATTAGGCTATATATATATATATATATATATATATATATATATATATATATATATATATATATATATATATATATATATATATATATATATATATAATTTTTATTTTTTTTAACCTTATAAGGAGCTGAGCCCCCCTAAAATGAAAATCCTAAAATCGCCCCTGTCTGGTGCTATATATAAATTACAATTAACTTGACTTTAAGGGGGGCGGGACACCCCTTATGTAATGGTGGAGGAAACACTGACCTGTCTTAAAGAAATACTTCAGCCATGGTGTCATTCTTTCTCCAGCATGCAAAAGTAACTCCAATATTGAGTCAGGATTTTAAAAAGTTTTGATTCAGCATTTGATTTTTCTGTGTGCACACAGACAAGGTGAGGCGGATCTGCGTGAACAGAGATGCACAGTTGTACAAATCTACATTTGTTGACAGACAGTTTGGGATACTTATCAGAATTATGGGAATTGTCGGCCTGACAATATTTAATTGGATGAACATTTTTTTAGTCTTCTGCCTTACCCGGAATATAAAAATACATATAAATACATTAAGATCATTTACTTTAATCATTACTAGTGGAATGTGAAGAGCCTTTCAACCAGCACAACAAAAAATGTTTCTGAAGACAATCACCTACTGCACCTTTAATGTCTGGCCTTAAGTATAGTGTGATATTTGTCAGTCAGATATACCTTAAATTGGTAAGATTTATGTAGTAGTCATAATAAACAGAACCTATTCTGGGGTCCGTTTTTTTTTTTTTTCAAATTGCAGATTACTATTAGAATAGTGATTATTATTTCAATTATTTTGTTATTGATGATTTGATACAATCCAGGGGTGCGTTTCCGAAAACCATCGTTAGCCAACTAAGATCGTAAGTTCCATCGTTACAAACATAGTTTGTTGATTTGGCATTTCCCAAATCCATCATTCCAACAGACATTCGCAAACTGCGTCGCAAACTTGTATGCTTGCAACTACACCTCTGGAGCTGTGGTTCGAAATATAGTTCCTGGCTGTGTGCTAATCCCAGTTATCCCCCCTACACCCTATTCGTTTAGAACATGTTGACATTTAAACTATTATTAAATTATTTAAAAAAAGCATTAAAGTCATCACTCTGAGGTGTAATTTGCTTTCAAAGTATTTTTACAGTTCAGTTTTAGCAATTTTAATGTTTACAATTGCGCTCCCTTCGCAGTGCACTTTGAAAACATTGATGTCATTTTGAACACAGCTGTGGCTCATGACGAAAGCTATAGGTGACCTATTTAAAAGCAGAATTTATGTTATGTCTCCAAAGCTTGTAAAAACAAAAAACATAATATACGTTAATGCTTTTAATTTATAGTAGGTTATTGTACTATACATGACATGGGCCTGTTGGTTGGAACATTTCTGCAGTGGTTTGCATGTCAAATTGTAAAAGTAAACTTTTCAAAAAATAAATAAACACTATCCTATGATGACATCATCATCATTAATATTATTAATATTGTTATTAAGTATAATTTTTTTCATTCCCTAATGAATATTAAATAAAATGTAATAATAAATAACCATAATATTTATTTATTTATATGATTTATAGAAGATATTAGAATACGTGTTAGCTTTTGTAAGTGATTTTATGTTTTAGAATAGAATATGTAATGTTCTAAATAATATTTGTAAAGGAAACACAGGTCCTATATGTGTCGTAATATGGAAAACGAAAACGAGTGAATGTTTTTTAAATGTGTGTGCGTGTAAAGCAATATAATTTGCACAAAGAAATTATGGGCTTCTTCTCTAAAGAAGTTGTTACCACCCTGTTTAGAGCGTCATTATGGGCATTTTATGTTATAACTAATGTGGTTAAAACGATGGATCTGCGACAGAGAAACTACAGGTTTTGGTAAACACTCGTCATTTACATTTTTATTTTTTTTTTTCCAAATGATGCATTGTACTATGATAGTTCAGCCGCAAGGTATGTCGTTGTTTGGGAAACGCACCCCAGGATAGTTTTGTTCTTCAAAATTTCATCTGAGAGTTGTTGTCCTAGCAACAGGTCTGGAAGCTCAAACCTGCTCAGGAACAGGCTTATTTTATATAAAGAAGATTAGATTGTGTAATTTCAAGCAAAAGCTGTATTAAAAGTATGTACCAACTGCTGACATTTGCTTACAATAGTAACCTATAGGTTATATATGTTGTATGAACTTTGAAGGAATAGCGAAAAATATAACTGTAATAATATTTTTAAAAATAATATAACTGTAAAAACACATTTACACTTTTAATATTTATTAATATTATACTTTTTTTTTTTTTTTTTATAAAACTTATGTAACCTACACTCCGAAATAAAGGTACAAAAAGTGTCACTGGGATGGTCCTCAGCAAGGGGTTCAAATAGAACATTTTTAGTGACAATGTAGACACTTTGTATTTTAGAAAATGCCAATATGGGCATTTTAGATTCAAACGTGTACTTTTAAAAGGTACTGACCGATCAAGCTTTTGTACAATGTCTGTATGATAATAGACATGGCCAATATTTTTGTTTTGGCCTAAAAGTCATGCACACATCTTGACAGCTAACATGCCTGTGAGTTGATGTTTCACAAAAGTTGCAGATATCTTCCGATATCAAAATGCTTTTTTAAAATGTATTTAAACAGCAGTCATGCCCTCTATGCCACATGATTAAGAAACTTGAATAGTATCCTATAGAAAATCTGCTCTAAAAGTAAAACTAAACAAATTGCTAAATACTCTTGACACATGAGTGTAAAGCCTGTAGCAAACAACAAATACGCAATGTCATTGCATATCATATTTAAACTGTTTGCTATGAATTTTGTCATTTTGATCACATTGATAATTGAATATTAATCAGATGATGTCATTACACTGCTATGTCCTTTACAACAAACACACCAAGATCTCAGATCCACACACACATCCAGTTCTTGCATTGTAACCATGTTTAACCATGTTAGTAGTTAAGGTTAAGATCCTGTGAAGTGTTTTTAAATGTGCATTTTGTATTCAAAATGTGACGTACGGAAACCTGAAAAGAGGGTGGGTCATAGTGTAGCTCCTCCCCTTTTAAAAAACCGCCAATAGCACTTTGCTTTATCACAGCTCTCCAGTGAGAGCAGTTGATCTCAAGCGCATCAAATGAAAAGTAAATGAGAAGTGTCTCAAAGGGGTCGAGACTTGTCAGGTACTAGAGAGCATTTGATTGGTCAAGATTTCATGAAAAACTGAAGTATGAAGTGACTTTTTTTCAAAAAAAAAACTTATTTTAATTTCACAGGACCTTTAAATGAATTAATGTAATTTTCTAAGTAAACAGATTTATGCTGGTAATAAGCAGTCTGAACAAATACTAATTTAAATAAAATGCAAATAATGATAATAACTTGCCTTTCATGTTTTTGTCTTCCAGAACTCAAACAAGCTCAGAATATGATGAATGTGCTACAGTGAACCAGCTTTTTAAAATCGTATTGCTGAAATAAACACATGCACAGAATCTGTCTGTATATATAAATAATAATGTGATTTTATAAAAAGACTAATGTTTTTTTAATGTAAAGTCTTTTTCTTACATAACTCAACCCTCTCTCATAACAGCTATATATATTACCATGTGACTGTGCAAGAAATAAAATGTTTGAACACAGAAATAAAATAACAGTTTTGTGTCCATCACACAGTTTCATATTTCAAGTTACTTGCCATTTTATTTGGCTAATTTTTGTTGTTTGTTTTGTTGGAAAAGTCTATAATAAGTTTATCCTAAGAATATAAAAACATATTAATTATTTTTCCTGCCAGATCTGTAATTATTACTGTTTAAATTATGTTGAAGAATTATTTAAATTTATTATTTATTACCTCTCGGCCTTGAGAATGTTCAGGCATATATATATATATATATATATATATATATATATATATATATATATATATATATATATATATATATATAGGAATATGCTGAATTCCTCATATTTACAACTACTCATTATTCATCTTAAAGGATAAAATGTTATATAAACTTTTCCTCAACACCACTCATATTGTGTCTAAACATTTTTGAGCATTTACAGTTGTAGGTATTCATATGCTCTGCTAAAATAAGAAAACAAACTACAACTCCCATGATGCCCTTTGCTAGTTTCATAAAGAGGCGCGTTTCCAGGATTGTATAACTATCTTCAGGAGCGCAAAGGTGGGTTTGTGCACGATTTCTTTGATATAAATAAGCGATATACTTAACACTATATTACTCGTATGGAGCGTAAGTCGCTATGCATCAGTTTACAATCTGCGTGCGTGTAGCATCTAACGCCCAACTAGCTGCAGAATCGTTCATAGTATTGTGTCGTTCAGGTGGAGGAAAAGAAAAGCACAGAACGCTTGAGCGATGTTTTGATTGATACGTATTCATACATGTGCACTCAAGTTTAACAAGCTTTACATTTAAAAAAAATATATTAATTGTCACGTATTCATTCATACACAGTACGATGTAAAACTACTACAAACTACCCTCATCTTAAATTAACTAAAGCAAACTAGCTTAAAACTGTATTTTTATGATGAAATTAGTCGTGGTTGTCACTTATTGCTTTCATTTTATTAAATTGACAACTACAATAAGGGTAGAAATCTATATAGACATCTAAATAAATAAATAAATTATGGTAAAAGAGTTGCAAAAAGAAGAAAAACAAGTTTGACCCCCTTATAAATCCTAATTCTTTGCCAGGTTAAGCACTTCTTTTATTAGTAAATTAACAAATAATTAATAAATACTTCTTAAATTAATAAATTTAAAGGCTATAAGCCTGTGAGGCTTGATTTGTGAAAACTTTCAAATAACAGTTGTATTGACATTGACCACACGTTTCATTTTTTTGTTCACAGCCTATTTCACACAGTGAGAATGCCAGAAGGTCCTGAGCTGCATTTAGCAAGCCTGTTTGTCAACAGGATGTGTGAAGGACTTGTGTTTACTGGAGCTGTAGAGAAATCTGAAGTCAATAAAAATCCTGAGGTCCCATTTTGCTGTGATGCCTACTGCATCAAAGCACAGTCCAGAGGAAAAGAAGTGAGACTTACACTCACGCCTATTAAAAATGGTGCAAGCGGTAAACGAAAGATTGATGAACGGCAGTCCCAGCAGCCAATGAATGTGGTTTTCCGATTTGGGATGTCAGGCTTTTTCCGCTTCACCTTAGTAGACGAACTTCCGAAACATGCCCACCTGCGGTTCTACACTAATGAGACTCCACGCAGGGTTCTGAGCTTTGAGGACACCCGCAGATTTGGCAGCTGGCAACCAAATGGGAGCTGGCAAAAAAACAGAGGGCCTTGCATTATGTTTGAGTATGAGAGCTTCAGGTAAGGTAGAAAAAATGACTTTGCCAATGCACTAAACAGCAATGGTGCAGTCACATTTACCTGTCACCAACCCCCACCCCCCCAATTACACTAATTAGTGCAATTACACAAATTTTCTATTTATTTCCTAAAAAAATTTGTGACATTTAAAGCACTATTCTGAATTAGCTTGTCGGCTGGTCATCATAACCACACCTTTCACTATTTTAGCCAAACTAGTATTCCAAATCAATTTTAATATGGTACACTTTTGGTGCTTAACACCTTTTTATTGATCATTTTTTGTTTCAAGGATAAGGTACAAGATTTACAATCAAAGTTACTTGTAAAATGTTTTCTCTATTTAAAAAAAATACAGTAGCGAAAAAATAAAGATGACTTCTCTAATGTCAGATGGCATGTTTTCTTGCACAGCTGGATGTTGGACACATGAAAAATATTTGTTAGCATTGGCCAAAACTTAGCTGAAGTCACAGCGAAGCGACAGCCAACAGAGAATTCGCCTTGGTCTTAAAGCCTTTTTCGATGGGTTATTTTCACCGTGATGGCATAGCAGTCAAAGTAGGACAAGTGAGCTCATGTGGGACAAATTCTGGACCTTTGTCAGTGAGGGGTGGGTCTTCCGAACCACCCAAAATGTGATCACAAATTGTGAGAATGAAAACATTTAGCCCACTGTTTTAGATGGAAAATTTAAAGGGATAGTTCACCCAAAACTGAAAATTCTGTTGTTATTTACACCCTAATTACTTGCTTCAAACCTTTAAGAGTTTCTTTCTTCTGTTAAACAAAAAAAAAGAAGAAATTCTGAAGAAAGCTGAAAACCTGCAATCATTGACTTGCATCATTTTTCCTACTTTGGAAGTCAAAGTACATGTTTATTTAAAATGTCCTGTTTTGTTTTCACAAGAATAAAGAAACTAATGAAAGTTTTGAACTACTTGAGGCTGAGTAAATAGTGTGTAAATCTTTATTTTTGGGTGAACCATCCCAAAAGTCACCACACTGACCAACAGGAAACTACCTGATTTGAAGGTGAATACTGTGTAGGCAATGGCTATTAACACGAGCTGTGGACCTGCTAATGTGACTGCACCTAATTATAATATACACAGTAAATATTCAAATTAGTATCATTTTTTAAATAATAATAACATATTTAAATATTTCAGGGAGAATGTTGTTTCTAATCTATCTGACAAGGCATTTGACAAACCCATCTGTGAGGCTCTTTTAAATCAGAAGTACTTCAATGGGATTGGGAACTATCTTCGAGCAGAGATCTTGTTCAGGTAATCCACTTTTTCAATGTTTAAATTAAATTAGAGATCCACTGGTTGACCCACCATCAATCATAACTAGTCAGTTTTAGCACTTGCTTGTAAAAAATCTGATATAAAAATGATTACAAACAGTGCATCCCTAAATCAAAGGCAGGACCTAAATTTTCTGAATGAGATCACACTGTCTAGTTCATTTCACTTATTTTATTGAATCCCATGAACTTTTCCTTATTTTGATGGCCTACTGTGACTTTCATGTCAATCTATATCTAATTCTTACACAAAGAAACTGACTGTTTCTCCTTCATATCTTTTTCAGATTACAAATCCCTCCATTTAAGAAGGCACGAACAGTTCTAGAAGGACTTGAGCTGAAAGAAGAAGATAAAAAGAAGGTCAAAAAGGAGATTTCAGTTGCAGAGGTGAAGGAATCTGGCCTTCCAGTCTGTGTCAGTCTATTAATAGGCACTTGGTTCGGCATAAATCATTGCTTTGTTCTGTGTTAATTAGGCTACAAACACAACTGCGAAGAAGGGAGTTAAGACTGAGACCCCAGACCTCCTTTCGTTATGTCACACTGTTCCTTGGGAAGTGGTGAATTTGGGTTGGTTTACTTTGAAACCAATTATTATTAACTGTTTTTGCACAACTGTACATGCTTAGCGTTGAAAATTACAGAACCATCATGGTTTAGATGAGTATCCATGCACTTCATTTCTTCATCATTAGGAGGAAAGGGTTATGCCCCTGCAAAGGGGGATTATTCTGTTCTACAGGCCTGGATGAGGTGTTACTCTGTGGATGGAATGAACTCATTAAATGACCACAATGGACGGACAATTTGGTTCAAAGTACAAGCTTCTAAATCTTAATTCTAAATCTGAAAGCCATTGACTAACATGCATAGTTAATTTTTTCCATTGTTTTCTCTGTTTCAGGGAGATCCTGGTCCTTTGGTGCCTAAAGGTATAATAACTCTGATGTAGTAATGGAATGAATGCAAAATGACATCTATCTATGCTACAACTAGCTTGTAACTAAAAATCCTCTTGCGTTAGGTGCCAAATCCCGCAGAATTGTGTGGAAAACACAGAAAGGTGATCATGATTACACTGATTCAAAGGTAAAAGACTGTTACATTTTATAATACTTGGGTTCCTGAATGGATTCAAATGAACATTCATCGACATCTGCTTCACTCTAGAAAGCCAAACGGACACCCACTGACAGCATTAAAAAAGAAGCATCTGTCAAGAAAATGGGCAACATAAAAGTACAGAGAAAAATAGGAAGCTCCAAAACACAAAGAGGATCAAAAAGGCAGGTGAAAGTCACAAGAATTGTCAAGTCAGAACCTGCAGACAAAAAGAAAAAGCCTAACGCCAGTGAAAAGAGGAGCTCGAAAGGTCAGAATTTTACATTATATGGCTACTTTCAGTATTATATGCAATGCGAGTATGCTCAGATTTGATCTTAGAATGTGTGTGTACACTTAAATCCATGGCGATGTTCTAATTTATAAAAACAGTTTTTGACGTGGTACTTGCCACCACATCAAGATCTGAACAGGTGTACACACTTTTTGCTGAAACTTGAGCATTTTCAAGCATATAAATTCTTATATTGGTGCGTGCTTTTTTTGATTGCAATTAAATTAACTAAGGGGGCCTTACAAGGCAGAGATCATTTGCATTTACAGTTGAAATCAGAATTATTAAACCCCCTTAGAATTTTTTTTTCTTTTTTGAATATTACCCAAATGATGTTTAACAGAACAAGGAAATTTTCACAGTATGTCTGATATTTTTTTTTTTTTTGGAGAAAGTCTTATTCGTTTTATTTCATCTAAAATAAAAGTAGTCTATAATTTTTAAAAACTATTTTAAGGTCAAAATTATTAGCCCCTTTAAGCTATATATTTTTTTGATAGTCTACAGAACAAATCCTTGTTATACAATAACTTGCCTAATTACCCTAACCTGCATAATTAACCTAGTTAAGCATTTAAATGTCACTTTAAGCTATATAGAAGCATCTTAAAAATATCTAGTAAAATATTATTTACTGTCAACATGGCAAAGATAAAATAAATCAGTTATTAGAAATGAGTTATTTAAACTATTATGTTTAGAAATGTGTTGATGAATCAACACATTTATGGGGGGGGCAATTCTGATTGCAACTGTACAATTGTTTTTTTGTTTTTGTGCACTGAATCACACTTTTGTGAAATGATCTTAGAACAAATTGAGAACTATTTCTGTGCAACATTTTATAAATGAAGCCCCAGATCCTTTTATTGTTTTTTTTAGTTCCCCCAAAGATTGAAAGTAACAGAATAAAAGGCAGACGTGTGACGGAAGTGAATAAAAAGAATTCTACCACCTGCAGGAAACGCACAACAAAAGGTTTGAATTGACCTTTCATTACGGAAGCAAACTGTGATTGGTAAGTTGTTGTGTTTTGTGATGTTGACTCTCTCTTTGTCTGAATCCTGTAGCAAAACCACAAAGTCGTGGCACAAAATGATGCTGTTCTAGATGGTCACTCAATGATCAGAATACTTTTCAAAAAGAAGCTAAATCTGCAAGCTACTGTAATGTACAACTCAGTCCCTGTTTATTTTGAAATCAATAAAAAAAAAAAAAAAAAGAAAATATATTTTTTGCTGTGCAGTGCCTGCTTGTGCTTTTGTCTTTTCTCTCTCTCAGGCCAGGTATATTAAACAGGACAAATTGAAACAAGGGTGCAATCTCATACAAACTTTATTGATAGTGAAACATTAGCAATAGTTCACCCAAAAATACAAATTCTGTCATAATTTACTCACCCTTTACTTGTTCCAAACATGTTTGAATTTTTATTTTCTGCTTTTGAAAATAAATGAAGATATTTTGAAGAAAGCTGGAAACCTGTAACCATTATGGAAGTCAGTGGTTAAAGTTTTTCAGCTTTCTTCAAAATATCTTCTTTAGTGTTAAACATAATAAAGAAATTCATAAAGGTTTGGAACCATTTTATGGTAAGTAAATTTTATTTTTTGCGGTGAACAAATGTGTGACTTCTGGACATTGTCTAAATAAAAAACACAGGCAGCAATTCAAATAGACAAGATTAAGCTGATGATAATCAGGCTTAGATTATTTACTAAAACCCCAGAGGTGTATTGCACAAAAGTGGAATTAAGAAAGCCAGGATAACAGAAAAAGTGCAGCTTGACCTAGTTTAATAGGGTCCTCCTGGCTTAGTCCGTTGCACATTTGCTGATCCAGGATGAGAAAGTCGCTTTGTCAAGCCTGATGTTGACAGCCAGGATATGTCCACATTTGTTAACAGACCACTGTATCGATAACAGAATCAATGATACAAGTATGGATAAAACCCGATGTGAGCCAATTAAGTAACGAGTGGAAAAACACCTCTCTCGCGCATCAATCTAGGAAGTCCCATTACTTTCATTCAGAGAATTAACATATTAGGTGAGACATATTGACAAATTAAATAGTTCACTTTGTCTTAAATGTGACTGGTGAAAATTTATGCTATTATTGAATTCATCATGTATATTATTGCAAACACTTACAAAATATTGATTTCAATATCAAGATATATATTTTATCTGTTTAGTTTAATCTATGATTATTTATATAATCACTTTCATTTATAATTTTTCTTTGTAATTGAGTATTTAATCTATTATGTTTCATCATCAAAAAAGAATTATAATCATTATATATATATATATATATATATATATATATATATATATATATATATATATATATATATATATATATATAATGTATAAATATACATATTAATAACAAAAAATAGAAAATTGTTGACTTTCTAGTTTTTAATTTTTTGCAATATCTTATTTAAATTTAAATGTATTATCTTTCTATACCTAAAGATGTTAGGTGAACAAAGTCTTATTAGAATGACTAACTTAACTGTTAAATAAAACTCTTGTTTAAATGCAGTAAAAATTGTCTAAATTCACAGAGAACTGGATAAAATATTCATTTTTAGAAGGGGCTGTACTCATTTATGTTGAGGACTGTACAGTTGAAATCAGAATTATTAAACCCCCTGAATTATTAGCCCCCTGTTTATTTTTTCCCTCAATTTCCGTTCAACGGAGAGATTTTTTTCAACACATTTCTAAACATAGTTTTAATAACTCATTTCTAAAAACGGATTTATTTTATCTTTGTCATGATGAAAGTAACTAATATTTTTCAAGACATTTCTATACAGCTTAAAGTGACATTTAAAGGCTTAACCAAGGTAATTGGGCAGGTTAGGGTATTTAGGCAAGTTGTTGTATAACAATGGTTTATTCTGTAGACTATCGAAAAAAAAATATAGCTTAAAGGGGCTAATAATTTTGACAATAAAATGGTGTTTAAAAAATTAAAAACTGCTTTTATTGTAGCCAAAATAAAACAAATAAAACTTTCTCCAGAAGAACAAATACTGTGAAAATGTCCTTGCTCTGTTGAACATCATTTGGGAAATATTTAAAAATGAAAATATATTTATTTTTTAAATAATTCTGATTTCAACTGTATATGTATTTTTATGTCTCTTATCTATATTATCTATATATATGAACATATATAAAACGATTGCCAATAAATCTAAACATTTTAAATTCTAATAGTTGGAAAATATTTGTAAAGTGCACGGAGCGACTGTAAAACCCTTTAGTTTCTTGTAGCATTAACGAAACTAACATATAAATCATTAGGATTAATCCTAAGCCTGGTTGTTAGCCTCCTCTGGAGCAGGCTAGCAGCAAAGAATAAATCTCCATATTAAGTTAATTTAGCATAAATTAGTGACTCATGGCTAAATTAAGCCAGGATAGCCTCAAAATCCCATCTTAATCCCTTATCTTACTTTTATGAAATACCCCTCAGGTCAGATTTGTTGTTGTTGTCACAAGCACAAATAAATCACAATGCATTATTTAAAAAATATCTCAAACTTTGTCTGAAACAAAAATTTCCTGCAATGAAGTTACTAAAACACCTATGCCCACGTTCATTTATATTAAAGATCCCACGAATAATGTCAGAATCAGTGCTTTGTTTGGATTGACTAATTTTTCACTGGGAGTTTACACTCAAGGGATTCACAAGAGAATGAATAAACAACTGTGTTTCAGACTCACAGTACGTCATTACCCTGTACTGAACTTTTATTCAGCTTTGCCAAGGTAAATTAAAATTTCACTAATAAAGAATGACCCACATAATGCATCATAAATCAAATGTAATTTTACATGAAAAAAAACATACTAATAATAAAGCTTAAGTTGCCAATATGAAAATCTACTTGGGGATTTTAATCAAGTGGTTTAAGCATCTGCGGCATAATCGACATACAATCAAACGCATCACTGTATAATCAAGAGGAGAGATCTGATCTGAAATGGTTTGAATGTTAAGGATATTCCAGAAGTGGTCTCTGACACAGGAATTTTGAAATCTGGGCGCTCCAAGAGATCACAACTGTAAAGACAAGTTATGAATTAATGTACATACATATGAATTATGCAAGTTATGAATTAGTGTTTTTGGCAATGTTACGACAGAACAAAGTATGCATTGTGCACTCACTGCCAGACTTCTTGTAAAAGAAGGGAGGTTGACAATGTCACAGTCACACTGCTTCCGTGAGACTCATAGAGGCGAATAATAAGGGCATTCTCTTTTCTTTCCGCCTGTGAGGAAAGAAGGAAACAGTTGGTGCTGACAAAGTGACTAAAAAGGAAAGGGCACTGTCTGGACATTTGATGAGTGGCCACCTTTTTTATGGTTTCCAGGATGACACCAGGTGAGCTTACGGAGAATGCACTCCAGGGTTCAGGAATGACACCATGATGGACACGAAGCGGGTAGTTAAAGTTGTAGGCATACTGGATAACTGAAGCTTCCTGAAAGGTGCCTTTTCAGACACACTGATGTTATTCAGAGTTGTCTGAGAATTGATTATACTGCATATAATTTCTATGTTCAGGATGTACAAACCTGCATGTGGCATCAACGCATAGCTAAAAACATGATCCCCCATATCAGCATTGGGATCTGGAGCTTTTGGAGCCCGCAAACTGGAAAAAACATTTTATTTCAATAACCTGTTTGAAAATTTGTGATAAAGATCATGTTTGTTAATTTAGAGTAGGTAGCTTACAGGGACAAGGTCATGATGTTTTGATGGACAGAGTAGCCATATTTAGAGTCGTTAAGAAGAGCCACGCCAAAACCATGCTCAGACAGATCAGCCCATTTGTGTCCCCACACCTATTAAAAAAACAATTTCACACATAACGTAAGAAGCGATAATGAAACCTAAACCACAGATGTTATAAAAAGATGAGAATTTGCATCAAACTCAGAGTTGTGGAAACACATTAAATGTAAACTTATGTACATTTATTGGACAAAGCACACAAAGTTCTTAATCTGGTTTAAGCTAAAGAACCAAGGTTTGCAAAATCGTTTTATTGGTGCTTGGACAAGTTGTACACTTGGCAAAAAGACACACCAACAGAGTACTTGTAGACTTGGGCAACTTGTAGTATAAACACTTCTAACTATAGCTACAACTACCAAAACAGATAAAACAAATTTTGTTCCTCCGGCTCTACTTTCATTTAGAGCAGGGGTGTCCAAGCTCGGTCCTGAAGGGCCAGTGTCCTGCTGAGTTTAGCTCAAACTTGCTTAAACACACCTGCCAAGAAATTTCTGTTATATCTAGTAGGAACTTGATTAGCTGGTTCAGATGTGCAAACGCAAACTAGTGCGTCAAGTTTCGCAGGTCACTGCGTTGGAAAGTTCAAGCTTGGTGAACTCTGATCTGCGAAATCGCATTACTTGACTGTGTGAGACCAATCGAGGATCAAAACATGGGCTGTTTCTTAATTCCAAAAACACAGAGAAAGGACTTGTGTTCTTGTGGAGGTGTTCTCGGAAGAACGAACTCAGGAGACCGCGAGAACAGAGAATGTGTCCTGTGAGAAATGAGATGCTGCGTTCTTCCTGATGGTCACATGACCTTCACAAGTTTTTAATGGAAAATTA
The DNA here is from genome assembly GCA_903798195.1 of Danio kyathit. Classification (NCBI taxonomy): domain Eukaryota; kingdom Metazoa; phylum Chordata; class Actinopteri; order Cypriniformes; family Danionidae; genus Danio; species Danio kyathit. The sequence goes on from LR812543.1 coordinate 29,848,392, forward strand.
TTTAAACATTACAGCATTCATACAACGAGTTATTATTTTTCCCCTTTTGACAATATGCATAAAGACTTTACAAATATACGTTGCACAATACAAATAAAACTGATTTTAATACAAATTTCAACAAATAAACACCCTTAATGTGTTTATTCCTTTATTAAGATTTTCATGGTGATGTTTATATTCACCGTTTCATTTAGGGAAACTCCTGAGATAAATATGTTATATCTCTGAACTTTAATATTAATGTATATAAAATGCTGCACTTCCCACCTCCAGTCGCAATGACTTCTGGGACTTCTAGAGCGAGTTCAGTGCTCAAGTCTGTATCGGTGCGTCCTCGATATCAAGAACACACCCTGGAAGTTTCACGCATCTTCCGTTCTTGCGGTCTTGAGTATTGAAACTGACATTTGGCAGTTGATGATGACGTTACATGAGAACACAAGGACACAAGATCACTGAAGAACGCATATTGAGAAACAGCCATGACCTCTCTGTACATAATTTTAAAATATGGAGCAATCTTTTGCTTTTTTAAATGTCTAATCATCTTGTTTAATTCCGCCCCTTTTCGCAGTGCTGTACGGCAAGCTCAAACTCTAGTGTGACCGCAGCATTAGAGTTTAGCTTGATTAGGCCTGGAGTTGCAGTATGGGGTCCTATTTATCATTGTATGATTATAAAGTGTTCTCAAAAGAAATGCTTTGCAGCAGCAAGCTCCCTCTCCTTGCATTTAGCCAATACTACAATTTGTGAGAACCAATACTTGACAATCTACTACTACTACAGAATGTGGTCTGTTAAGGAGGACAGCAGGGTGGAATTTAGGATACAACTAATTTTGGAGGTCTTTCAATATTTAGTAAGACTGGAGCTATGGGGGTGACCTGCTATAGAAGATTAAAAATAGACCCTGTACCTCAAAACGAGCCCAGTCCCAGGAGGTATTTCTGTGAGTAGGCCTCTGCAAGTGTCCAAACTGTATCTCGTAGGTAGCCTCTGGGCTGCGCACTTGCACAGGGAACTCTACCTTTAGAAACTTATGTGCCTCTTCCCAGACCACCTGGAAACAAAAGTTTCTTTAGAAATCAGTTGATTAAGTATTAAGCATAGGCGGTCAACTTCCTCTAATTCATCTTTCCTCACATGTGTTTTGAATTTGATATAGGGGCAGCAGGCATCCAGAACAATCTCCTGTCGAATAGTGCTTTTTCCGTTAATCCTTAGAGAGAAGGAGACACTGGCCTGAATTCCTCCTGATCTTAGCACCTTGGCAGGCTCAATGACCTCAATTACAGGCTTCCTATGAAAGTAGAATAATTGCCATCATTATTCATTTTGGCTCAGAATCTGTTCCCACCCACTGAAATGACAAGAAATAGACTCACCTTGTTTGAAGGTGGTAGTCCATCACATCCCACGCATCCCAATACAAAGGTACATCATCAAACAATGCAAACTGATTCCCAAAGCAACCCTCGGAAATGGTTTCCCTTAAAAAACACAAATTATTTGCTGGCACCAAGTACTCTAAACAAACCTATGAAGCACTCTGTTAGAAGGTCTTACATTATGACTAACCTGTTTGTTTGGATTAAAAGCAGTGACCTCAAACGGCCTAAATGGTCTATAGTTGCCTTCAAAAGACCGTTCTCCATTATGATGGTGCCATTGACCTGTGTCACAAAGAGCACCCACTTAATGACGAAAATGTGTGGGATAAAGAAAAATTTGAAAGGACAGATATTGTCCAAGGGAATCAAGTACCATCATTGTGGCAATAACAGACTCAGCAGACTCAGCTGTCTCCTTGACATGAGCTACACCCACGCTAGGGACTCTCACCAAGGCTGTGGAAACTGGTCGGGACAATAATGGAGTATGTGGTTCAATGAGCCTTACTGTACTTTAATATTGTCTTGCACAGTCATTGCACAAGTAGCAATTATCTTTGCAGTTGACCTAAACTAAGGTCACATGAACAATGTATTGTTTTGTCTGGGGAAGGTACCTAATCTTGTGTCTATGTCCTTCCTTGGTAGTGATATGACTTCAGTTCTCTCCCAAGATAAAGTGTTCAGCACAGCAATACCATTGTCAGGAGAGGACGGCAGTGATTTGCAAGCATCAAGAAGAAGTCTGGATGCCGTGGTGTGTATCTCTGAAATGTTAGGTTCATTCACACCACAGACACAGGAAACAGGCAATCATCATTATGAATCATCATGATGATATCACTACTCATGCAAGAATCATCATACTTTCATTACTTTGCAGACTGAATCACCAAATTGTGTATCATGAGGGGATAAGATGGAATGCTTGGAAGAATGTTTACACGTCTGTTTCCCATACTGTTAAAATGAGTAAGGACTTAAGTTTCAAAATGGTAAAAAAAGTACCAAAAAAGCAGTTCAAATGACTACTATACAAAATAATCCAAGTATTCTCAAACTATTCAACATTAGCTTTGTTTCAACATGAGTTTGATGATTTTTTCCCCCCCCAAGCGTTTCATTCAGAGCATTTTCTGTAAAGGGCTCCCCGGCTCTGGAGGATGTTGCCAACTACAATATAAACAGTACATGACATAAAACTTTTCTGGGGATCAGAGATGTGAATTAGCATATGCTACATTTTCTCTCATTCTCTTTATACAAGGCATATTTTTCAGCTTTGGCTGGATTAATGACTTCCTTTTAATATAAACATAAATAATAATTAAAAAAAAACACCCAAATGTCAATAATGGCTCGTTTCCACGGACTGGTACAATATGGTACGGGTCACCTTTATCAGGCTTGCGTTTCCACTGCTAAAAAGGTACCAATGGTACTTTTTGGTGAGTGTAGTGTACGACAGAAAGTTGCAGTCAACGTCATTTTAGCTCGGGAAAATGTCTACAGTAAGCTGTACGGCTCACATATCATATAAGAAGCACTTCACAAAACAGATGCTTTATACACATAAATACTTCTGTATAAATGTTTATTACTAACTTTTCTATGAACATGAGTGGATTATAACTGCAGATCAATGACACTGCGAAATAGCCTACTGTAACGTCTGTAATTATATAAAATAAATAAATAAATGCAACATATATAAACACATACAGACCATTACAGTCTCCGATATGTTACCACTTACAAAAAAACTACACACTTACATTTAGTCCTTATTTAGGTTCAAAACAACATGAAATATAGCCCACAGTCAGTGCAAACCTCTCATGATTTAATGTGTCTTTAATCTTCAGCAGCACGTGTAGCCTCTTGTTAGAAAGTAATTACATCATTCCGAGTTCATAATAGTCCAAAAGGTGATAATAATAGTTAAACATGGCAGTTTGTTCACGTTTGCTGAAAAAATAATGCACTCCTTTTTTCTGGCTTCTCCTTTGTTTTTCCGTGCGTCACTCTCGCACTTGTCAGTTTCTGACAGGATCAGGTTTCAAAAGCACGTCAATAATCAAGCGCACGTTATTATCATCAGCTCAAGAAGTTTATTTCAAATATAGACGCGTGGCGAGCGCAAGCAAGAAAGCGAAACTGCTCGTGCTTCAGACTGGCTCGTAAAAAATTATGGGGCACAGGGTATGTATGTATGTATGTATATATAATTACGCTGTAATCTCTCGGCTGTGTTGAAAACATAGCGGCTTCTTTGTTTTCATTTTTACTTGTTGCGTGAGCGAATGACGTATTTTTGTAAACCAATAGCATTCAGCTGCGCGTCTAGCTCCGCCTTTTGGTACCCTTTCTTGTGTTTGGTACCCTTTTGAAAGGGTGCCGAAAAAGGAGTATGGTACGGTTTGGTACGCCTTTTGACAGTGCAAACGGCCATAAAAGCGTACCGTATCGTACCACTCAGTGGAAACGGGCCATAATAATAATGATAATATATATATTTTTCGATAATAAAAAAAATTATTAATATAAAGTTTAATAAAAATCTAAAATTTGTGTTTTTTTCTCCAACAAAATAATTAGGACATTCATGCGATCATACAGACAAAATAATAATAATAACCAATGACTAGTTTGCCACGGAGTTTAGTTATTCAAATCACATGATTTTTTTGTGCATGGAGAAACATTATTTAAAAGTGATTCTATTGTAGTTTGCACATGACTTCTTATAAAAAATAAAAAAAACACCACACTTCTCATTCTGGTGCATATGTTTTCATCCATATTTTATGAGTTGACCGAGACAAAACAAATTTTTGAAGGGACAGTCTGTTGGAAGTTCTTATTCCTTTGATCTTAGAACTCCAGTTACCACTACCTCTCATGAGTCCTATACACAAACAATGCTGCCTCATGTTTGACGTAGATGTATGAATGAAAAATTACCCTAGCAAAACACTTTCAGACAATTGCTTAAATTTCAATATTTTTTGTCACACAAAGCTTTTACATTTGAAAACCTTTTGATATTTTTACCCTTTTAAGTAGTTTTTCTTTTTATAAGTTATTTTTAAGCTTGGCAGACATTTAATTTTTTTTATATAAAATAAGGGCGTGTCAACAATAAAATTTTAAGCTAATAATTGAAAAAAAACTATAGGCAAATGATTTACCGTCATAGTACTGTAATGCATCCTCGACAACCATCCCAATACAGCTGCCAGGAATCACATCATGGAACTGGTTGAGTAGAAGCAATCTATAAAGATACCCGGGAAATCACATGAGATCCTAGCTAATTGTTTATTAAAATTATCTATGATGCATGGGTACTCGCCTCCACAGTTCCTGAAGTTTGCATGCTGGGTATTTGAAACTATCATTTTTAAACGAGGCCAAACAGCTTGCCACCTCAACATCATGAATCAGTGTTTCACATTGCCGATTTTTCATCTTGATCTACAAAGGAGGAAAAAGGCTAGTTAAAGTGGAGTACATGATAGCCCTGTTAGTAAAATTTTAAATTTCAATGTAAACTTAATGTATCCCATCCAATTCAATAAAAATCAAGGTGATTGAGAAACGTAAATGTATCAAAATGAATAATGCTGATCTGTATGTAAAGGTTGGCCAATCATAGCTTAGGTTATTTACACAAAGCTGTAAAGGTACAGTAACCAAAATCAGTCCATTTTCTTATTTTCAGAATTGTTTTTATATTTCAAATCAAAAAGTATTATCAGTCCCTTTATAAAATCCTAAACTACACAATAAACATGAATGTAATATAATTCATTAATCAGTAAGGAAATGCGCTATTTAAAATTTTGGAAAATGGACACACACCTTTGCTTGTGTGGTGTAAGTGCCATTGTGTAGCTCTAGGAAGAGCTCACCAACCCATCTACAAAGGAGCGATGAGTCTGATTCCAGGTGAGAAAACAGGACATCAGGACTTGACATCTGAACCCTGGATGACACAGTCATCACTGAATCAAAACATAATTGAAAGACTGCCCAGTCTGTTAACAAGTTTCATTGATGTCATGTAAATATGCCACAGGGTAAGATCATATTTTTGTATTCACTAGCATAAACAAGAGGAAATGGGTGTTTTGTGTTACACCCATGAAAAGGAAACTGACTTGGGCAGACAATCTGTATCCTTGACACGGTCTAGTCGGTCAAGCATTAGCTGTGTTGGTCCACCACCACCATCTCCAAAACCAAACAATAATGCACTATGATTGGCTCGTCCCTTGTCTTTGTTGTTTTTCACTGTGTTAATCAACTGTATTGAGACAAAGGAAGCAGTGATGAGATGGGCGTTCACTAGAGACATTTTTAAAATGTTATATCAAATGATGGCATACTTACGTCTTCTACTTTACCCTTCATCTCATAAGAGTTACCTGGAGGAAAATGAGTGAGAACTGCTGTCCCGTCGATACCCTCCCAAAAGAATGTATTGTGCTATTGGAAAGAGAGAATTTAAACACCATACCAGTATATAGGGATTTCACATGGGCAGATATGATCGGTACATACTGGAAATGTGTTAATAAGGTTCCAGCTCAGCTTCTGAGTAATAAAACGAGAGATCCCACACCCTTTCATGATCTGAGGCAGCTGTGCAGAGTAACCAAACGTATCTGGTAGCCAAAACTTTGAGAAATACAGTAGAAAATAAGTTAGCACAGGAAATGTGGGAATTTAAATTGCAATTCTGTCATCATTTACTCATCTTTTGGTTGCTACAAACAGGTTTGGCTTTCTTTATTCTGTTGAACACAAAAGCATATATTTTGAAGACAGCTGGAAACCTCCAACCATTGACTTCCAAAGTCACTGGTTACAGGTTTCCAACTTCAAAATATCTTCTTTAGCATTCAACAGAATAATCACTTTAGGGTGAATAAATTTTTATTTATGGGTAAACTATCCCTTTAAAAACTCAACACCAAGTATATAGTACTGTATAGGAAGTAATCTTAAAGTGATTAATTACTTCGGGTACAAAACAAATATAACAACCTTATTTATTACAACTTTCTGAATCATAAATTTATTTATTTATTTATTTACATTTTTTAAAGACTTGGTAATGTTCAGTTCTTTTTGTTTTCTACTCTGCTTTTTATCTCTTTAAGGTCCACCTGTGGGTTGTGTCTGAAAGATATACAGCCTCATGTTATCTCATGTGCAGAGAAAACATTTTTTTCTTTCTAAATCATTTCTCCCTCAGTAAAATGCAGATTCTTTTAAAAAGATTTCAAGATTTAGCCAACTGTCTTACTTAACGTTAACACTGATAAAAATTAAAGAGAAAATAAACTAAATGTACAGCGTCAATGGGAGTGAATGCACTTTTTGTGCACTAATACCTCTTTACAGTAATTTCCAAATTCGTCTTTGAAGAAGTTCTGGCCATGTAGAAACTGTCTGACCATGGACTCACCAGATGGCAAGTTACCATCCTGATATGATAAAAAAAAAAAGTATGTTAATAATGTTTGCATTAGTTCCAAACTGAATGATGTAAAAAAAAAAAAAAAAAAAAAAAAACATTTTCATCCTACCATCTCTACCCAAGTGCCTCCAACTGGAATAAACTGGCCTTTTTGTACAAAGTGCTTGATCTCTGAGAACAGGCCTGGGTACCAGCTCTTCACCCACTGAAACTGCTGTGCCTGCACATACAAATTTTTCTATCATAATGGGTGCTTTCTATCATCATTTTCTGCCACTTTTTATAAGATAAAATAAGAATCTATTCAGAAGCAACATTGCCATTGGTGATGTGAAGACAAAAGGGCTGTAATACATAAAAAGATTGCATTACTGTTACTCGGGAGCACAATCTCAATGCTCTTTTATTCCACATGATTGCAGAAAAATGCTTACTACAACAAAGATATTAGGTTGATAATAGCACTTTAACATGGAAAAAAAATCAAAGAAAAAGAAATCTTTAAGTAGATATATGCCGATATTCAATAATTCAAGATATCATGATAATGAACATGCACAATACTGATAATGTGAAAACTTCAAAATACATTGAATAATTACTTATTATTTGAACATTTTATTTTTAAGTGCCAAATGCTTGGAGACTTCACATTTTCACATTAACCTGGCCTACATGGTGAAATATTACAGAGTTCCCACACTTTCATGAACATCAGATTCAAGGACTTTTTAAAGCACCATTAAATTAAAATGAAGCACTTTAATTCATAGTCCTTACTGTATTGAACATTTCACTTACACTAACTATTTACATTAAAAACACTCACCATTTTAAACAGTCATGTTCAAAGAACTTAATATAAAATAATAATAAATAATAAAATTTGTTGTATTCAGTACTGGTAATATCACTGTAGATTTGAATTATTTACTAATGAGATATTATTGTAAAGTATTGCCTATTGTACTTAATATTTCTACTGCAATTAAATTTGGTTTAAACATTTGTTATTTCTGGACATGTATATACAATAAATCTACACAAGTATTTTATTTTACCAACTTTTTGCAGCAATATAATGATAATATTGTGATAAAAGCTTCAGCAATTAATCACACAAAAAAATTGATAGTCAAAAGTCTATTTGTAAGTATGGTCAACAACTTACTTGGGAGCATGTGAAGACAAACTCTGGGTTCTTTTCCATCAGTCTGATCACAGTGACCCAGCTGCGAGCACACTTCCTGATGGTCTCTTCATATGGCCACAACCAAGCTGAGGGGGGGATTGAATGTATTCTACAAGATCTGACATTTCCACCATTTAAATGTTTGGACTTACTAAGTCTATTTTCTTGTTTTTGAAAAAAAGTCTCTTATGCTCAAAAAGGCTGCACTTGATTAAAATGCATCATAAATTGTGATATACTATATCAATTTAAAACAACTGTCTTCTATTTTATTATTATTATTTTATTCATTCCACAGCATTAAAGCAGTGCCACATGATTAATTCATTATTATTATCATCAATTTGGAAAGAAATTGTGCTGCTTAATATTTATTATGGAAACATTTTTGAGACATTAAATATCTTCTCTTTTTTACCTATTGATTATTTAAGACAACCAAGGTGAATAAATTGTCTATTTCTTTAACAAAAAATACTGATCCCAAAATTGCCAACATCTTCTCGAATTAAAAAAAAAGAAATGAATAAAAACAAGTGAATTATTTAATATTACCTGAATCAATATGACAGTGTCCCATTGCATGTACCACATGTTGGCTTTCCCCATTTTTCTGGGCAAAAAACTTCAGGGCGAGACTTCGAGCAGCAGCAAATGAACCAGGATTGGCTGGATCACACAGATTCACCATTTCATTGGCTGTAAACAAAGCCTGGAACCCACGTTGCTCTCCTTCTCCTAGTAACTGTCCAAAAACAGTGTAAAATAAGACCATGGTGTGTGTATAAAGGCATTTTTTTAATTAATACTTCTACAGACTTTAAAAAGCAACCGAGTACGAAAATACCTTGACCATGTCCAGAAGCATCTCAAAATCAGTTAGAAGCTCCCTTACATCTTGATTGAAAACAACAAGCTCGGCCTTCTGGAGAGTGAACTTCCTGTTTGGGTCAGGGGCGGCAATCATGGAACCTTGTCCGGCTCCAAAAAGTCCATTACATGCAAGTTCCACATATAGTGTAATTCTGAAATGAGACATTAAAAACTTATATATTAGTTTATATGCATATCAGTTTATATACAGTTTAAGTCAATTATTAGCCCCCCTGTTTATTTTTTCCCCCAATTTCTGTTTAACGGAGTTAATGTTGTTTTTTCAACATATTTCTAAACATAATAGTTTTAATAACTCATTTCTAATAACTGATTTCTTTTATCTTTGCCATGATGACAGTACATAATATTTTACTAGATGTTTTTCAAGACACTTCTATACAGCATAAAGTGACATTTAAAGGCTTAACTAGGTTAATTAGGTTAACTACACAGGTTAGGGTAATATTATTTTATAATAATGGTTTGTTCTGTAGACAGTCGGAAAAAAAATTAGTTTAAAGGGGCTAATATTTTGACCTGAAAATGGTTCATAAAAAATTAAAAACTGCTTTTATTCTAGCCGAAATAAAACAAATAAGACTTTATGCAAAAGAAAAAATATTATCAGACATACTGTGAAAATTTCCTTGCTCTGTTAAACATCATCTGGGAAATATTTAAAAAAGGAAAAAAAATTAAAAGGGGGGGCTAATATATATATATATATATATATATATATATATATATATATATATAGACACACACACACACTTTAACTATTTCCACTAACCCATGAGATTCACTGTCCTTCAAGCACTCAGTCAGAATATAACTGGTCTTCTCACCTTCATTGGTCAATCCCTGAAAAATAATTCACATTGCACTCACATTCACATTGTCACATTAGCAAGTCAATGACATTATGATCCAGCCCTCAACCTGCTCACCTGAACTGGATGTAGATTCTGCCATACCATTCCCTCTCCATCACTTTCCCATCTTAAGTGGACTTCCTTCCCTCTCCAAATCTCTGGGATCTTCAATGTTACTTTGAACCAGCATGTCCACCAGCTGTGAAACATTTACAATGATTATGTTACCATAAACAGTTTGTTGCACTGTAAACCACATGTAACTTACGTGGGTCCAAATGAATCACCAACTTTACAAGGCTGAAAGTTTTGTTGAATGGCCTCTGAATAAGGAATGCGCTTCTCTGACAGGAACACAGAGATGGATTCAAGAGGGTGAATGTCTCCAAACAGTCTGCACAGGGAATGAGAGCGTTAAATTTACTGTGCATAACAAACCATCTGCCACAGTAAACAGGGTAAAAGGTCGTTTGTTAACGTTCACATTAAAAATACAAATAATAATAATCTTAAGACACAGAGTAAAGTGGGATACAAGAATGATCAGTGGATTTTCACAAAACATAACTATTTAAATACCAAACTCTGTGTATTGAACCCGTTTACTTAGAAGTGCATTTGCTTACCTTCCTCTAAGGTTGCAGTCTGTGAAATAAATATCTGAAATAAACTTTTCCACGCGCTCCAGCAGAGTCCGTCTGTTTTTCAGTACGGGTTGGTGGTACATTTTTTCAAAAGGAGCGTAGTTATGAATCCATTAATAAGCTCAAGACGTGTCTCTGCGCTAGCACCCGGAAGTACATATACAAAAACAAGGAACTTCAAATGCACACCATGTGGTTCTTCGATTAATGAACACCAGAGGACGCCGTTGCATCATGTTTTACACGGTTTTACATCGACAGGGTGTTTCTAAAAATATAGCTCCATCATCACATCACCATCAGTATTATTATTAAGCAAACAAAAAATATGACATGCCATTTTATATGGCAAAAATGAAAATGGCAAATGAACCATATCAGCAATAAATTTGTCAAGTCCGATCACTTCTGTGTCCAACTCCATGAAACTATACCCCCTCAGAAATAAAGGTAGGCTACAGGAGCTGTCACTGGGGCAGTAGCCTACCTTTTCAAAAGATACATATTTGTACCCAACGAGTACCTACAATGGTACCTCAAAGCTGCATTTTAGTGCCCAAATGTATCTAAAAAGTACCTCTGAGGTACCATTATGGACACTTCAGGAAAAGGTACTGCCCCCAGTGACAGCTCCTGTACCTTTATTTCTGAGAGTGTAGGATTAAAACTGATTATATTTGACATTCATAGATAGATGTGCATTTATCTTCTTTTTACCATTTCTTGTAGCTTACCTTGTAAATTTGTAGCTTTAAAATAAACAAATGTTTTTTTTTTTTTTTGCTTTGTCAATTTAATTGTACCACAGAAATATCACAACACAGTGGTACACAAATACAGCACAAAATTCAGTATTCATCCATGTCCTTTAGCTTATACAAAAAATCACATTAGGTTTAATTTCTATTTACATTTTTATCTGAGGCGACATGGTGGCTCAGTAGTTGTCACTGTCGCCTCACAGCAAGAATGTCGCTGGTTAGATTCTCGGCTGCATCAGTTGGCATGTTCTCCCTATGTTGGATGTTTCCCATACTGGGTTGCAGCTGGAAGGGCATCCACTGTGTAAAACATATGCTGGATAAGTTGGTGGTTCATTCCGCTGTGGTGATAAATAAAGGGACTAAGCTGAAGAAAAATTTAATTAATTTTCATATGAAAAGGGTCTTTCTTGCAGCTTTACAACTGCAGAAGTGAATCAGAGCCCTCTTACAGCTTCTCAGCATCATTCGGTCAGTCAGCAAACAGACCATGCTAGTTAACCCAATTTAACAAGCCTGAAACAACATGAAAAGTCAGTGTATGCAGTGTCTTCAGTTATGGCAATATAGATATGATTAGCTTCATATCATTCAGAGTTTCCAATTCTAATCATTATTATTGTTTCATACTTCCATAGGTAGCACGCAGCTTTCAGTGAGGTAATCACTGTAAGTATTTGGAAAAGTCTGAGCATTCTTGTAATTCACATTTGTATGGGTTAATGGGTTTGCATGGGCGTTTAGTCTCATGATTGCTTCAGCAATGACAGGTCAAAGGTCAACCTACACGTAAACTGTGGAACAATAGGCCAGTTCTGTGGCATGCACAGTGGGAACTGAGAGCGCGGCTCTGCATGTACCCTTTCATTACTCTAATCGGTCAAACAGCACAATAGTAAATATAGGGTGGGGACATCATAACTACCCATCTCAGGCCACCGCATATCCATGCTGAACCAAAACGTCCTCGTTGCCTTAGGCAGAAGCTGTGTTTTCCCACCACGTCTGCTTGGCACTGTAGAGAGATGTCACATGCCGGTAGACATCAAAGTAAGGCCACCCTGGCAGATGATGGCTCCTGCTTCTCAAAGGACCAGGTTTGATGTTGATTGGTGGGTTACATCCAACAACATATTTTTGTTCTCCTCTTGTGTCATCTTAGGATTTTGGGTCTTGTTGGAATATATTGTGGTAGAACACGCAGCAAGTATTCAAATAGTCAATCCTTTAACATTTCTGAAATAAATGCACGCAACCAGACTGTTCCTTTGTATCCAGGACGATGAGCCAAGGACAGAAATACATGAAGGAAGAAAAAAAAATCATCTGGGACTGGCACAGGAATTTCATGTTTTAATTTGTTCAGGTTTCATCAAATGTTGAAAGGTTATACTTTAGAGATGTGTTCATCTTTCTCAGGGAGCTTGTGCCCATTGTTTTTCTCCTCCTGCTCTTCTGTGTAAGATCTAGGGAAAGAACACAATGACTGTTTATGGTGTAAATATGTGGAAGCATTAAACTATTTAAACATGTACAATTAAGTAAAATTTGGTAGAATTAAGATGAAGTCATGTTAGGAAACCTTTTCAGGCAAATAATGTCTATTGTCTATTGTCAATAGTGTAACGATGGGCAAAGCACAGCCCACACAAAAGGTTTCTTTCAAACCACGCAGCTTTCTGTTGGTGAGGATGACCAACTTCAACACAAGTGAAATTTGCATGCCAGACTTTTTTGCCCTCACACAAATCTCCTGATTTCACAGTGAAATGAGATCACAATTTAATTGTCTCTTTTGGTACACTTTACTTGAAGTGGTGTTCATAAGACTGTCAAGAAACCTTTATAATCTAAAGTATATAAGAATATAAAGAAGATTTTATGTACTGTATTCTTGTAACCATTAGTTCAGTTGTCATTTTGAATGCAAAGATGTAAGTTTGAGACGTTTTTGTTAGGATTTTTATGAATATTTTTTCTGATCACATTTTTCAGTGCATGGAATAAACGGAATTTATTTATAAAACTGAACTGAACTCTATATATATACAGTTGAAGTTAGAATTATTAGCCCCCCTGTATATTTTTTCCCCAATTTCTGTTTAACAGAGAGAAGATTTTTTTTCAACACATTTCTAAACATAATAGTTTTAATTACTCATTTATAATAACTGATTTATTTTATCTTTGCCATGATGACAGTAAATAATGTTTTACTAGATATTTTTCAAGACACTTCTATACAGCTTAAAGTGACATTTAAAGGCTTAACTAGATTAATTAGCTTAACTAGACAGGTTAGGGTAATTAGGCAAGTTATTGTATAACAATGGTTTGTTCTGTAGCCTATCGAAAAAAAATAGATTAAAGGGGCTAATAATTTTGTCTTTAAAATGGTTCTTAAAATATTAAAAACTGCTTTTATTTTAGCCGAAATAAAACAAATAAGACTTTTTCAGAAAGAAAAAATATTATCAGACATTGCTCTGTTAAACATAAATTGGGAAATATTAAAAAATATGATATATGAAATATGAAAATATGAATATATATATATATATATATATACACACACACACACACATACACATATATTTCAGTTTCATTGTCTAATCTGTGTGTATATATTTCGCTTAATACATGTAATAAACATTGAAACATGATTAACTAAACATTTACTTTGGACAAGCCTATATGTTTTAAATAATTTATAATAATTTACCTAATTTCCAGGACAAACAATATGAAATTGCATTATAGAATATGCAACATTTACCTTTCTTACCTTCATTTTATACTTTGTTATTAGATATTTTTTATGCCAAAAAAAAAAAAAAAAACTGAAGTTTGAAGTATGTGGCACACAGACATGTTACCAAAAAAATTCTGACTGAATACATTGTATCAGTGCATCAAGCATATCTCACAAAAAAATGTAATGTAAAATCTTGTGCGTAGAAGGTCTACTGTCAATAGTGTATCGTAGTTTAAAGTTTAAACAAATGTAATTTTCAAACCAAGAAATATTTGGCCAAGGTGGTAATTTCGAGTGATCAACTTACATACCTTTAGAAAACTGCACAGGGAAGCCAAAATTTTAATGCCAAAGATTTAATGGATTGCTCTAAAAAAGCTCCAACTGTGAAAATTTGCAAAAACACTTTAAATGTCTGCATCGTTATTTATTTTTGAGCTGAATTTACCACTTACCTTTTTCTCAAAAGACACCAAACCAGTGTAATAATCAGTAGCAGTCCTAGCATGGACGCTGCTGTTATTGCAGCTATGATACCTGAAAGGAGAATTAATCTCACAATTACCAGAATTTTTGCTTACATTTATATTATGTTATGTTACATTAATGGTAAATATTATGTTTTAAAAGGCTAGTTGTGTGTCATGTAGGTGTGAACAGTTTTCAAAGAACGTGATTATAACCTGGTTTCAAATGTATCTTGTACATCAAATGAAATCTAATGACTTTAATTGGTAATATGTACATCAATTATAGTAGCATTTTTTATGACACTGTATAACAATAATTAATATTTTTACAGTACTGTGATGATTGGGTTTAGGGTTGAGGTGGGGGTAGGCGTAAAAAATACAATTTATTGGGTAATTTAATAGATAGCATAAATAATACTCAGTACAACTACTGTTTTCACGTTACTGTGACAGTTAGGTTTAGGGTTGGAATGGGGGTAGGTGTTAATAAAATACAATAAATGGAAAATTTTATAAATAATATAAATAATTCTCGTTAACTTCCGGCCACAACCATATCCGATCTAACAACAACCACTTTAATTTCAACATGAAATGACATTTACAAACCATAATCAAATTTCCATAATGTAACTGATTTTAGAAAATTTATTTGATTTTATCCATTAGAAATGGTCTATTTTGTGAAAACTGGACCCTAAAAAATGATTACATTTGAATAAAATGTATTTAGAATAATGTTCATGGATGAATCATGCATGTCAATGTGTATCAATGGTAAATTCGGAAAATTGTTAATAATTGAAATCAAAAATACCTTAACCCAGATTAGCTTCTTGTTTCTTGTCAGATTTGATTTTATCCATTAGAAATGGTCTATTTTGTGAAAACTGGACCCTAAAAAATGATTACATTTTGAATAAAATGTATTTAGAATAATGTTCATGGATGAATCATGCATGTCAATGTGTATCAATGGTAAATTCGGAAAATTGTTAATAATTGAAATCAAAAATACCTTAACCCAGATTAGCTTCTTGTTTCTTGTCAGATTTGATTTTATCCATTAGAAATGGTCTATTTTGTGAAAACTGGACCCTAAAAAATGATTACATTTTGAATAAAATGTATTTAGAATAATGTTCACGGATGAATCATGCATGTCAATGTGTATCAATGGTAAATTCGGAAAATTGTTAATAATTGAAATCAAAAATACCTTAACCCAGATTAGCTTCTTGTTTCTTGTCAGTATGATTAACAGTCATCACACACTTGTGTAAAGCCACAAACGTAATAAGCAAAATTACACATTCATTAATTTTCCTTTGGCTTATTCCCTGATTGGGGTCGGCACAGTTTAATGACCGAATGAGCGGATTCCCTTCCGGCCACAACTCAGTACTGGGAAACACCCATACACTCTTCACACACACATTCATACACTACGGTCAATTTTGTTTACCCAATTTACCTATCCGGAGTACCTGGAGAAAACCCACACAAACATGGGGAGAACATGCAATCTCCAAACAGAAATGCTAACTGGCCCAGCCAGGACTCAAACCACCAACCTTCTTACTGTAAGGCGACAGTGCTAACCACTGAGCCACTGTGCAACCCTAAAATTTCACAATTGTGGCTAACAAAACATTACACATGTGGTAACAAAACCAAGGCCAGTGGTATATTGTGAGGCACACATACGTGCATAGGACTCAGTGGTGTAAAGTAGAACTATTTGTCAGCCACTGCAGGACTACAATTAGAACTAAACCATACATACGTCAATGATAAGGTCCTAAAGTCATGCTTAATGCACAAACATGCCCTCTCCATGTGTTTAATTTTATGTCAACAGCAATTATGTTGTGGCCAGAGAGAGGGGTGATGCAACACTGCAGCTACACGTCACTGCATGGTCACCAGCTCATCGCCTCGCTTATGAGTGTCATGACATAAGACGTCACGTCTGTTAGCCAGAGGCGAGGAGTTGTCTGACACCACAAACACACACAGGCATGCAGAAACTGTTTACTATAACATACCCCAGCTCATCCATGTAATGTCTCCTTTGAAGAAAAAAGAAAATATGAATTGAGATAAAAGTTTGTAAAAACAGTATATTGAAAATGCTACAAATGAAGTGGGGCCATTTGGACAAAAAAGTAGGTAGCTAGGTAGATTTAAGAGGGTTTTTATTTGTGTTTGTCCAAACAATGAACATATTTATCTTCTAAGACTTCTCGTAGGCTCAGCAGGCGAACAAATTCAAAAGGGTTTTGATCTATTCCTTTCAAATTACATGTACTACTGATGGCAATAAATCTGTAAATGATTAATAAATGCAGAACTTAAGTCAAATACAAAATACAGAAATGTGTACATTGTATCATATAATAATCAGACATAATATCCTTAAAAAAACTTTAAAAAAAAAAAAAAAAACAGTGATATTTATCTTTAATAAGTGGAAGAAGTGATTCATTTTAATTGAAGTTGTGGGTTTTATTTTATAATCTATGATCTAGACATTTCACCAAAAAATTATATAGACTAACATCTGAGTCAGTGTACAAAAAAAGATTATGCTGTCTGCTTTCTCTCTTGTCTCAGATCACACCCAAAAGAAAAACAGCACCATGTAGTGTTTGAGAATGTTAAAACGCTTAAAATGCTGATTTTGTCCCTTTTCATTTGAACATAGCTCTTTTCAACCACAGAATACAATTACTGCAGTATATAACTCAACTTTCCCCAATAAAATTTAAAAATATGCCCTCAACATTATGGTCTTTGTCTTTTTGTTGTGCACTGTATATCATAATTAAGATAGTTTGAGTCTTTCTCTCCCACAAAAACCTCACTAATGCTTAAAACAGACAAACTTTTAGTCTAGACTAATCATTACATTTTAATCTGGATCCTGAAAACTGAAAAAGTGTTTCAAGATTCATCAAGCAAATGTCATTTAGCGTGCTAGTCTCTCAAAATAGCAATTTTATTCAAAACTAGTGGCATAAAATGTTATGAAAGTTGTTATTTAAAGTTGTTATTATAAAGTTGCTTATAAGTAATCCAAAAGGAAATGTGTTTTGAGACAAAGACCATCTGAGTCTCGGAAACAGTGTTAGAGGGGGTACTATCAACCTAAATAAACATTAGTCAATGATGTGATAGCCTTAGGAGTAGAGCTGACTAAATATGCACGACAGCGTACTGCATACTTTTAGGCCCTCCAGGAGGTTTGCAGCCTTCCGTGGGTTTAATCTTCCCATTCGACATGTTGAGGTCTATGGTAAGCAAGCTCCAAGTTGTAGTCTTTGGGAACTGTGGCTTGAGGATGGCCCATGGTGGTTTTTATGTTTGGGTTTCTATGCCGCTTAATTTGCCTTCTCATCTGCCTCAGCATGGCTTTAGTCAGTGATTGTTCCAGCTCTGCAGCCTCATCTCGGGATCTTCCTTGTATGAGTTGTCTTATAGTCTGAAGGTCTAGATCAGATCGGCAGTGCAAATAACTTCTAAGGTTCAACTCTGGGAAAACTACCTCTCTCAGAGCTTCGACCATCAGACCCTTTGCTTGGTACCTCTCCAGCTGATGAATAACCTGCTCTTCCAAGGATACAAAACACATGCCTTTACCAGTATCAAGTGCTCCCATGTACCATGGTGTTGGAATGTTTTTCCCAACAGAAGAGGAGTAGTCATTGTTGCTTGGCACACTGTTCTTTGACCACTGATTTTTCTGAGTTGCCTGGCTCCAGTGTCTCTGCTTCTTGGGCCTCTTTAACTTCTTATCTGCATCTGTATGGAGACTCAACTTTGGGAGAAGCTGATAGAGTCCCTCGTCAGCAAGGTCTGCAAGGTCACCCACCAGAAGCTTCTGGATGACTTGTCTTCTATGAAAGGGGCTTGCCACTGAAAGAATACCATGCAGTCCTGCGCCAGACATAATGAACAGAGGAGTTCAAGCATTGCAAATGAGGACTGCTAGGACTAAGCATTACTAGTGCAGGGCCTGGAAGGAAAAATGAAGGACCAACCAATCTTCTCCATCATTTAGCTTCATAGAAAATGTTGCCATGCAGTAAATCATGCAGTAAGTGGTAGATTTGGTTTTTCATGAATTGAGCCTTCATGCAAGAATGTTACAAACAGCAAGACTGAAGCAGATCATAAGGCTCTGGTGAAGACAGCAAACTCAGACTTCTCTCATAGCAATGAAATACCTGATAAGCAAACTGTGTGGTGCAGCAACTCTAAAACAGGTTTAGAGGTAAAGATTTATGTCAGTTGAAGCAGCTTATAAAAAACAGCCATTGTTTTTTTTTCTTTTGAAGGAGCCTGCAGAAGTAGTTTTTTTATTTAAGAATAAAGGTAACAGTGCATGA
This sequence comes from Danio kyathit, assembly GCA_903798195.1. Lineage (NCBI taxonomy): Eukaryota > Metazoa > Chordata > Actinopteri > Cypriniformes > Danionidae > Danio > Danio kyathit. The sequence goes on from LR812543.1 coordinate 29,867,238, forward strand.
GCTAAATCCTTGTGCAGATGTTAAAAGAGAATATGAGAGAAAGCAATCTACTGCTAAAGTATTGGCCTGCTAAACTGTATACATATTACAATATAAATTCTACTTACCTTCCCTGAAGGAAACCAGTACCACTCTGTTATCTGTGAGTTGTGACTTCCGGTAATTTTCATGAAGTGGCAAGGAAGAAGACTCTTGGGCAAAGGAGGTATATAGAGCTGTGGCCAATGCTAAAAACTGTAAAGATAGTACAACAGTAAACATTATTAAAACACAGCTAAAACTATTACCTACTAAAAGGTCAAGATTTTAATAGTTAGCTATTAGAAGCTGTGTAACATGAAGTGACACCGACAACAGGGGTGCGGATCCAAACGCAGGGTTTATTAGTAGGATGGTCAGGGAAGCAACAGTCAACACAGGAGCAAATGTATACAGGCAATCCAGAGTCGTGGTCGATAAACAGGCAGATGGCCAAAGGCAGGCAGCAGACAAGAATAAACAAACAAAACAAAGCAAGAAAACAAAACACGGAAGGCAAGGCAGGGAAAACGCGTCTTAATGTTCACAGTTCAGTAACAAGACTGATGAGAGTTTCAAAGTGAGCCGAATATCTGTGTGTGTAATCAGTCCATGAGTAGCATCAGCTGTGGAAGTGTAATCAATGGAGACTTGGAGCAGGTGTGTGTGTGTGTGTGTGTGTGTTGCATGACTGGATCTTGTAGTCCATATACCAGCAGATTTGTAGTACTCCATCGATATGCATGGGCTAGATCGCTGGTGACTGTGACAAGCTGATCGTAATAACTACTTGTATTACATACTACATTTATTGATGGGAATCAAAAGTAAGTGACAATTTGTTGCTTTTTTGCGTCATCATATGGATAGCCTACTTCTAGGTAATAAAGACCTACTTGGGCATAATAATGACAGTGGAAAGGAATTGGAGCTTAATAATTATGGGTAGTTTACCTGTTTTCTTGAAATTGTGACTGGTTTTCTGAACACTGTCCAAAGCACACTAGGATAGCAGGGTGGTGTGGTCAGAGAACCATCGTAACGGTAATACTGATCCAAGCGGTCTGGTAGCAGTGCACGGATGTTAAATGCTGGTACCTGTATTTTCTGATCTGCCAGTTCACAGGTCAACCAAAGGAAAGTGTTAGAATATTTGTGCATACTGATACTTCAAATAGCATTAAAGTAACATACCTCTGTACTTTACTCCACTGATGAATCTGAAGAGTTTGTCAAAAGCAGGGTTGGACTCTCCAATCTAAATGATACAAAACATTGACAGATTAGAAAATATACACTTATAAAGATGTGTTGTGACAGACAATGAACGTACAGGAATTATCACCCCAATATACTATGAGTGAAATGCTATCCTGTGATATCTCAATTATTTGCAAGAATAAAACATGCATTAGGCTTGGAGATTTTGAGATCTGAACTCACCTCAATAAAAACTCCCAACACAGCCAGTCCGTCATGTTTGTCCACAGCCATGGAGACATTGGGGTATTTATCAGAATTGAAGTGTACTACATGCATCTGGATACAACAGAATCTGTCATTAATAAGCAATCATGTTAATCAATCAATCAATTAATCAATCAATCAATCAGTAAGTCAGTCTGTCAAAACAATTTCTTGGACACTAACCGTCCGGTTTCAAAAGCAGGGACCGTGGAGTTTGTGTTACCCGCACACAATGACTAAAGGCGTACTCACACTATGCTCTCCAAACCATGCCCAGGCCCGTTTCCCGGATCGTTTGAGAAGTGTGAGTGCTCTGAATCGAGCTCAGGCACGGTTCACTTGGCCGGCCCTGGCCCGGTTGGAAGAGGTGGGCCTGAGCGCGGTTCACTTGGGCTTGTATATCGTTTAAGTCGTTTAATATGCGGTGACACGCAGTCAAATATTTCGCCGAACAGATCAGCCACTTTTGACACTCATAAAGTCCTCGTGCTGCAGGAATTAGGAGGATTGCTGAAGGTGCAGCTGTCGTGCAGTGAGGGGTTTGCGTCTTTAATAAACTACGACAGTTTGTGTTCATTGAACAGCACGAATGATTAATTAATCCATATGATACAGTCCCTTAAAAGTCACCTCTCGCTTTCAGTTTCGGGCTTAGGCACGCTTGCACTCACACTGCAAGCGTACCGTGCCTGAGCCCAAGTAAACCGCGCTCAGGCCCACCTCTTCCAACCGGGCCAGGGCCGGCCAAGTGAACCGTGCTTGAGCCCGGTTCAGAGCACTCACACTTCTCAAATGATCCGAGAAACAGGCCTGGGCACGGTACGGGAAGCATAGTGTGAGTACGCCCTAAGACTGCTCTGCTTTCAGCAGTAGAAACCCAGAGATTCACAAGAGCTCCATCCAAATCCTCAGTGTTCTTGCTAAATTTGCCCTCTGATTTTGATATGATGAACCACCAAATTCACTTAGCAAAACTCAAGACAATTGGGATCTCAGGAACTGCACTTCAGTGGTTTAGCTCTTACCCCTCAGATAGGAAATTTAAGGGTCTCTTGGAGGGTTGAAATATCAGAGCCTTGAGTTATCCCAGGAGCAAGATGGTGTATTCTCATTCAGAAAAAAGGGCTTTTTATACTGTGAAAAGCCCTGCACTAAAAAAACATTAATTATAATGAGAATTATTTATATTACTAATTAAATTACCTATTGGAGTTATAGAACATGCCCACTGTTCACGTAATTGTCATGGACCAATGGTAGCAAAGTGTTTAGGAGATGAAACAAACTCCCTCAAAAAGTTTGCTTTGGTGAGTTGTTGCAAGATGTTAAAATAACTGAAAATACCTTTTTTTGGCCAGATTTTACTGCATTTTACGCCTAGACTGCAGCTTTGCACAAGACGTTTGGCCTTAGGAGAAATGGTCATGCCCAACTGAGCCTGGTTTCTTTCGAGGTTTTTTATCCTTTACTTTTGTTAATTGGTAAAGTTCTTTCCTCTCCGCTGTCGCCACTGGCTTGCATAGTTCGGGACTTGTAGAACTGCGCATTGATGGATTTGCTCTTCAGTGTTTGGACTCTCAGCAGTGAATATTAAACCACACTGAACTGAACTAAACTGAACTGAACTTAAGCTCTGAAACTGAACTGACACTGTTCCAATTCACTATAATCTTCTTTGTGAAGCTGCTTTGACACAATCTACATTGTAAAAGTGCTATAGAAATAAAGATGAAGGGAATTGTGCTTGAAATTGCGTAATTTGTTTTATTTTTATTCAATTTTGTTTTGAAGTATACCAGGGCCTTAACTCCTTTCAGGACTGTCAGGAACCTAGGAGTGGTTCTTGATTATTTGTTTCTAGAAATAAAGTGCATTTCATAGTGTGCAATGCTGAGTGGGCTTGACAAACCACTTGCTCTCAAGGTTTAGACTATGCCAGTATTAGGACATAGTTTAATTGGGACATTTCTGTAATTGTGAATCATTACTAGCTTCCATCCTGAGACAAAACAAAGCCACTGAAGATCAGTGAGTGCAAGCTTCCTTCAATTGAAACAACTTATGCTTATTTAAAGACTTAGGTCTTTGACAAGACTTAGGCTTTGAAACCAGGCATATGTCTCATCTTTGAGCTGTCATAGATGATCATATTTACTGTACCTCTCCAGCAAACTGCTTGCCGTTAACAGTGTGTTCTGATCCAGTCAGCAGGTTGGAAGAGCCCCAGTGGAAGTGGAGCTGAGCTGCTGAATATCTGTTAGGAAGGCTGGATATGTACATGTGAGATGGCAATGACAACTGCACTGTGGGTACAGAAAAGAAAGTAAATAGTAAATTTCACATTTGAGCCACAGCCACGTTAAGACCAAAAAAAGTAAATGCATAAAATACTATTCACACAGAAGTCACTGTCAAACCAAGCACCATTCTGTTGGTCCATAAATAACCTATGCTGGGCTTTTTTTTTCTTTTTTTTCTCCTCAATTTTCACAGATCAGGATTCCATCCTTTTTCAAAGACAATTTTCCAATACATTTCAATACTCAAATAAATTTTAAATTATATATTCAAAAGGATTGAAATATGCAAATGACTGTCTTTATGAATAAAGCACTGAGTACTTACTTAAATTTTTTTCTAAAAAATTTAATCAATGATATGATTTTCTCAAACTATTTTGTAAAGATTTATTTGGCAACAAAACACTGCTTTTTGTTGCTAAGAAATGTCCTGCTCTTGTTTTGTTTGCAATTTCTTTGTTTGATAAAATAAAGCAAATAGACAGTGAGTCTAATTCACTAAATATGCGTTTACATAATTTTTTGTGTCAAATGTGCATATAGACATTTTCACAAATAAATCATGATTAATTCAAAACTTTCATACTAAAATTAATTCTAAATGTATGAAAAAAATCAAGTGCAAATTAGATCCAAACAACAAAACCCTATTCTTTTATAAACCCTGAGTATTGTGTCCCACTTTGAGTTTTAAATTGTAAAGAAATCTGTGTTTTTGAAACTAATGAAGAAAGCAGAAGTCAATGACTCATTTTAATTATTCAGCCTGACATGTTTACTGTTCCAAAATATTAAATATCTTTCAAAAAATAAAATATATTGTGTTTAAAAAGGAAAAAAGGTTTTTGTTTTTTACCCAGACAATTAAAATTAATATATTTTAGAGCACTAATCACAATACCGTTATACCATGAAACCGTGATATTTTTATCCAAGGTTATCATACCTTCCGAATGCTAAAGACAATTTGTCACAGGAATGCAAAAACTACATGAAAAGACTTAAAGGGATATGTCACCCCCCAAAAATCATTACTCACCCTCAGCTGTTTATAAACCTTTGCAGATTTTTTTCTTCTGCTAAATACAAAGGAAGAAATTATATATTTCTTTCTTCAAAGTATCTTATAATTTGTGTTTAACAATAAAGAAACTCAGTCAGGTTTGTAACAAATGAAGGGTGAGTAATTTTTGAGTTACCTATTTTTTTAAATCAATGTATTATACTTGCCAAGGCCTGTGACATCATGTAGAATACATGAGTAGTGTATAAGTATAAATGTCTGAAAACTATCAGTACTTACTCTCATGGCACAAAATCTATGGCACAACTGAAAACTTAGTTAACTATAAATCTTCCTTCTCCTTTTACCATACATGACTCTTTGGAGTGAGAGTGAATACAATAACATAAGTCACACTTAAGTAAACATTCACAGTTCAGCGAAGGTAGATGGAACAACTTCAGTCTGTTTAATGCACATTTGTCCAAAAATACAGCAGAACATGCCCATTACCTAGAAAATCAGCACTTCTGATGTTAAGACATTACCTTGAATCAAAACTTTGTAGCATTTTCCAGACTAAAATACAAACAGGTTTGATCTATTGTAATAAGCAGGTACTTATGGAAAATTGCTATGGCGGACATGCAAAATAGATCCTTCTGTCATTTTCTTCATGGTGAACCAGAAATTAAGCTTAAGCGGAAAGTCTATTTTTCTTTTATCTGTGACACACAGTCTCATTAGTCTAACAACCACAAATCCTTTCATCTGTTGAATGAACAGTCTACTTTGCCATATGAAATGTAACTTCTTAAAATGTTGAAGTATTGAAGATATGTTTAAAAAAACTGTATGCTCTACACCATGGGTGACCAACCATGTTCCTGGCGATCGACTTTCCTGCAGATTTCAGCTCCAACCCTGATCAAACACACCTGAACCAATTAATTAGAACCTGAGGAACACTTGATAATTATAGGCAGGTGTGTTTGATATGGGCTGAAACTGAAAACTGCAGGAAGGTCAATCTCCAGGAATAGGGTTGAGCACCCCTGCTCTACACACTCAGAAATACAGGTGCAAAATCTGTCACTGGGGTGGTACCTTTTCAAAAAGAACCGCCCCAGTGACAAATTTTGTACCTTTATTTCTGAGAGTGTATAATGTACTCACCAGAGTGCCCATTGTTGCCAAGAGTAAGTTGCTCAGTGGTTGACAGGTTATAGTTCTGGACCTGGATGGGTGGCAAGTTTGGATCGTATCTCAGCAGTTGTGACTGGAAATCGATTGGGGATTGGAATGCTCCTCCACAAAATGGGTAGTTGGTGGACCAGTCGTGTTCTCCATCAAGTCCTGAAACAAAAAGTCAGAGAAAGCATCATTCTCTGACTGATTCACTGAATTAAACATTTGATGGCATTAAATTGAACAGCATTAAAATTGGTCAAAGACAGAGACTAAAGTCAGCAGTCACACAACACAAAATGAATGCTCTTGTATGAATACCACACCCAGCAATAAAGATCATTTTTCGTTACTTTAGGGAAGGTTTTTTTTCCAACAGAGTTTAAACTTGCCTAAGCAGATTTTTTAAAGAATTAAAATGACAAACGTACAAATGAACAATAATTAGCCTCTTTAAATGCAATTGTCATTGTTTCAGTTGCAGAAACAGTAGCAGTAAAAGTGGTTTGTTGTTGCTAAGGGATTACATGTTTTTTTATTTTGTCAATAATGACCATGGTTTTGTGGACAGCTTTTGTTTTCTGTATATTGCTGTAACTGCGAGACAGCAGAGAGAGTCTCTTTTGGTAGCTTAACGTTCCTCCCTTGCGGTCGTAATTACTCACTGCTCAGTTCATTTTTTCATCTGGACTAGGTTCTCCATCACAATCACACCAGATGCCTGTGGCAGTCCTAGGGTTTTACAACCTTAAATCATAACTCTGACCCTGTTATGTAGTCATATAATGAGCAAACTTTTAGGATAAACCATCTGCAGCTCTCTGAAATTGCTTGCCATTATTACACTAAACTGCTGGATGCTGAGGTCACGCACTGCTCGCAACAAATGCAAAGTAAATCCTTGGTGATTATATAAATACATTATGAATAAATTAAATACTGTATGGTTGACTGCGCAAAAAATGTGCTGTACAAGAACATTTATCACATTGTTATGCAGTTACTTTGCAGTGGTTATTAGATGGTTACTTCAGTTCTTTCCTCAACGATCTGCGTGATTTAAAATTTTGTTTATGCCTATCCAGTTTTACGTTGTGCTAAAATTATAATCTCAACTATCTGTTTTCTGTTTCTGCTTTTTTCTTAAGCCTAAGGAAGTGGATGTTTGATGTCATCATGTCCCTGCCATTCTAAATGGTCTTGACTAAGCAGAATTAATTCAGACTCAGAATTTCAAGAGCTTTCAGTGTTAGCCAGCACAAAGAACAACACTGATCTGAGCCGTGCTTGATGGAAAGATAACATCTATACTGCAACACAAGAACTGCACTGTTTCTAGTTGAGGCATTCATCATGGTATTTCAAACAGGCAGCTGATTTGGACACTTAACGCTATTGTCACATTGTCCACATCTTATTATATATTTAATGAGATAACCCACTAAACAAATATCTATAAACTGCCTTGCATGGCCTTAACAACCACAGAGTGAAAACCCAGAAATCACTCATAACAAATTAGCAACCACAAACCCTTAACAATTGCATAAAAATTACTTGGAGATGGCCTCTTTTGCTTTTGGCCACAAACTATGCAATAACACCATAGCAATACTTGAAAGCAGTAAAACTTCCAACAGCATAGAGCAATCACGTAGTGCACATTAGTAATACCGGTATATAGGAACAACTTAACAACAAAAAGAACCCAACTTAAATATACCTCAGCATAATGCTGCTGACTTTACACTCTGCATAATTGACGTTTCTTTGTAAACACAAAAATCTAGTTTTAGCACCGGCTAAAATTAGCAATTTGCTTATAGGGTGGTTGTTTTGATGATCATGTTGTCTAAAAGTCTTAGTCGACAAGTCTAAAATATAGCACATACCAACATAGTCTGATTTATAGGCTCTCTAAACTTGCATGCAGAAGTGAAAATTAATTCACAAGTATTTCATAAGACATTTAAACTGCAGTGTGCTACACACAGAAACATAATGCTATTATACAGTCTTTTTTCCTAAATATAGGGAGCTTTGAACTATAGGCAAAAGCGAGTTTTGTTTTTTAAGTACCTTGTGTTAATTTATCTTAGTTAAATCTTAGTTTAAACCAGATTTAAATAATCCAAACTAAACATACTGTGTGTAATTTGGTTCTATGGTATAATGATCTTACAGTAATTAAGCATGACCTCTTGAAAAGCCCATGAGAACATGAGAGTGAGCTGGTGGGCAAACTAACAGGAATGACATGATGGACATGGTGAGAATAATTCAGAGCTACGAGAGCCAATGGAGTCAAAAGAAGGTCAGCTTTGCACACTGAGTTCCCACTTTCCAGCAGCAACATACTCTTTAAAACTTTCTTCATGGCTGCCAGAAGGTCTCCATGTCCACTCTGGAATTACATATTGGGATTGTTAGTGATAACACCTTAAAGGCCTGCCCAGGAATAGGACTTACCAATAAGGATAGTAACCAGAAACCTGTTTGGTTTCCTAGGTACAGGCAATTGACCAGAACACTGCAACAGCCATGATTAAGCATGTTTATTTTAAAGCTCTTAAAGGTGTAAAGTGCACGTTCTGATGGTCTCTGTAGCAGATGACTGAATGATCTTTTCTTCTAATGTAAAAACAATTACATCTGCTCAGTATAAGGAAAGCGACAACAACTTAATTAGCCACATTTAATATATTAAAGTATATTAAGTTTCTTTATATTTCACAGTCAATCTTACACCCATTCCCTTATCTTACACATCAGTAGACCAACTTACAATCTTTGTATGCATATCTCTGTTAACATTTTAGTAAACTTTTTAAATGTTAAATAAGTATTTTAATAGAGTCTCAAAATAGCAAAATGTATTTGGCTAGTTTGATTTATTTTCGTAAATCAGTTCAATTTCATTGTTTGAATGAATTTAAACTGATTTCTTAGTGTCAACTAGACATGGGCCGGTATAAGATTCTGACGGTATGATAACCTTGGATAAAAATATCACGGTTCCACGGTATTGTGATTACTGCTCTAAAATATGTTCTTTTAAAATGTCTGGGTAAAAAACTAAAACTTTTTTCCCTTTTTAACACAATTTATTTTATTTTGGGAAACATTTAAAGTATTCTGGAGCATTAAACATGTCAGGCTAAATAATTCAAACGAATCATTGACTTCTGCTGACGTCTTCATTAGCTTCAAAAACACTGATTTACTTTACTATTTAAAACGGCATATCTTTGGATATATTTTCTGTTATAGATACTGTTGTCCTAAAAAAAAAACCCATAATAAAAAAATAAAAAAAATCTTACACATACCTTAGGAACGGTATTAAGGAAAATTTCGGTGGTTTTAAAAACTTTATTTTTCCAAACATCTATATACCTTGAAAACGGTTATCATCCCATGCCTAGTGTCAACACATTAGAACTGCTTATTTTTATTATTATATATGATGTTTAGAAAAAAAATATACTACCATTCAATACAACTTTTTTAGCAAAGATATTAAACCAATTAAAACTGAAAACGAACATTACATTATTTAAAAATATATATATATTAAACAAATGATTTCTTTTGAACTGAACTTTTTCTGTTCATCAAAAATATATATATATGCTTTAACAAAAACATCAAGCAGCATAACACTAAAACACTGTAAAGATGTCTGTTAAATGACTTGTTTTAACACTGGTAAATAACAATGAAAATTACTCACCATTATATGTCCATTTTCTGCCTGAAAAAGAGACCAAAACTAAATTTATATGCTTTGAAAGTTTTAATAATCTAACAAATCAGTCAGATGATGCATTCCGTTGCAGCTGGACACCATTCTGGTTACATCCTGTGGCTCATTGCCAGCTACTCTCAAGTCAATCTGACAGGCTGAACCAGACTCTTTCACAGAGATCTCTGGTTGACAATGAGATACCCCGGGAGCATGTGAAATTCTTCACTGCTTAAAATGATCAAAAAGTAAGTTACTGAGATTCGAGCATTTCTTTCGTAATGACAGTTCACAGAAGGTCAGAGTCTAACAATCTATGATGAAACTCAAATCATTTTTATAGCGCAGCTATTTTTTACAGCAAAACCACCATGCAATACGTGTACAGTAATGGAATTTTTTCTAAATGACACAGAAAATTATGATATTTAATGAGGCTGAGAGTCCAAACAGGAAGATGCAAAATGTCCTTTACAATTTGGTTATTATTTTAAGTCACAAACGTTAATCATCCTTGCTATTCTAGGACCACAAGGCTTTTTCAGGAACAAACCCTTTTGGTAAGATCTACAAACAAGATATTAACAAGGCAATTTAGTCAACAATTCTGTGCTAATTTAGCATGACAAATATTTCACCTGTGGTTTTTAATACACTCAGGTCATTCAACATAACGTGTCAGATCTGCAGAGTGAAACCACAGTCTCACAAATCTACATCATAATTCTAAGCATTTTGGGGATTATAATTACATTCTAATTTTACATTACTCACAAAGTTGTTCATTTATGGAAACAACATTCACCAACTCATTATGTTGACAACTTCTAGGAATCTTTTCCTACTTTAGTGATCATACACCAATATGGCACCGTATTATCAATTTAAACATTCAAAAATATGCATGACAAAAATAATACATTTTATAAATGTATTAAAACAATACACAAAAGTGTTTTAAAAGAATGTAAAACATGTCAAATAATATCAAGGTTAATTACAATATCAAACTATTCAATATTCATAACCATATAAATAGCTTGTCTAAACATTATAAAAGATTGCAATAATCCACATTTATCTTCGCAATTCTTTATTCTTTAATATGTAAGGCACAACTCTGAACATTTAGAACACATGTAGAATCAAGTTAATGATCATGTTAAGTCGCCATATTTTGACCATCAGTGGAAGTGAGACTTTAAATAATTTTGCAAGACTTACCTGTGAGCGCAAGGGGACACGCGATCAAGATGATGAATATAATTTTGAGTGACATTGCAGAGAGGTAGCGGCTTTTTGTAGTCTACAGTCAGAAGTAGACTCGAGTAAGGGAAATGTTGACATAGCTGTCGGAACCGTCCCTTATATCAAGCATGCTGCGCTCACGAGCTAAATAAACTGACGTCACGGATGGCAATGACAGAGCAGCGCCTGAGAATATCACACAGTGACTTCATACAAATCTGCGGCTATACTAAGCTACACAGCAGTATAAGCACCAGAGGGGCAAAACTTTGTCTGAACTCTAATAAATAGCCATTAGCCACACGTTCTCAAACCGGTCATTTTAAAACTCCTCAGACTAGGTACAATGGAGCGTCATCTGATATGAGAAAAATTACAGCTCGTGTGTCAGTGATTATGTCTCCATAATGCAACATTTGCTCGGTGTTTACTGCGCCGCAAATGACATACTGCGTTATTATATGCTATAAACATACTCTATAGCAATGTTGCAGCTATTGTTCATTCTGAAAATCCATGTATTATAAATATTATTATTATAATTATTATTGTCATTAGCATGTTCTCCCCGTGATCGAGTGGGTTTTCTCCGGGTGCTCCAGTTTCCCCCCACAGTCCAAAGACATGTGGTATAGGTAAATTGGGAAAGCTAAATTGTCCATATGGTGTATGTGTGTGAATGAGTGTGACAGTGTGTATGGGTGTTTCCCAGTGATGGGTTGCAGCTGGAAGGGCATCCGCTGCTTAAAACATGCTGAATAAGTTGGCGGTTCATTCCGCTGTGGCAACCACGGATTAAAAAGAAACTAAGCCGAAAAGAAAATGAATGAATGAATTATTGTCATTAATAGAGTCATAAACACACACACACAATGATGTATATTTTATTTTAAATTTCATTTCATTGTATCAAACAGCTTAATAATAAACATATAAACAAATAAAGGTTATATTTTTCAGATACTTTCTTACACACTGGCATTATTTATAATAGGCTTCAAGCTCAGAAAATGGGGGGAAAAGTGCAAGTAAATAAACGTATCTGTTGAAAATATTACTCCAAGTATGAGTAAAAAGTAGCTCTTTTAAAAGTACTCAAAAGTAGTGAGTATTACATTGTAAAAAGCTGATGCGTTTACATGTAATTCGTGCATGTGTGTGTAAACGTAACATTCTGTAGTGCATTTAGTTATTGCCCAGCAGGCACACAAAATCATAAGATGTTATTATTAGGTTCGATTTAGGTAGTGATGTCGGGTGACCAGAATTCAATGTCTAGCCAGCGTCTAAGGACAACGTTATTTAGATGATTAATAACAACGTCAAATAACATTGATATTTGGTCGATTATAGGTTATTAGAAAGTGACCAAAATCCAACGTTGAGCCAACATCTTAAACCAATGTCATATTGACATCAAATACTGACATTTATTTGTCAGGTATGGCAACTAAAATCCAACGTCTGATAGACATCATAGTGGTAACTTACACACAACGTCAAGCTGTAACATCATTAGACGTTGATATTTGGTTGATTTTAGGTTGGACGTTGGACATTGATGTCGGTCTAATGTTGAGTTCTGACTTCAACCCGATTTTCATTTCTAAACAAAATACAACGTCCCTATGACGTTAGGGTACAACTTCAATCTGACGTCATGTTGATGTCCTGTGCCTGCTGGGTGTTTAAGGCGATTTCGGTCATCATAGAAAAATCCATCACATTTTCATCAGTGACATGCATCTAAAAAGCCTCTAGGTTATTGTGTGTAAAGATTTTGGACATCTTCTTGGACACTTTTAATGCTACCAAACAGTTTCCTGCATTTATAAATTGCCCATGTCTTGAGGTCCATTATGATGCGATTTACCTTCTGTGATCTGATTAGACAGGACTCACAGGATTGATTTTTCTAAACTTCATAGACAAGAAAAAATAAAGTAGTGGCTGCAGGTTGAAGGAAAGTAGTGGAGTAAAAGTACAGATACAGCACTAAAAGTGTACTCAAAGAGAAGAGTACACATTTTTAAAACTACTTAGTAAATTACAATTCCTGAGAAAAACTACTCAATTACAGTTATTTGAATATTTGTAATTAGTTACTTTACACCACTGTTTATGACAGACCTGAAGGCTAAATGATCATTTAATGTACATTTTAATAAGTGATTGAATTAGGTGTTGGGCAGCACAGTGGGTAGCACTGTCACCACACAGCAAGAAGATCGCTGGTTCGAGCCTCGGCTTGGTCAGTTATCATTTCTGTGTGGAGTTTGCATGTTCTCCCTATGTTTGCTTGGGTTTTCTCCGGGTGCTCCGGTTTCCCCCACAGTTCAAAAACATGCGCTATAGGCAAATTGGGTAAGCTAAATTGTCCTTAGTGCACGTGTATAAAAGTGTATGGGTGTTTCCCAGTGATGGGTTGCAGCTGGAAGGGCATCCGCTGTGTAAAACATATGCTGGATAAGTTGGCTGTTCATTCCGCTGTGGCGACCCCCTGATTAATAAAGGGACTAAGCCGAAAAGCAAATGAATGAATGAATTCGAATTGAATATGCATTAGGTGTTTTTTTGCAGTGCTGTGTAAGGGGGTGGCACGGTGGTTCACTGCTTAGCACTGTTTTCTCATGTTCAGTTGAGTTTCGTCCAGGTGCTCCAGTTTTCAAAGTCCAAAGACATGCAATATAAGTGAATTGGAAAAAACTAAAATTGGCTGTAGTGTTTTTGCGTGTGTATGTGTGTGTGAGTGAGTGAATGACAGAGTATATGGGTGTTTCCCAGTACTGGGCATTCACAAATTAGTGTACTCTCAGAGCTGGGTTGTGGCTGGAAGGGCTTCCACTGCATAAAACATATGCCAGAGTAATTGGCAGTTCATTCTGTTGTGGTGACCGCTAATAAATCAAGGACTAAGCTAAATAAGCAAATGTAAAAGTACAAGGGAAAAAGTACAATGTTGAACTCATTAAAATGTCATTATATTATATTATATAATATTATATAATATTATATTATATTATATTATATTATATTACATTATATTAAAATATATTTTATTATATTACTCACTCATATACAGTATATATTACTTTTCTTCAGCTTATGGTTGCCACAGCAGAATGAACCATTAATTGCAAAGGCATATGTTTTACTAAGAGAACAACCCTCACACTGGGAAACACCAACACAGTCTTTTATTCACACACTACAATTTAGTTTATCCAATTGACCCTTCGCTAAGCCCCGCCCTGCTTAGTTACTGTCATAGATATATACACTAGATATCACATAGAGACCCTGAACATGCGTCAATAGCGCCGCCACATTGGTACAGTGCTCCTAGGACAAATGTCATTCAACCGCACTCAAGACAGTGTGCCAATGTGAAGATGGTGGACTTTAGCGCTGTGTACGGATGTAGTAACGAGCAAACAAAGAAAACAAAGCACAAAGGCAGAACATTTTATAGGTAAGATTTCTTTTTTATGTTTTTGTATGTTATGAACTTTTGTGCTTAACAAGTAATGTTATTGATGATAATACAGTCTCTTACTGCAGTGACCATGAGCCAAAGTAGCACCAACTGGCACTAAATTCTTAGCTTGTGCTAGTTTTGTTGAATAAAATAAGCAAAAATATGACAACAAGACACTGCGCTGCCAGAAACTTGTATTATTGTCGGCTAAGTCAACGAGTCATTCATAACAGAGATTTATTCATAAACGCATCGCTCCCTCCGTCAGAATGAGAAGTGAAAGCAGGGAAGGGGGTGTGTTTCAGGACATGGATTAGATCATATTGAACAGGGAGGGAGGATAATGCATTTCCATGCACACAAACACATACTCTTTGTCGGCAATGCCCATGCGGTCACATCCATCAATGTAGAAAAGTGATGTAAAATTATAATATTTCGTAATTTAAAAAATAAATTTGCATATGGATAGGGAAAACTCCCGATCATAGATATATGTGTATTCTTTGGATGGCCACATTTCTCCACTTCACTTTGGTCCCGCATTCATTTCAAAGGAGCGCTACCCTGTACTAAAATGGCGGCTCTATTGACGCATTCATTCTAATAGACAACAGCAGGGTAGGCCACATCTAATGTATATATCTATGAGTTACTGTTGTTACGCCTGTCAAGCTTTCATGCCTGGCACGTCTATTACAATATGTATGTGCCGGTGTCAGACATTGCCAGGGATATAATTAGTCATTTTTGGCGAACAGGTGAGATATCCGAGAAAGCCAGACAAAAAAGGACTGCAGTATGAATTACAGGGGTATTCATGACATAATATGAAACCGATTAGAAAATAATTTAATCAAAATTGAAGCTAGATTTGCCTAGCCGCCTCATATGCTGATCATTCAACGGCATAGTTCATGCACAGCAAGATATAATAATAATCTAATAATAACAAATTAAAACGTGATTTCTCTTTTTCATTCATTCATTCATTTTCTTTTCGGCTAAGTCCCTTTATTAATCTGGGGTCACCACAGCGAAATGAACCGCCAACTTATCCAGCACGTTTTTATGCAGCGGACGCCCTTTCAGCCGCAACCCATCTCTGGAAACATCCACACAAACTCATTCACACACACTCATACACTACGAACAATTTAGCCTACCCAATTCACCTGTACTGCATGTCTTTGGACTGTGGGGGAAATTTGTGGGGGATTTTTCTTTTTTTTTAGCCAAAAAGCCTGATAGACTAATTTTTGTGCAATCAAATATAACATTAAGCTGCGGTCAAACTAGAGTTTGAACATGCAAAATTCTGTCGTACGGCGCTGCGATAAGCAGAGATGTATAAAGTACTAGAGACCCAGACTTACGTAAAAGTACAAGTGCTCTATCAAAAACGTGACTTGAGTAGAAGTTGAAGTACTCTTTAAGCACAATACTTAAGTGGAAGTACTAAAGTATTCAACATTTTTTGTACTTAAGTATTGCAAGTAGTTTATTAAAAAAATTACTACTCAAGTACTGAAAGTAAAAGTACAAGTATTGTGTTAGGTAGTTATTTTTAAAAAAGCAGTCAAAAGACATATTGTTTTGTTTATTTTAAATATCTTTTTTGAGGCACAGGATTAAGCAGAACAAAAAGAACCATAGTTTACGACTTATATTATAAATAAATAAATATATATATGGGTCAAAAACACCATTCAGCGTGACAGCCTTTATGACAGCCAAAGTGATGATGTTACGGACCACTACCTCTTGCTATATAAGCTGCGTTTACCTCAAATTGGCAGATCTGCACCAATATACCGCCCTGGTAGGACTATTGTTCTGTCCACCAAGGATGAATTCATAAATAACTTACCTGATCTCTCTTTATTTCGAAATACACCCGCAAACGCAAATGACCTTGACGTAGTAACCAGCAGTATGGATGCCATCTTTACTAGCACACTTAATACAGTGGCACCCATCAAATTAAAAAAGGCTAGAGAGAATAAAACTGCACCATGGTACAATAATCATACTCGCGCTCTCAAAACAGCAACCCGTGCTCTGGAACGTAAATGGAAAAAAACTAATTTAGAGGTTTTTAGAATTGCGTACAAAGACAGTATGTCAAGCTATAGGAGGGCTCTTAAATCTGCCAGGGCCGAGCACCTCCACAAACTGATAGAAAATAATCATAACAATCTGAGATTTTTATTTAACACCATTGCTAAACTAACTAATAATCGATCATCTTTGGAACAAAATGTCCCACCGCAAATTAGTAGTGATGACTTCATGAATTTTTTCAGTGACAAAATAGAAGGCTTCCCAGATAGCAAAATGACATAATTTCAACCGAAAATCAACGTTTCTTTTGACATCGATTCAACATCGTTTTGCTCATCGGGGTAATGTTGAAACGACGTCAGGCACTCCATTCAAATCTAACCTGAAATCGACACAATTGGTTACTTACCCAACGTTGAATCGATGTTGATATTCAGTCGATCGAAACGACGTTATAGAATCCACACATTTTCAACATGTAATCAACTTAATTGGTTTGTCCACCTGACGTTGAAATGATGTTGATTTATAGTTGATTGGAACAACGTGGAATCCACACATTTTCAACATATAATCGACCTAATTAGTTTGTCTATCTAATGTTGAAATGACGTTGATTTATAGTCGATTGGAAAAACGTAGAATCCACACATTTTCAACATATAATCGACCTAATTATTTTGTCTAACTAATGTTGAAACGATGTTGATTTTAAGTCGATTGGAACAACATAGAATCCACACATATTTACATAAAATCTATCTAAATGATTTAACGTTTAAATGAATACTTAAACAACATTTTCAACATTAAACCAATCCATATGACCTAATCACCATTTTTTTACAAGAATACATAATATAATTTATTCTGTATATATGACAAAACACACCACAATCTGTCATCATTTTTTATTGATAAAAATACACAGCTGTGAATATCCGTTAAGAGCAAGAATTCATTCAAACCTTTTACACTTAAACAAACAGAGAGAACATTTAAATTACTGACTAAAAAAGTCAAAAAGTAAAACTGTAGAATATTAAATACATTTGTCTATTTGTGTTCTATTTCAACATGTATTTTTCATTAGAGTAAAAAATGCATTTTATTTCAGATGGGCATAATAACAAAATTAAGTATTAGGGTCAAAACACAGGTTTAAATCACAATGTTTAAGCTGTTTAAAGAACAACATTTATTTAATTAATTTAGAAAGATACAATCACAGAAACTAAAATTCAGATGCAACCATAGCAAAAATATTCTTGCTGGATTAGCAAGGTCAATAAATAAATAAATAAATAAAAACAAATTATTTTAGGTGGTGTGAAACTATCGGGAAGCTATTCGTCTACAGTGCCACCATTTACTAGAATTCCATCCCGGATTTTCCAGAAATACGAAGTATTAGTGACCCAGACACTAGTCTGAGAACAAACTTCAAATATTACAACAACCGGGAAGAATTGCAAGCTTGTTTATTAATTACAATTATTTTTTTTTTTTCAAAATATCATTGTTTAATGACTAAATGCAATAAATAAAATACAGCGCTGCGACCAAAGAATGTAACGTATACTGCATAATCATATGCAATGCACATGATCCTATTATAACGATCACTGCGAACAATAAGCTAAGCGTTCGTTTTATATATAAACTGTAAATATAAAAATATTAAAATTTAAAGCAATGAAAATCTATATGTAAAAAAACAAAACTACTTTAAACTGCGTCTCGTCAGAGCTGAGCATATGTTTTATTTCAGTAGAAAACAGTCCTCTTCATAATATTTCTATTTATTTCTTTTTAGTAATATTGTATGAATTTAAAAAATACGGACTTTCCTTTACGTCTCCCATTCAGTTTTTTTTACTTCCTGCTCTCCATCTTAATTTCAATTTTAAATTCCACACCAGGCCAGTAAAAAAATCCTTAGTGTTGAGCCCTGTTGAGTAATTCTCCTTCTCATTAAAACTCGAATGTGCATTGTGTTGTGACAATTACTTAAGATTTTTGTAACAATAAAGATGTATTTAATACAGCCATAAAAACGCTAAAGGATTGTCAGTACACTGTACTATAGGCACAACCAGTCGTTTGGTGTGTTTGTGTGAGAGAGGAAAAAAAACATTTGCAACTTGTTTAAAAAAAAAAAAAACTCTCAGACCTTAAATATACTGGTCACTAACAGAAACTTCAGTCATGGGTGCTGTTGTTTTGCTCCAGTAATACCTTCAGAGAACATAATAGTCAGTGATCCATACATAGGCAGAGAGATTAGTGTGGTGTAGGCAGAACTGTAATAGACGTCTGTCCAGGCACAGGTTACAGATATTGATGTCTTCAACTGGAGATTTCAGAGAAACTGCCATTAAAAAAAAGTGTAAGAAAAAAAAAAAAAAAAAACATGTTACTCAGTAGGAAAATCTCACCAGGTACAGCATCTACTATTACAAAGTACAATTCCAAGGTAAATGTTCAGTTCAACCCACAGCATTAGTACCATAAAATTGCCACAATTTTTGACTCCTCACACAGAATATTAAGGTAACATGGTATACTGTGAGAAATTAAATGATCTTGGATTTCATTTTCTTGTGAAATTCTTGAAAGCCTAATGATATAAAATATTTTTAAAAATAAATGCGTTTACAAACATTGGTTTAGATACTTGAACAAGTAAACTGCAGTAACCTCAAGAGAAAAGGTTGTTGACAAAATACATTTTAATAAACAGGAAAATAAAAAAACTGCACACCAGAACATAGCACTACAATCAGAAAAAAAACAGACAAGCATGGTTTGTGAACAAAGGAAATCAGGAACAGAACCAACGAAACCACAAAGAACTAACGTAACAGATTGAGTGGGCAACTTACGAAATGGCAAAGCTTTTCCCATTCAATGCTGTGGAGCGTCTCTGCAATGAGTTCCTCACTAAATGTAGAAAAAATAGAGCAACAAAACAGTAAACGGACAGCGATTTACTTCGCTAACGTAATAACGTGTTAAAAAATCTCGTTTAACGTTAGCTTGATGATACGTAATGTTATTTGCGAACCGTTTCTCATAACTTAGCCTATACGTTAGCTAGAGCAACAACTTACATGTGTTTTTTATGCTCATTCCAAATCGATTTGACAGATCATCTTATATTTTTACACAGGTTAAAAAGCATTGTAGTCATAAAGTGAAGTTAATCGTGTTGAAATAGAAAATTAAATAACCAAAACAGCTTTTCATTTACGTTAACGTTACCTTTATAGATTAGCTGCAGTTAATAGCCTGGGTACGCACAGGGCGACATGTAAGCTTACTAAACAACGTATAGGAAGTGGTAAAGTCTTAATTTACACATCTAAAAAGTTACATTTTGACATAAGTTCTTGGGAAAACGACAAATAAAACATTTGAAACGTCGAATACAACGTACTTACCTTCAGATTACAGTTCCGTCCGCTGCCTTCTGTTTGTTAGTTGATTGATTCAAATGATGAGCTGCACCTGCGGCTCACGCTGACTCGCGCAGAAGAACCGACTCCGAGTGATCCAATCAAGTTTCAACATCGAACCAATGTTATGATTTCGACCAGATGCGTCGGGTAGCCTATATGTTGAAGAGTCAACTTCATTTCGACATCGAACCAATGTTATGATTTCGACCAGATGCGTCGGGTAGCCTATATGTTGAAGAGTCAACTTAATTTCGACATTGAATCAATGTTTTATTTTTGATGTAATAACCTACCGACATACCGACCAAATAAAGAACGTTGATTCAATGTCAAATTTGATCGACGACTGATACTGACGCTTATAACCAATAATTGACATTGATTCAATGTCGGCTTGCTATCTGGGTTTAGACAGAAAATAGAAGATGTTAAACTTTCTGCACAGCCTTATACTCCAGATCCAGTAAACATTCAACTGAATCAAAATAACCTACAATACTTAAAAATCATAGAACAGGAAGAGCTAGATAAAGTTATAAATAGCTCTAAATCAGCTACATGTATGTTAGATCCAATTCCAACAAAATTACTGAAAGAATTGCTACCTGTTATAGGAGAACCTCTCCTTAATGTTATCAACTCTTCGTTATCTTTAGGCCATGTTCCAAATCCTTACAAGCTAGCTGTTATTAAACCTATTATTAAGAAACCACAACTGGACTCGAGCAACTTAGCTAATTATAGGCCTATTTCAAATCTCCCGTTTATGTCTAAAATACTAGAAAAAGTTGTTTCTACCCAATTATCCTCCTTTCTGCGGACAAACAATATTTTTGAAGTGTTTCAGTCAGGCTTCAGGCCTCATCACAGTACAGAAACCACATTAGTAAAAATAACCAACGATTTACTCTTAGCTGCTGACCAAGGGTGCATCTCACTATTAGTTTTACTCGATCTTAGCGCCGCATTTGACACCATTGACCACAATATTCTCATAGACCGCTTAAATTCTACAGGTGTCCAAAAACAGGCTCTTGAATGGTTTAGGTCATACTTAGCTAACCGTTACCAATTTGTGAATATTAATGGACAGCTTTCACAAGTCAGGCCAGTAAAGTACGGGGTCTCTCAAGGATCAGTTTTAGGTCCCTTGCTGTTTACAATATACATGCTTCCCCTGGGGGACATTATTAGAAAACATGGGATCAGCTTTCACTGCTATGCAGACGATACTCAATTATATATTTCAACTAAACCTAATGAGATGTCTGAACTGTCTAAGCTAACCGAGTGTATCAAAGATGTTAAAGACTGAATGACCAACAATTTTCTTCTCTTAAACTCAGACAAAACAGAATTATTACTTATTGGGCCTAAATCCTGTACACAGCAGTTCGCACAACTGGACCTGCAACTAGAGGGATATAAAGTTAGCGTTAGCTCTACTATAAAAGATCTGGGTGTCATATTAGACAGCAATTTAACTTTTAAAAATCATATATCCCATGTCACAAAAACTGCTTTCTTTCATCTGAGAAATATTGCTAAATTGCGAAGTATGCTATCCATATCAGATGCAGAAAAGCTAGTTCATGCTTTCATGACTTCTAGGCTGGACTACTGTAATGCTCTGTTTGCTGGTTGCCCAGCATCCTCTATTAACAAACTCCAGCTAGTGCAAAATGCAGCTGCCAGAGTTCTTACCAGGTCTAGAAAATATGATCATATCACCCCAATTTTATCCTCCTTACACTGGCTGCCTGTTAAGTTTCGTATTGAATCTAAAATATTACTCCTTACCTATAAAGCTTTAAATAATCTAGCTCCTGTTTATCTAACCAACCTCCTGTCTCGCTACAACCCAACCCGCTCTTTACGATCTCAAAACTCAGGGCTTCTGGTAGTACCTAGAATATCAAAGTCGAGTAAAGGAGGTCGAGCCTTCTCATTTATGGCCCCTAAACTCTGGAATAGCCTTCCTGATAATGTCCGAGGCTCAGACACACTCTCGCTCTTCAAAACTAGATTAAAGACCTATCTTTTTAGCAAAGCATACACTCAGTGCAGTACATAGCGATATGACGCATGAGTGTGCCCCACACAGGATTTTGCTTCTCGTTTATATACACTATGAACAGCAGCTACGCTAATTATTCTCTTTATTCTCTATTTCCACCTGGGGGTACTCATCTTGAGGCCCTCAGACTATGCAGTGCCACTAACGCGATCCGAGACCAGTGACGAGATGATCCCAAGGTTTTCTGGACCAGGCCGTATCCTGAGCAGCTGCTGTGGTGGTCATCGTGGAGTGAGAACATGAGACTGACTCCTGTGATGCTCCAAGGACAGACGAGTCTTCGCTGAGGTCCAGCTTCCTGCGCCTACACTGCAGCTCTGCAACAAGACGTTTGGCCATAGGGGAAATGGTCGTGCCCAACTGAGCCTGGTTTCTCTCGAGGTTTTTTAAATATTCGCTTTCGCCAATTGGTGAAGTTTTTTCCTCGCCGCTGTCGCCACTGGCTTGCATGGTTCGGGATCTGTAGAGCTGTGCATCGATGGATTTGCTCTTCAGTGTTTGGCTTCTCAGTAGTGATTATTAACCCACACTGAACTGAGCTAAACTGAACTGAACTGAACTTAATCTCTGAAAACTGAACTGACTCTGTTTCAATTCACTATAATCTTCCATGTGAAGCTGCTTTGACACAATCTACATTGTATAAGCGCTATACAAATAAAGATGAATTGAATTGAATTGAATGATAGACAGTTAACGTTATGTGAACATTGCAGCATGATATGAACCGCGGGTAGCTAACGGTACTTAACTTATCTAGCTCTTATGGATAGCTCAAACTGCTGTTTTGTGTATTATATTATCTTTAACTTGACATGTTTCTTCAAATCTGACGGTAGAGTATGCACTTTTTTTCTATATGAACTGTCTTTCACTCCAACAAATGCAAACATTGGCTCTAAATAGGGTCACGGGTGGTCTTTTTTCTCATCGCCACGAACAGTTGAAAGTGAAAGATTTGAAGGTGGAATTTCTGGGTTTTCCATGTCTAAAACAAACTAAAGTGCTCTCAATGCAGGCAGGCAGCACTGTCTTCTTTGATCGTCTGATCAATGAATGATTGATTCGTAACATTTTTATAATTGTAACGAGTAACTATGCAACACATATAAAATCTACTGGAGTAAAAGTATTAAGCTCATCGAAAATATGTACTGAAGTAAAAGTAGAAGTAGGAGAAAAAAACAATACTCCAGTAGAGTACAGATACAACCTTTTAGTACTTAAGTACAGTAGTGAAGTAGTTCTACTTCGTTACTATACATCTCTGGCGATAAGGGGCGGTATTAAACAAGATGATTAGAGATTTAAAAAAGCAAGTGATTGGTCCATATTTTAAATTTCTGTCCAGAGAGGTCATGTTTTGATCCTTGATTGGTCTCACGCACTCAAGTGATGTGATTTTGCAGGTCAGAGTTCACCATGCTTGAACTTAGCAATGCAATGAACTGCAAAACTTAATGCATGACCTTGCGTTTCCGGTCTGACGCATTCGCGTGCATATGACTGGAAGTCTATGGGAAGAAAAGTCCAGTGTGACCGCAGCTTTACTAACTGACTGTCACGATCACCAGCGATCTTCTCCCCTTAGATCGCTGGTTTACATGCACAAACACAACGGACTACAAATCTACCATCTAATGGACTACATCTCCACACATGCACTCCGCTCACACACACATGTTCCTCATCTCCACTGATTGCACACACACACCACCGGAGGATTGTCAAGGACTGATTACACACAGTATATAAACAGCAAACACACACTCTCCAGTTGCCGAGTCTTGTTACCTGTTATCAGTATTAATTCAAAGCGTTTCCCTGTCTTGTTTTTGCCGTGTTTTTGACCCTTGCCTTGATAATCTGTTTCTCCCTGTCTGCTGCCATCCTTGTGACCTTTTGCCTGCTATATCGACTACGACTCTGGATTGTCCTCATATATCTGTTTGCTCCTGTACTGATCATTGCTTGTCTGACCACCTTTTTAATAAATCCTGCATTTGGATCCGCATCCTGTTGTCAGCGTATATCCATGGTTACAGAAGACTCGGCCACAACATGGATCCAGCAGGAATCAAAATCATGTGTCTTCGTCAGGGTGAACGAGCTATCGAGGACTATGTGGAAGACTTTATTAATTTGGCTCATCTAACAACTTTAAACGAGGTAGGCCTCATGATATTCTTCCATGGTGGGCTGTCTGAGCCACTGTACTCTAGGATGCCGCTGCACAATCCTCATTTGACAATAATGCAATACATAGACTTGGCATTACAAATCAGTGGTTCAACCTTCACCGTAGGCGAGGTGGAGGAGACCCCTAAATGTTTTTTTTTTGGGGGGGGGGGGCAATAGACAGCAAGACCCGCCGGCAACGGGACTTGCTGTTCCCTCCAATAACACAATCATGCTAGCATCTCCTATACTCCTGTCCCCTGTTCACCAGCCTAGACCACAGCCAGCTAACAAGATGGCCACCTCCAGTCCTCCAGCTAACAAAATGGCCGCTTCCAGTTCCCCAGTTCACAAAATGGCCACCTCCAGTCCTCCAGCTCACAAGATGGCTGTCTCCAGTTCTCCGTGTCACAAAATGGCCACCTCCAGGTGACAAAATGGCCACTTCCAGTCCTCCAGCTAACAAGATGGCCACCTCCAGTCCTCCAGCTAACAAAATGGCCGCTTCCAGTTCCCCAGTTCACAAAATGGCCGCCTCCAGTCCTCCAGCTCACAAGATGGCTATCTCCAGTTCTCCAGCTCACAAAATGACTGTCTCCAGTTCCCCAATTCACAAGATGGCCGCCTTCAGTCCTCCAGCTCACAAGATGGCCACCTCCAGTCCTTATGTTCACAAAATGGCCGCCTCCAGTCATCCAGCTCACAATATGACTGTCTCCAGTTCCCCAGTTCACAAGATGGCTGCATCCAGTTCCCCAGCTCACAAGATGGCTTCCTGTTCTGAGTCTGTTCCTGTTATAGTTACAGTCCAAGTTCCTGTTCCTGAAATGCCAACACCAGAGCTGCCAGATCCTCAGTCACGGCCAGAGCTGCCAGATCCTCAGTCACGGCCAGAGCTGCCAGAGTTGCCGCCCCCAGAGCTGCCAGAGTCGCCGCCCCCAGAGCTGCCAGAGTCGCCGCCCCCAGAGCTGCCAGAGTCGCCGCCGCCAGAGCTGCCAGAGTCGCCGCCGCCAGAGCTGCCAAGAGTCGCCGCCGCCAGAGCTGCCAGAGTCGCCGCCGCCAGAGCTGCCAGAGTCGCCGCCGCCAGAGCTGCCAGAGCCGCCGCCGCCAGAGCTGCCAGAGCCATTGACGCTGCCAGAACCCTCTGTATTCCCCGAATGGCGGGCGCCAGGCATTGCTGAAGTCCCCGAATGGCTGGCGCCAGAAACCTCTGAACCCCTCGAATGGCGGGCGCCAGATATCTCTGAACCCCTCGAATGGCGGGCGCCAGAAACCTCTTAACCCCTCGAATGGCGGGCGCCAGAAACCTCTGAACCCCTCGAATGGCGGGCGCCAGAAACCTCTGAATTCCCCGAATGGCGGGCGCCAGAAACCTCTGAATACCTCAAATGGCGGGCGCCAGAAACCTCTGAATCTCTTGAATGGCGAGCATCAGATGACCCTGAATTCCCCGAATGGCGGGCGCCAGACCCACTTGAATTCCCCAAATGGCGGGCGCCAAACCCAGTTGAATTCTCCGAAGGACGGGCGCCAGATCCACTTGAATTCCCTGAATGGCGGGCGCCAGATCCTCTTGAATTCCTCGAAGGGCCAGGGGTACGAGATCCACCTGAGTCCCACGGAAGGCCAGAGCTGTTACCTGAGTCCCACGAAAGGCCAGAGCAGTCACCTGAGTCCCACGAAAAGCCAGAGCAGTCACCTGAGTCCCACGAAAGGCCAGAGCAGTCACCTGAGTCCCACGAAAGGCCAGAGCAGTCACCTGAGTCCCACGAAAGGCCAGAACAGTCACCTGAGTCCCACGAAAGGCCAGCGCAATCACCTGAGTCCCACGAAAGGTCAGAGCCACCACCTGAGTCTCACAAGAGGTCTGAACCATCACCCAAGTTTCACAAAGGACCAAAATTACCACTTGAGTTTCAGGAAGAGCTGCCAGAGCCGTGTGATCTGCAAGAGCCGTGTGACTTCCCAGTACCGCCAGAGCCGTGTGAGGTCCCAAAGCCTCCTGACCCACTGGGGTTATATGAACTGCCAGTGCTCCTTGAACCTAAGCCTCCTGACCCACTGGGGTTGTATGAACTGCCAGTGCTCTTTGAACCTAAGCCTCCTGACCCACTGGGGTTGTATGAACTGCCAGTGCTCCTTGAACTTAAGCCTCCTGACCCACTGGGGTTAGATGAACTACCAGTGCCTCCTGAACCCAAGCCTCCTGACCCACTGGGTTATATGAACTGCCAGTGCCTCCTGAACCCAAGCCTCCAGACCCACTGGGGTTAAATGAACTGCCTATGTCTCCTGAATCCAAGCCTCCAGACCCACTGGGGTTATCTGAAATGCCAGTGCCCCCTGAACCAAACCCTCCTGACCCATGGGGGTTATATGAACTGCCTGTGCCTGCTGAACTTAAGCCCCCAGACCAACTTCAGCTCCATGCTCCAGGTCTTTTGCAACTCCACACTCCAGGCCTTCAGCAGCTTCACTCTTCAGGCCTCACGCAGCTCCAACTCCACGCTCCAGGTCCTCAGCAGCGTCACACTCCAGGCCCTCCGCAGCCCCACGCTCAAGGCCCTCCGCAGCCCCACGATCCAGGCCCTCTGCAGCCCCACGCTCCAGGCCCTCCGCAGCCCTACGCTCCAGGCCCTCCACAGCTCTACGCTCCAGGCCCTCCGCAGCTCTACGCTCCAGGCCCTTCGCAGCTCCACGCTCCGGGCCTTCCGCAGCTCCACGCTCCAGGCCCTCCGCAGCTCCACTCTCCGGGCCTTCTGCTGCTTCATGCTTCAGACACGCCTCAGCTGCATGGTCCTGGCCCTCCATCCCTCCCCCTGTTCCGCCTCCGCTCCACCTCCCACCTGAACTGTGATAGGAGTGTCTGGAAGCCACTCCTTAGAGGGGGGGCTCTGTCAAGATCACCAGCGATCTTCTCCCCTTAGATCGCTGGTTTACATGCACAAACACAACGGACTACAAATCTACCATCTAATGGACTACATCTCCACACATGCACTCCGCTCACACACACATGTTCCTCATCTCCACTGATTGCACACACACACCACCGGAGGATTGTCAAGGACTGATTACACACAGTATATAAACAGCAAACACACACTCTCCAGTTGCCGAGTCTTGTTACCTGTTATCAGTATCAATTCAAAGCGCTTCCCTGTCTTGTTTTTGACTTGTTTTTGACCCTCGCCTTGATAATCTGTTTCTCCCTGTCTGCTGCCATCCTTGTGACCTTTTGCCTGCTATATCGACTACGACTCTGGATTGTCCTCATATATCTGTTTGCTCCTGTACTGATCATTGCTTGTCTGACCACCTCTTTAATAAATCCTGCATTTGGATCCGCATCCTGTTGTCAGCGTATATCCCTGGTTACACTGACGAAGAAACACGCTGTCACATCCCCACCTTGTTTCTGCTGCTCCAATCAACATTCTCTCCCACCATCTCATTCATGCAGCTCCAATCATCGCTCTCCCTCACCAGCCACCTCTCACCACACCCGTGCACAATCACCTGAGTTCTAATTACACATACCAGGAATCAACACTCACTATATAGACTTACCTTTTCCAGCCGTTCATCGGCTGGAATCGAAGTCGGATGGTTCACCTCACCTTCTCCCCTTCTTCCGTGGATGTTTCCCTCCTCCTGTGGACGTTTCTCCTCACCTGTGGATGCAAATGCTGTGAATAAGGGAAGTGACTGTTATACTCTGGTGGTTGATGGAAGGTCCTTTGTTTACCTTATGAACTGCTTACAAGACCGCTCACATTCTACGATTATCACTTACCTGCTTCTCCTGCTGAAATATCCACATTGTTTTGAATAAATTGACTAAAAGAGATAACCATCCTTTTCTTCACTGTGTGACCGTGACACACGCATGGTGCTTCTACATAATTCATTCAAAGAAAAATCAGCCCGAGAGAGGAAAATGATGGATTTATGCCAAATATTAGCATCATCGACCCATAACAATGTACAGTACCTATAACTGTCAGTATGTTTGTGTGCTTTTTTTATACAGTTTCTATACAATTTGTTAGTGGGAAAAAATAAATAAATTGAAATGCAAATCAAAGTTGAAATAGCAGAAGTGAACAATTAGATTTTCCCTATTAGCAAATATTAATCCAACACTAAATATAAAGACACTAACCCGCTATAACTTCGTCACCAATGACTAAATCTCTAAAAGGCTGACGAAAACATAGGTGAATTGTAGCTCTGACATGGACAAGGGGGTTATAAATTACTGAAAGGGTCAACTAACTAATATCAAACCCAGGCTCTATGGAAATATGTGCCCAGGGCTACATTTTTGGGAATAGTGAAATACGTGCCTGGGACTACATCTGCTTGCAGTTTTTGTTTTCACAAATGCACTAGAAGCTGCCGAGTACATTTTTGACAATCTCAAATATGTTCCTGTGCCATGTTTTCTCACACATGCCATTTCTCATAAAGCCACCAGTGGCTGCTGTGTACATTTCTGCAAATCTCAAATGCATTACTGAGCCACATTTTTCCGTTGTACGTGTCATTTACACATCTTACTTGCACGCGTCCTTGAGAGGCCAGCTGGCTTGTTGTGCATAATATATTAGCTTGCTATTGACTAAGCAAAAAAAAAAATTTTGTTTGCTGTTTATGTGTCTGCTTTTGTTGTTTACCTGTAACATTACGAAGAGTTCTCATTGCTTAGTCTTTCCATGTTTGACCCTTGCCTTGTTTCCTTGTTTATGTTGTTTGTCACCTGTATCAACCTCTTTGCCTGTGACCTACACTACACTTCTGGATTACTCTTATGCTCCTGTTTGTACCTGTTGACATTCACAATACGGCCGCCGAGTCATAGACGCCACCGCCAGCTGCCAGAGTCATTGACGCCAGATCGCACTAAACACCATAAATGGTGGGCACCAGATCCCTCGAACTACCAGAATGGCAGGTGCCAGATCCCTCTAAACTGCCTGAATGGCAGGTGCCAGATCCCTCTGAACTCCCTGAATGACGGGTGCCAGATCCTCATAAACTCCCCGAAGTCTGTGCCCCGAGTCCCACGAAGGGTCAGAGCCACCAAACGAGTCCCACAAAGGGCTACCAGAGGCCTCCCACTGCTGCCTCAGTTCCAAGGGTGGTCACTGCTGCTACCAGAGCTACAACTGCAAGAATTGTCCAAGCAGCTGCCTGATCGGATAATGCCTCCTGACCCACTGGGGTTGTCTGAACCGTCAGTGCCACCTGAACCTGAGACTCCTGACTGACTGGGGTTGTCTGAACCGCCAGTGTTTCCTGACCCTAAACCACCTGATACACTGTAGTTGTATGACCCACCAGTGTCTGCTGAACCAGAGCTCCCAGACCTATCTCAGGTCCACGCTCCAGGCCCTCCGCAGCTCGACAAAGATGTAAGAAGCATCAAGAGGTACATCAAAGGCACACATAGGTATGCGTTGTGTCACACCATCTCTAAACATTTAATTCTAAACAACTTTGAGAGATATGGGCACTCACATATAAGACAAGCCCACTCATCAGCCAAGCACACCAAGAATTCCTAAATATTAGGAAATGTCCAAGTTCACTTTTGCTATTTTAAGGATAGAAAGAATGGTATGTGCACCCAGTGTGGGGTCTAAAAGGGTTGTCTTTGTTCTCTTAATGAGTTAATGGGTGTGTTTTAGGTATAAAATGCATTAAACCCATTAGAGGAGGTAGCAGTTTTTATATTTATTTAGAGAATAAGATTTTTTTTTAAATTTGAATCCTTTTTAATTTTTCATATTTAAAGATATTTGTGTACTGCTGTACATCCCTGTGTGTGTATAAAGCAATATGTACACATGTTTTGGACCTGCATGGGTACATACCAATAATAAAAACCCAGCACCGTTGACTTTAGACCAGTTTTTAATTGGTCAATGGTGCAGTCTATTTTAGTTGCTTCAAAATAGGAACGCAAGCCAACAATGCGCCTTAACACACCTCCTTTTGAAAGCAGTATGCCCATGGGTGCACAAATAGGCAGACAGATATTTGGTATTTAAACAATGTTGCACAATAGTGAAAATGACAACACAGGCTCATTCTGAAAAACATAGCCCTATGAACATTTCTGGAGATCACAAATTATGTTTAACAGTGGCCTTTATCATCCATAAGTGAAAGATGTTTGGAACCACCAGGACTCTTCCTAGAGCTGGCCGGCCATCTAAGCCGAGTGATCGGGGGAGAAGGGCCTTAGTCAGGGAGGTGATCAATAACCCGATGATCACTCTGTCTGAGCTCCAGCGTTCTTCTGTGGAGAGAGGAGAACCTTACAGAAGGACAACCATCTGTGCAGCAATCCACCAATCAGGCCTGTATGGTAGAGTGGCCAGACGGAAGCCACTTCCCGCCTGGAATTTGCCAAAAGGCATCTGAATGACTCTCAGACCATAAGAAACTAAATTCTCTGGTCTGATGTGACTAAAATTGAGCTCTTTGGAGTGAATGATGTTTGGAGAAAACCAGGCACCGCTCATCACCAGGCTAATACCATCCCTAAAGTGAAGCATGGTGGTAGCTGCATCATGCTGTAAGGGATGTTTTTCAGCAGCAGGAACTGGAAGACTAGTCAGGATAGAGGGAAAGATGAATGCAGCAATGTACAGAGACATCCTGAATGAAAACCTGCTTCAGAGTGCTCTTGATCTCAGACTGGGGCGACGGGTCATCTTCCAGCAGGACAATGACCCAAAGCACACTGCCAAAATATTAATGGAGTGGCTTCATAACAACTCAGTGAATGTCTTTGAGTGGCCCAGCCAGAGCCCAGATCCTAATCCTATTGAACATCTCTGGAGAGATCTAAAAATGGCTGTACACCGTTGCTTCCCATCCAACCTGATAGAGCTTGAGAGGTACTGCAAAGAGGAATGGTCAAAAATTCCAAAAAACAGGTGTGCCAAGCTTGTGGCATCATATTCAAAAAGACTTGAGGCTGTAATTGCTGCCAAAGGTGCATCAACAAAGTATTGACCAAAGGCTGTGAATACTTATGTACATGTGATTTTTCAGGTTTTTTATTTTTAAAAATCTTTAAATCTTTTTTCACATTGTCATTATGGTGTATTGTGTGTAGAATGAGGATTTAATGAATTTAATCCATTTTGGAATAAGGCTGTAACATAAAAAATGTGGAAAAAGTGAAGTGCTTAGAATACTTTCTGGATGCACTGTAATAATATGTTTTTACTATATAAAATATATTACATCTATGGAAAGTAATCTCCTCATAAACCACCAATACCAACATGTGTGTATGTATTATGTACTTACTGAGAGAAAGCTTCCAAACGAGTCAAGGGAATGTTTTTAATGCTTTTATTTGAGATTTTATTGTGAACCAAAGACAAATGTATTTAAATGGTATTTTACTGATAACTGAATAAGGAAAAACGAGGGAAGCCAAAATAACAGTGATATTTTTCTTATAATGTATAACAATCTCAGGTGAGTTATTTGAAACAGATATACTGTGAATCTACATTTGTCCCCTCCTCAAAGTTTATTGCTCTTATCTTGAGAAAGTACAAAGTTCAAGTTATCCTCCCCTTTTATAATTTACAAACCTTCATCTTCACCAGTGTTCACACAACAGTTGTTCACTATGAGGGAGCTTGGCATAATTTTATTAATTTTTGCTCTGAACCACAACATTCAGGCCCAAACTCGAAAACCAGGTAAGAGGGGTCTTCTTTTCCTCCTTTTTGAAATGAAGATACAAATGTAAATTATTAGTTTGTGTTGTGTTGACAAAAGATTTTTATACTGATTAAATAATACGTTGTTATATAAAATCATTTTTGAGGTAAAAAAAAAATGTTAAAAGCATCTTGTGTGATAAAATGAGGCAGAGTCATTTTTTTTTATTATGAGCAAAGGCTATATGAACATCATGTGGAGTCTCTGTCTCACCTTAGGAAGCCATTTTGCCATTTACGGTGTAAAGGACAGTTATAGTTTGTTTCTGATTTTGAGGAATTTAGGAAATTTAAATACCAGAAGTTGATCTAGCTGAAAGTGGAAAGAAATTTAAAAGTAAAAAAACAGGTTCTATCAGGGTAAATCTTGAAATATAGCTTAAGTGTAATTATTCTTTTTTTAAAAAGTAGATTTTGTTCAGAAAAAAATATAGACTATGCATAGTTAATAATGAACTTTTACAAATGCATTAACACTCAAATTTGCATGAATTTGTTTCATAATTCAGTGAAGTCAACTTCCTGTAACCACAATTCAACTCCCTGCAGGGTGTGGCCAATTCAATTCAAATTTACTCCATAAACAGAAAGAGAGGGACACAACCCTGATATAATTGCATCCTTTTTTTAGTTATAGAAGTAAAACTATAAAAGCATAGACATAAAACATAACATAAAACATGTACATTTTGGATTTACGTTTGAAGTGATGATGAAAAATGAGAAAATTATTTGAAGATTAAACTGAATTTACATAATATTTACAAGAAATGTCAGGGAAATAAAAAAGTGAAAAAAGATCTTAAAGGTTAATCTTCAAAGAATGGCACACATAACAAAACTACTCTCCTAAAAATGCTCTTTATTGGCCTTGAGGGTTTAATGAAGAACCTTAACACCTATGGAAATTTATAATTCCATATAGGGGTTCTTTATTTAAAATGCTATTAAAATGTCTTCAGACTAAAAAAAATGGTTCTGTGAAAGCCAAAATATTTATTTTAAGGCATCAGTGTGAAAAACCTTTTGGAACTTTTTTTTTATTTTTAAGAGTGGAGAACACACAAACAGACTAGAACTGAACAGTTTGAATAGATTTAACACGCCTGCACTGTTCTATGTAATTTAACAATCTATGACTATAACATTTACATCTTTTCCTAAATTAATGTGTACAGCCCTGTTGTCTTGAGGTTTGTAGGCCATAAGTTGCCACTGCCATCCAGGTGTAAATCGCTAGCAATCATTAACATATTATAAAAATGACAACATTTACAACTGTCATAAAAACTAGGTGTGTCCAGACTAGTTACACATTATTCATTCAGTATGCAAGAGCATTACCATTTCTATTGATGTTTTCTATAATACTTTTTTTTCTTGACAAAAACTGGATAAGCATTAATTTTTTTTCGGCTTAGTCCCTTTAGTAATCTGGGGTTGCCACAGCGGAATGAACCACCAACATATCCAGCATATGTTTTACGCAGCGGATGCCCTTCCAGCTGCAACCCATCACTAGGAAACACCCATACACTCTCATTACACTATGGACATACACTATGGACAATTTTAGCTTACCCAATTCACCTATACCGCATGTCGTTGGACTTGTGGGGGAAACTGGAGCACCTGGGGGAAATCCACGCGAACACTGGGAGATCATGCAAACTCCACACAGAAATGCCAACTGACCCAGCCGAGGCTCGAACCAACGACCTTCTTGCTTTGAGGTGATTGTGCTAGCCACTGCGTCTCTCAGATTATTATATATTTTAATTTGATTGTGTTCACATTATGTTTTAATTTCCTGTTATTGTACTTAATTATATATAGATATATAAGTGGCACGGTGGCTAAGTGGCTAACACTGTCGCTTCACAGCGAGAAAGTCACTGGTTCGAGTCCCGGCTGGGTCAGTTGGCATTTCTGTGTGGAGTTTGATGCTCTCCCTGTGTTCGCGTGGGTTTCCTCCGGGTGCTTTGGGTGATCTAAATTGGCCATAGTGAATGAGTGTGTAAGTGTGAATGCCAGAGTGTATGGGTGTTTCCCAGTAATGGGCTGCAACTGGAAGGGCATCTGTTGCGTAAAACATTTGATGGAATAGTTGGTGGTTCATTCCGCTGTGGTGACCCCTGATAAATAAGGGACTAAGCCAAAGGAGAATGAATGAATATAGTGTTGGTTGGATTGCGGCTGGAGGGGCATCCGCTGCGTAAAACATGTGCTGGATAAATTGGCGGTTCATTCCGCTGTGACGATCCCAGATTAATAAAGGGACTAAGCCGAAAAGAAAATGAATGAATGAATGAATATATACTTCTAGGTCAATGAGAATAGCCTATTTGAAAGTACTTCTGGGTTAAACAACACTGAAAAAGAAACCAAGCACTAATGGACTGTACATATGATGGGGATTTTTAAATACAGATTTTAATTTTTTTTTATGTTGGACAGTAATGAAATGAAATTCATTCTGCCTTTTCCCCCAAAATCTAGAGGCCTGCACTCTCAAACAAGATGAAGGAACAGGAAACGACGTTGTGGTTTATATGTATTATGATGCAGATAAAGACAGCTGCTATCCTTTTCGATACAATGGCGAGGGTGGCAATTCAAACCGTTTCATAACTGAGAAGCAGTGCATGAGAAACTGTTCACACCGAGCTGATCAGCTGTTCCCTATGGATGGTAATTTTCTATGAACAACTGTGTCTACAATAATGTGCCAATTGTTTTTTTCCTATTCATTATGATGGGGATTGTTTCATTTGCTCATTAATTTATGTATCAACAATGCTCTAAATACATGATTTTTTTTAACTCGAGAAAATGCTGCCACCCTGTGGTAAAAAAAACAACAACAACAACCTTTCCCCCAGCATTACCCTTTCTTCTTTTTTAACAGGAAAACATATCTGCGTGCTTCCCAGAGAGCCAGGACAATGTTTCGGTCACTATCTCCGGTATTACTACAGCCCTGAGCATCACACATGCAAGCCGTTCTATTGGACTGGTTGTGTAGGCAATGGAAACCGATTCTTATCACTTAATCGTTGCAATGCCACTTGTTACAACTCAGCAGGTACAAAATTAATATTACAACAGTTATTATTTAACCTTAAGATGAATATGACAAAAATGTTTGTTTTGGATAGATCGAGGCCATGAGGACTATTCAGGTGAATCTGATGTACCCGTTGGTGAGTGAAACTTGAATATGGTCTTTTTTATTCACATTATTTATGAAATGATGTTAACTTATAATTATCCCATTAGGAATTATCCTGGGTGTTGTGTTTGGTCTAATTGGTGCCATTATTCTCATTGTGGTAATCGTCTTTGCTGTCAAGAAGTATGTCATTATATTTCCGTTTGTGTTCAATTTCATTTGAAATGTTTGTAATTCGGTTAGACAACATAACATTATAAGCAATAACAACATTTTCAATTTAACAGGCCTAGCTCAAAGAAACGTGAGAAAAAAGATGGAAAGTCAACAGAGCAACCACTGAAAGAGCAGGCAATTGAGATGGAAGGAGGGGAGGCACAGCCAGCCACTCTTGAAATCTCAACAATCCAATCTTAAAAAATCTTTGAACTCACATTTGTACATTGAACACTTTGGCCAATCATTGTTTACTTTTTTAGAACAGGTAAATTTGACAAATAAAAAAAGTACAAAATATGTCTGTTGCTTATTTACTTTATTCTTTTGTCTACTATATTTTTTATTCCCTTTCTAACTTACATTGTAATATGTCTGCCATATTAAAATAAACTGCACATTGTTTGCCTGTGTTTGAAAATCAATATGAAAGTCCATCAGTTACATCACTACACATTGATAGAGCACCAGAGCATGATTATAAATCAGCTTTAAATTAGAATTCAGGGACCATCATCATATGGATGATGAAACCTTTGAGAGGGGTCTAGCTGCAGACTGAATGCACATTGAAGCACAGCATGCATGCTGTAATGTGTACACCGCCCCTACCCCTACCCCTCATAGTGATGCTACTCTACTGAGTGCATGTGTCTAAGACTAGTTGTCTCATGAATGTGAATGTGCAAGTCTGCTGCCAGATGCATGTTAAATCCTACCAATTGAAAGTGGCATCATTGTACTATCAGTGAATCAGTGTACTAATTCATTTGTTTTGCTTATGGGAAAAGTCTAATCTGTGAATATTTTGTCAACTTTACATAACTAGTTCAACAGAACATCTTAGGTGTTCTACTAGGTGTTTCCCCTGCAAACAAGGCTGTGCTGGTCTTTAATGGGCCAACTTAGGGCTAACATAATACCATCTGAAAGACTCCCAATGTCTGTAATGGTTAAATAAACGCAAGGTCCTTCAAATTATATGTTTATGTGCTATTGTGTCATTAATGGGCCCACTTAGGGCTAGCCTAAAGGCCTTGACACGATGCTAAACTAGTGCTGACAAAACCCAACTGTTTTTGCCTCGCATTGGTTCACATCTGGTCCCATCTGTATCAAAAAGCTGCCCGTATACACACTAAACGGACGGCAGCTGACTGAAGTGAAAGTGTGCATCCTCACACTGCAGGAAAGTGTCTGAAAACGTCCGATACTACCAAAACTTCATTGGAAGGATTAAGCTGTCGGTGAAACCAATGGTCAAAGAACATAGATTTTTTCCCTAGGATTATGTCAGATGACCAAATTGTGACTGAACTTGCATAGTAAGAGGCTTTAGTGCTGGTCCTGCATGGATGGTCCTCACCTGGACTCAGGATGTCCTCGCTAGACCCACACAGTGCCTGTCCTATAATCAACAACAAAAAATCTATTTCACTATAAAAACTTTTCAGTTCAGACATCAGGATTTATTTATTTTTATAATTCCATTCCAGGCTCTTATTTGTGGTGAAAAACAGTTAATCTGTATATAACATTCGTTAACAAAGTTTTAAATATGTCAGATTTTAGCTGTTTGAAAGGTTTGTAGGTGTTAAAAGAATGACACAAAATAACTGTGGTAGGAAAGATGTATTCACAAATATTGACTAAGTTCAGAAACTCAGTCTGTTGAAAGCATAAAGTTCAATGTGCCATACCATAAAAACATACACAAGCTTATTTAATACTCTCCTTAAAGACATACACAAACTAAAATGTAGTGTGGGGCACTGTTGGGGGAAATTACTTAAGAAAGAAATGCATTACAATATAGAGTTACTCCCCAAAAAGTAACTAGTTGTGTTACTTAGTTACTTTTTATGGTAAGTAATGTGTTACGATACTTTTGGGTTACTGACCTGGCTAAGGCTTTATCTCTTTCAAAACTTGTAGGATTTATCTTGTTTTTAAAAAAAAGTAGAGAAGCTCTGCAATGTGTACATGCAGTGTATGGAGATTAATGAAAGTGTAAAGCAATGCATTTGCTTCTTTTGTATTATTTATGTTTTATTAAAAAGTAAAATCACTGTCAAATCAACAGATATTAAGCAGACAGTCTAAATAGTCAAATGGACCATCAAAATAAAGGTTTACCATGAAATGTCACATCTCGCAGGACAATAGTCCTACATTAATAAACATATAATATGAACACAGCACTGGAGGAAAGAGCTATTTTAAACTATGCATAACTAACATACCGGAGCGGTAATCCAACTATACTGCTATACATATAATATAAATACTAAAAAGGAGCTGGTTTTGTAAACTTAGCAATGCACAATATAGAAGATGCAGGCTCCACACAGAAAGTCCTCCTGGTCCAGTAAGGACTCAAACAAGCAACCTTCTTGCTGTGAGGTGACAGTGCTAACCACTGAGCCACCCAACATAATCATAACCAGTATTGCAAAATTCCCAAGAGAAAACAGATTCATTGTTCTATAATGAAGTCCAAGCTTGTAGATTAAAGCTGTTGAGACACTTTGACATATGAACAAACCTGAAACCATATTTTTACAAAGACTGGATATGCAGTCGAATTCAGATCAAAACATTTTGTATTTTAATAGGCATTTAATATTCCATTAAAAAACACTTGTTAATATTTCAAAGTCAACACAGTTCAAATGTTTTGTTATATTATTAGGTCCATATAACTTGATGCCGTTAATTTGAAGGAGGATCAAATTCAAGTTTCTGTGCCTGGAAACTAAACAATAATTCTAAAATCTGAAAATCACTTGCATCTCTTGGAAATCTCTATCATCTATCTTTCAGATGACCTGACTCTTCTATTTGTAGCATACCTGGCAACATATGGATTTGAAAATAAGTAAACCAAGTCTCGTTCACTTTTTCATCTGAAAAATGAATATCTTTAATTTAAATCTATACTGATTTTGAATACTTACTACAGTGAATTAATCTCTCATTTAAGAAGAAAATGCACAGCAGAGTTTAGGTGCTCTGCATTTGTCTGAGGTAATTAGTCAACCATTATTATGAAAAAGATGCAACAAGTTTTTCACACCTGAATTTGGGGATCCTCTGCCATTCCTCCTTGCAGATCTTCTCCAGTTCTGTCAGGTTGAATGGTTAATGTTGGTGGACAGCCATTTTTAGGTCTTTCCAGAGATGCTCAATTGGTTTAACATCAGGGCTCTGGCTAGGCCGTTTAAGAACGGTCACAGAGTTGTTGTGAAGCCACTCCTTTGTTATTTTAGCTGTGTTCTTAGGGTCATTGTCTTGTTGGAAAGTAAACCTATCGTTTCATCTAGGATATTTCTGTACTTGGCCGCATTCATCTTTTCCTTCAGCTGAAAAACACCCCCACAGCATGATGCTGCCACCGCCATGCTACACTGTTGGGACTGTATTGGACAGGTAATGAGCAGTGCCTGGTTTTCTCCACACATAATGCTTAGAATTAAGGCCAAAAAGTTCTATCTTTGTCTTATCAGACCAGAGAATCTTATTTCCCACCATCTTGGAGTCCTTTAGATGTTTTTTTTTTTTTTTTTTTTTAGCAAACTCCCATGCAGGCTTTCATGTGTCAGGCACTCTGTCATAAAGCCCTGACTGGTGGAGGGCTGCAGTGATGGTTGACTTTCCACAATTTTTTTCCATCTCCCGACTGCATCTCTGAAGCTCAGCCACAGTGATCTGGCCCGTTTCCACTGAATGGTACGGTACGGTACGGTTCGGTTCGGTTCGGTGCGCTTTTATGACCGTTTCCACTGTCAAAAGCGTACCGAACTGAACCGTTCCGTACCACTTTTTCGGCACCCTTTGGAATGGGTACCAATGACGAGAAAGGGTACCAAAAGGTGGAGCTACACGCGCAGCTGAATGCTGATTGGTTTACAGAGATACGTCACAATCTCGTGGAACTAGCCAGAATGAAAACAAAAGGATTTCTTATTCTGAGTTTTTAAGTAAATACTGTATTCTGATAAACCCACTCCCAGTGGAGCTATTGCCCTTTTAAAAAACTCTCTTGATTCTGTTCTTCCCTTTACTTCACTTATTAATGCTTGTGAAACACTGATTGGAAAAATTTGTTTCACCCTTAACCCTTCTCTCAGAAATAGAAAGATTCGGCATCTTTTTCAGATTGAAATAACCTGTATTCCTCATGTCATATTTCACTGGAATAATTTATTTCATGACATTCCTTGGAAGATTGTGTGGTCTTTACCCAACAAATTTTTAATCACAAATAAGGATAAAGAGGTTTCCTTTAAATTGCTACATTGAGTTTATCCAGTGAATGTTTATATTAAAAAAAATGCTTCCTGAAAAGGATCCCCTTTGTTCCTTTTGTGGAATAATAGATTAATCAGTTTATCATCTTTTTGGGAATGTGCCCATGTTAAGATTTTTTGGAAAGAATTTAGTTTATTTATATGTGTCTCTCTTTTAGATAATTTTTCTTTGTCATACAAGGATGTTTTATTTGGTTTTTATCATCTTGATAAAAGTAAAAGATAAATATTTTCTAATAAATCTATTTATTTTACTAGCAAAATTGTTTTATACACAAATGCAAATTTTTGACTGTAAAGCCCCTTTTTCTTATTTTTTGTAAAGATTTGAAATGTTATTTGAATACAATCTCTACCTCCAGCAATGTTAAAGCTTTAAAATCAATAACACTATGTGAATCTTACAGTGTTGTCTCTTTTCTATAATACCCAGCGGACTGTATTTGTGACCTTTTATACATCAATGTGACCTTGCTTTGAGATAGTTTGGCTTAATCTTTTGTTTCTCTTTTTGTTTTGTTCTGTTGTCTATTTTTGGTG
This sequence comes from Danio kyathit, assembly GCA_903798195.1. Classification (NCBI taxonomy): domain Eukaryota; kingdom Metazoa; phylum Chordata; class Actinopteri; order Cypriniformes; family Danionidae; genus Danio; species Danio kyathit. The sequence goes on from LR812543.1 coordinate 29,907,457, forward strand.
TTATAGTATTTATACCTTTTCTGTACTAATAACGATCCATGGATGACCCGAGCTCAAAACAAACCTTGTCGTTGTCTAGATGAACAGCCACAAAGCCAAGAATCTGCCGTGTCCTGTAGTTGGTTTACGAGGCCGTCTAAAAGTGTGAGCGGTTTTCGCTTTCTGGGAGCTCGCGATCGCGTCTATATTTGATATAACGAACTTCTTGAGCTGATGATAATACGCGTGTGTGATTATTGAAGCGTCCTCGACATCTGATCTATTCAGAAAGAAAAGGACAAACAAGAGAGAGTGAATCGTGAAAAAAAGGAGAAGCCTAACAAAAACACAGGAGCAAATAGTTTCAGCATCCTGAATCATGAACAAACTGCCATGTTTATCATCACCTTTTGGACTATTATGAACTGGGAATGACGGAATTACTCTCTAACAGAGGCTACATGTGCTTGTGAAGATTAAAGATACAGATCAGAGGTTAGCTCTGACTGTGGGCTACTGTATATGTTGCGTGTTGTTTTTGAACTCAAATAAGGACTTAATGTAAGCTGTGTGTAGTTTTACTGTAAGTGGTAATATATCGGAGACTGGATGGGGCTGTGTGTGTTCATATATGTTGCATTTATTTATTTATTTATTTTATATAATTGCAGACGTTACAGTAGGCTGTAACACTGTCAAACTGTCATTGATCTGCAGCTATAATCAAATCATGTTCATAGAAATGTTAGTAATAAACATTTATAAACAAGTATTAATATGTTTAAAGCATCTGTTTTGTGAGAAGAGCTTCTCATATAATGTGAGCGACCTGTACGGCTTTACTGTATACATTTATTGAAGCGAGAATGACGTCGACTGAAACTTTCTGTTGTACACCACGCCCACCAAAAGGGTACTTTTTCTAGTGGAAACGCAAGCCTGATAAAGGTGACCCGTACCGACTCGAACCGTACTGTACTGTACCACTCAGTGGAAATGGGTTCTTCTTTACCTCTCACCAAGGCTCTTCTCCCCCGATAGCTCAGTTTGGCTGAACGGCCAGCTCTAGGAAGGGTTCTGGTTGTCCCAAACTTCTTCCATTTATAGTTTATGAAGGCCCCTGTCCTTTTAGGAACCTTAAATGGAGCAGAATTTTCTTTGTAAACTTTGGCCAGATGACATGCATTGTGAGCCGTAGGTGTGTGGCTCTCCTAATCAAGTGCAATCAGTATAATCAAACAGCTGGACTCAAATGAAGGCGTAGAACCATCTCAAAGATGATCAGAAGAAATGGACAGAGTTAAATATATGAGTGTCACAGCAAAGGGTCTGAATTAGGACTACATTTAGGTTTTTATTTTTTAATGAACCTGCAAAAATGTCAACAATTCTGTGTTTTTCTGTCAATATTTCTGTCAATATTTTCTGAACAAAATGGGTATATATATATATACACACACACACACACACACACACACACACACAGTTAGGTCCATAAATATTTGGACAGCAACACAATTCTAACATTTTTGGCTGTATAAACCAACACAATTGATTTAATATGAAATGAACAAGAACAAGACGTGCTTTAACTGCAGACTGTCAGCTTTAATTCAAGGGTATTTAAATCCAAATCAGGTGAACGGTGTAGGAATTATAAGTTTGTATATGTGCCTCCCACTTGTTAAGGGTCCAAAAATAGTTGGACAAATGGCTTCTAAGCTGTTCCATGGCCAGGTGTGTGTTATTCCCTATTTATCATTATCCCAATACCTGACAGGTATTGAATACAGTGAATACAGCTGACAGTCTGGAGTTAAAGCACGTCTTGTCCATTTTATTTAAAATCGATTGTGTTGGTGTATAGAGCCAAAAATGTTAGAATTAGAATACAGTATATATATATATATATATATATATATATATATATATATATATATATATATATATATATATATATATATATATATATATATATATATATATATATATATATATATATATAATGCCTGGTCGTCTTGGGAATGACAGATGCAAGTCCTACACCATGGCCAGAGGGATTTTCTTGCCAAACAACTTCTTCTTGCAGAATAGTGGCCAACTCACTATGTGATGCTGGTAGGAAAACATTTTGCTGATTAAAAGTGGCTCAATAATATTTAGATCTGGTCCCTGTCCAGGCCATGGGAGATTTTAAACTTCATTTTTATGTTCATCAAACAACTCTCATCACCAGTCTTGCTGTGTGCATTGGTGCATTATCATCCTGATACACAGCACTGCCTTCGTGATGCAATATTTGAACCATTGGGTGCACATTGTCCTTCAGAATGGTTCGGTCCCCCTTGGCTGAAACGTGCCCATCACAAGTATGGGGCCTCAGGAATGCCATGATATTGCAGCCTAAACCATCACTGATCCACCCCATGCTTCACTCTGGGCATGCATTCTTTGGGGCTTCTCCACTCTCCCGGATGTGGGACATACTGTGAAGGTGGCTCATCAGACAACAATACATGTTTCACATTGTCCACAGCCCAAGGTTTTTGCTATTGGCACCACTGAAACCAATGTTTGGCATTGGCTTAACTGACCAAAGGTTTGGCTATAGCACCCCGGCCAAGTATATGGACTCTTCGGAGCTCCACAGTGGAAAATATATCACAAAGATGTCTGTCTTACTCACAGATGCTCCAGCAAGACGTGCACCAACAATTTGTCTGATACCAACGATTTGTCTGATAATCTGTCAAGCATGATCTGACCTGTGAAATCGCAGCACGTGACTGTGTGAAACCAACCAAATATCAAAACATGACCTCCTTGTACAAATTCAGCCATGAAACCTCCAATACTAAATTGGCCAGTGTTTCAGTTTCATTGTTCAACCCCCTACAGTTGAAGTCAGAATTATTAGCCCCTCTTTGATTTTTTTTTTCTTTTTTAAAGATTTCCCAAATGATGTTTAACAGAGCAAGGAATATATCCACAGTATGTCTGATAATATTTTTTCTTCTGGAGAGAGTCTTATTTGGTTTATTTCGGCTAGAATAAACGCAGTTAAAAAAAAAAAACATTTTAAGGTCAAAATTATTAGCCTCTTTAAGCCAATTTATTTTTTGATAGTCTACAGAACAAACCATCGTTAATAACTTGCCTAATTACCCTAACCTGCCTAGTTAACCTAATTAACCTAGTTAAGCCTTTAAATGTCACTTTAAGCTGTATAGAAGTGTCTTGAAAAATATCTAGTAAAATATTATTTACTGTTATCATTGCAAATATAAAAATAAATCAGTTATTAGAAATGAGTTATTAAAACTTTTATGTTTAGAAATGAAAGACTTCAACTGTGCATTTATATATATTCTCTAACTGACTAATGTAATGTACATAATTGAAATACAAAGTAAATAAGAACAATTACATGTGAAATTAAAATAAAACAAACAATTGAACATTTAGCTAATTGTTTTTATTAGATTGTTTTCCATATTTTTACATAAAAAGCTCACACATTTGAGATATTTTACAATATTAGTAGAACAGAAGGTGATATAATTATTACTGCTTTCTCTACCCATTTAGAAATCTGATAGCAATATATGCAAATCACATTCAACATAGGCCACACGTTTGTGTTTGGATTTAACATATAAACATATGGTATATAGACAATGTACATAATCAAAATATTGGAAAATAGCTATATTTCCACCTAAATGTTAGAATTACAAACATCTAGGCTACAGCAGTTCAGTTATATTAGCGTTGCCTATATTTTTATATATGTTAACGTTTCAGTATGGGTATAGGCAGGTTTATTTGGCCTGGCCTTGTAAAAACAAATTATCATGCTTTCAACTTAATACACACAAGTGTACATCCCTCAAAGTTATGCAAACTCAAGGTCAAGGCATGAATGTACTAAGAACAAATTATGCAGCAAATTACCTTAAACTTAAAAATATATAATCACTTGTGGAACAGAAAACTTTTTTCGTTTTACCCGAAGAACGCAACTGAAAGCATTTTTCTTTTCTCGCGCTTTCTGCCTTTTGGAACTCAACACAGTAGGTGGCGATAATATCCCTTAAACGTTGGTGCTTCCCGCCGTAAAACCGAAGAAGACGATTGCTTTTTAGTCAGAATTTTTGATGTATAGTTAGGGAACTTGGTAGGTTTTTGAAACAGCCTGAGCCTGTGCGTGCATGTCTGGTATTTTAACCCATAACAACACTGTTTCACTTAGCAGACCAACATTATAGCTTACACATTTAAACGTAAAAGTATTAACCCATTGGAAAACGTATTTTGTGCCTTTCAACTTGCATTTTAAACATTAAACTATAACAGTAATCATTCAAACGAAGACTGTGTTAGCTAGTGTAGCTAGCTCACAGATTCATGGAGTGTCCTCACCTCAACTCTAGTGTCTGTATGACAGCGGATCTCACCCGGTTCCCCAACGGTTCCCCTTCTTCATGGTGCTGTTCTGGTGAGTTAAATACATATCCGAATGGCTATCACTTATAACCAGCATTTCAGTCAGTTTCCTGTAACGTTACGCTCGCTAGCCGAAGGGGCTAATGCTTCATTGCTCACAGAAGATCGCGCAATCAGACTACACGTTGGTGCTGATATAACTATTAATTTTAAGAAGACATCATCGCATACGTATATTAAATACGTACATGTATTACATGTACACGCACACGTGTTACATTTTGCTATGAAAGTAACTGTATTTAATCATAACCAAATTCAAGTGTAACACAGCATTCAAACTTGCTCAATTCAGTGTGATAGCACAATTAAAGCTTAATTGCTCTTTGAACATATTTTTAGATATTTCTTGTTTTGTTTTTCAAGGAGATGAATGTTGAAATTTGTAATATTTGTATAGCGAAATGTTAATTTACAGGAAGTAATTAATATTACTTTTATATGCAGCGCTGTTAAAATATAAAGCAGTATATGCAGGCATTGGTAACAGAGAAATAATATATGCAAACATTTTTTTGCAACTTGGTGTAATGGTAAGCTGGATCTGAATCGTTTTGTTTTACTTTTCTTTTTGTTTTAATAAATTCATTGTAGCTATTGCAAATTGTAATTATTGGCTTAGTGTATTACAGGCCTTGCTGGAAAATGTTTCTGAGAGCAAATGAGGAAGACATTAATGGTTAAAAAGAACTTTATTGTAATCTATTAGGTTTCACAGAAGTAAATCTATGAAGTGGAGGATCTAGTGTTTGATCAGCTGTTTGGTCATCAGCAGGTTTTTCATATAAAACAAAACTAGGCTTATTAGACAAGAAGTAGAGGGGAAATGTCAGGGCCCTTTACTATTACCTATTTAGACATTTAAAATGTATATAGGACTTGATTAGGTCTAGAAGACCATGATTGTTCCCCTCTGTACTATAACTTTTAGGTGTGTATGTAGAATGGAAGGATGTCTGGTAATTGTTTTTATATTATGGTTAATATTATAGATATATAGTTATGTAATAATGTACAGAGGATTGGGTCAGTGTTTTTTTTTCTTTTCTACTCCAGTAAAAAGTGACAACATGCACATAGCACTAAAGAAGACATTTAATAAAAAGCTCAAAAACAGCATTTTCAAATAAATGGTTTTACTATCAGTTTTTCAATTTTGTTCGTCTTTGCTGAAGCTACTTTCTTTAAACTATATATTAGCCATTCTACTCTGCAGATTGTAGGCAAGACAAGTTATAGACTCGAGATGAATTGTCATATGAGATTACACTAAAAACATGAACATTTAGGGTGTGACTGCCAGTAACCCCTCAGCACACCCAGAGGACCTGAAAAATGCTCCATATCTTATGTTTAACACATTTTACACTTTTGAAACATACAGAAACCTTCTCGTATTTACAATGGGTTATATACAAAGCAGGTGTTTTTCAGCCACAGATAAACTTGCGTGAAAGGTTAATGTGACTATTTTCAATTTTAAAATGTTGCTTTCATAGCATCAATAATGTAATTTATTTAAAACATAGTCAGTTAAATAGACTTTAGCATTTAAGGCATGGTGCGGAACAATGTAATTTAATGCAGTGCTTCTTGTCAGCCACTTTATATTGCATCTCTATCAGGCAGTGAAGGTCATTGTTTTTTTTTAACAAACCAGATCTTAAATGTGGCGATTTTATAATGGGATGACCAGGAAGCGCTTGAGCTGGATTACTGAAAATTAAAATGTCCTGTGCATATACCCCATTAATAGTAACATTTACATGTTCACTTAAAATTAAAGTAATAAATAAAACAGAACTAGGAACTACTACAAAAGAATATATAAATTAAAATGACTTCAATTTTATTGCGCTTTATGGCAAATTCTTAGAAAATAGTACCGTTCATACCTACATAATATTTTTATGTTTCATGTAATACTGCAGTTTTGTTAGCATGTCACTTCTTTTGTGTAAAGTACATTATAACTTCTATTACAGTTGCAAAGCTGTTTTTTTATCATTGCACAGGCAGTTAGTAGGTACAAGGAGACCGACTAGGCCTGTTGACTTTTTCCACATTTGTTGGATCATGGACAGACTAGCATTCATGAGGATCGACTGTTTCTTAGCAACGGCTAATTCAGATGCTTGTTGTGCGCTCAGAAGGAAGGTGATCAAGGCATTAAAACAAAGCTCTCTTTCCCAGCAGGCGACAGCCAGAAATTACATTTAGATGAGCTTAAAATTTCACTTTACCTGTTCACTATGTGAAAGTGTTTATTATACATTTTTGTTTTGCTTTGATATATGGGTCTGGTTTTATGCAACTGTAAAATTCTAATTATATAATGGATGTAATTTCAATATGTATTGATGTTTTGTAGTTTGCCGGTCAAACAAAAGCCCTTGGGTTTGCCTGACGTGTATGAACGTGCATTGTGGACGGTGAGTACTTAAATTGATAGTTTTCATTCATTCATTCATTCATTCATTTTCTTTTCAGCTTAGTCCCTTTATTAATCAGGGGCGCCACAGCAGAATGAACTGCCAACCTATTCAGCATATGTTTTACGCAGCAGATGTATGGAGTCAGAAAAATCTCAAAAGAAATTCACGCAAAAGACACGATGTACACATGTGTAGCCAAATTCACGTGCATAAAACTAAATTCACGTGCGTAAAATATTTATTTATATTCACAAAAACAATTCACGTGCTCAAAATAAAAATACATATTCATAAAATACGTTTCACAAATGCAAAAGTGATATGAAAAGTGAGCACAGTGGTACATTAGGACATGTAGAACAATATTCTGGAGAGAAACCGTCTGCGCAAAAGGAGCGCAGAGTCGGTGACATCGAGTACAGCTCTCATCTGATTGGCTGAAAGGTTACGAGTTGCCTGCTTTTGCCAGGACAGTCTCAAAAATACACACACACTTATCCAGGGGGAGTCGTACGTGAAAGAGGATTTGCACATTCTCATTCAGGATGAACTCGCAAGTTTTAAACTTTCAAAAGTTTTTGTACACTCTTATACACTTGCAAATGGGGTTTTGCATTTGTGAAATGTATTTTATGAATATGTATTTTTATTTTGAGCACGTGAATTGTTTTTGTGAATATAAATAAATATTTTACGCACATGAATTTAGTTTTATGCACGTGAATTTGGCTACGCGTGTGTACATCGTGTCTTTTGCGTGAATTTCTTTTGAGATTTCTCTGACTCCATACAGATGTTGTTCCAGCCGCAACCCATCACTAGAAAACACCCATACACACTCATTTACACACATACACCACAGACAATTTACCTTACCCAATTCACCTATAGCGCATGTCTTAGGACTTGTGGGGGAAACCGGAGCACCCGGAGGAAACCCGTATGCTAACACTGGGAGAACTTGCAAACTCCACACAGAAATGCCGACTGACCCAGCGCTACCCACTGCGTCACCTCTTTATTGTTTTTAAAAGTTTATAATTTATTCAAAAAAAAAAAATTCTGTCATAATTTCTTTACTCTCAATCTGTTCCAAACCTCTTTGGGTTTCTTTCTTTTGCTGGACAAAGAAGACATTTTGAAGGGCGTTGGAAACTAGAAGACATTGATCTGTATAATATTTTTTTTCTTGATAGCCAACATTCTTCTTCTGCTTCCAAAAAATCTAAATAAATAAATTTTAATTATAAATGTTTTTGCTAAATTATTAGCTTCCCTGTTTATTTTTTCACCCCAATTTCTGTTTAACGGAGAGAAGATTTTTTTAGTTTTAGTAACTGATTTCTAATAACTGATTTATTTTATCTTTGCCATGATGACAGTAAATAATATTTTTCTAGATAATTTTCAAGACACTTCTATACAGCTTAAAGTGAGATTTAAAGGCTAACTAGGTTATTTAGGTTAACTAGGCAGGTTAGGGTAATAAGGCAAGTTATTGTATAGCGATGGTTTGTTCTGTAGACTATCGAAAAAAGTTAGCTCAAAGGGGCTAATAATTTTGACCATAAAGTGGTTTAAAAAAAAATTTAAATCTGCTTTTATTCTAGCCGAAATAAAACAAATAAGACTTTCTCCAGAAGAAAAAATATCAGACATACTGTGAAAATTTCCTTGCCCTGTTAAACATAATTTGGGAAATATTTAAAAAAGAATAAAAAATCCAAAGGGGGGCTAATGATTCTGACTTCAACTGTGTATATAGTGTTTGACAGAAAAAAAAAAAAACTTTTAAAACTACTTCAGGGTGAGTAAATGAGAGTATATTTTCATTTTTGGATGAACTATCATTTAAATTTTTTTTTTTTTTTTTATTTACTGTAAATATTACATTTAGTTTGTAGTACACACAGTAACATGGAATTGGTGTTTATTATCGTGAAAATGTATATTTAATTGCATTAACATATTACAGAATATACAAACATTTATAACATGCTAAAAGTATTTTGTAAGTGCAATTCAACTGAAATAAATTACATTTAATTGTTCAAATATACACACATTAGCATTTAATCTCCTTTCTTTTGTAGGTATGTTAATGGCCATGCCAAAAAGCATTTTGAAGACATTGAAGCTCCAGGTTGCAGTCAAAGGAAGCCAGACCGAGAAAAGTTGAGGGAGAAGGGTCAACAGCACTCTGTGTGTATGGACTGTAACAGTTATAGCACATTCTGGTAGGTTTTGCCCTATTATTCATTCATCTGATACTTTTAAATGGACCTTAAGATATAGTATTGTTCAGTTAGCAGTGTTATGTGTTAAACTTTGATTGTTATTTTTGACTTTCATACTTTTTTTCCTGCAGTTATAAATGCGACGAATTTGTGGTGAATGACACAAAACTTGGGCATGTGCAAAGGGTCAGAGAACATTTACAGAGTTTGGAGAAGTAAGACTGTAGTTTGTAAATATGTATCTGTTCATCAATCAAACATCATAAAACTTTATTGACATTATTGTGTTTAAATAATTTATTCTTTGTTCAGCTCTGTGTGTAATACCGACAGACAGAGAAAGAGAAAAATGTCTGAAAGTTTTTCTCCTGACAGCAAGATGAAGCAAGACAGTGTAAGTTTAATTGGTTTGTATGTATCTTTGCAATAATGTGCCAAGAAATGGCTTAGAAAAAATATTATGCACCCACCTCCATGCACATCATTTGAAAAAGTTAGGACACTCTATTAAGTTTGATGGTTTTCTTTAGCAGGAGAAAATAAAACCTCAGTTGAACATCAGCCATGCCATTTTTTACTTATTTTTAATAAAGCCAAATTCGAAAAAAGTCATGGGTGACAACCTTAGGACACTCTTACTGTTAAAACAGGGATTAAGAATGTAAGTAGCAATCAAGCACGGCTAATCAAATGCCATTTAATAAACTAATCACATTAGCAAGTGTGTGCCCCTCTAAAATCAGACGGTTTGGCAGTTTGTTGGTCTGGAGCCTTCAGGTTTGTTAACACACTGCAATCATCAGCAGTTATCATGCAACAGTTGCTGCCACCAATCAGAAGTCCATCATCCCTCAATTAGTTGAAGACTTTTAAAACAGTCACCAATATTTCCAGGAGTGGACGTTCCAGCACATTCACCCCAAAATCCACAAGAGAAGTGGCAGGAATTTCAAGAACTTCATCATAGACCTCATTTAACAAAGGAAAGGATAAAGTTCATGACCGTACAATTAGAAAAAGATGGGATAGGTATGGCACGTTTGGAAGAGTTGCCAGAAGAAAGCATCTCCTCTCTAAAACAACATGGCAATACATTTTGAAAGTTGATCTAAACGAACCATAAGGCATCTAGAAAAAAAAAGTCTAGGTGTTGTAAAAGTCCAGACCTGATTTTGAAAGCTATGGTATTCTTTAATAGGTTGTCCAAACTTTTTCACTTTCATTTTTTTTCCTTATAAAATGGATTTATTATGAAGGATTATGGCAGTTTATTGACTGAGAAAACATTATTTTTAAATATATTTTTTTTTCCTTAACATTACTGCCTATACTGTAATATTATTTTATAATCATGTGTTTTCATTATAAGGTAAATAATCAGTGAATGAATAGAATGTATATAAATGATTTTTCCTTTTTATTTTTAAATGTAAACACACAGGAGGGCGCTCTCGTGCAATGTGCCACAGGCCTCCGCAATCTGGGCAACACCTGCTTTATGAATGCCATTCTCCAGTCTCTGAGGTAACAGCAGCCTTCATGACCCTGAGCCAAGGGCAGTTGATGATGCGTAGCCTGGCAGGATGTGGGTGGCCCAACCAGTCATGGTTAAATTCCTCCCCTGAACCTATGTTGGTGCCTCTAGTGTGATTTGGCAGACAGCGATGCCTCTGTGGCCAGTCAGCTGGCTGAAGTAAAACTTGGTGGGCAGCAAGGGGATGGATTAGGCAACAGCAGCTTTAAACTGGCCAGGCTGGTGGTTAAACCAAACTAAATAGCTCCTGCCAATAGGGATGCTCAAAATAACAGATTCACCGTTAAGCAAAAGGGTGCACTTTTACCTGATTAATGCTATCAGTTAAATGATTAATTATTTTTTTAATTGGCTACATTGCCTAAAGACATTTTGCCAAAGAAGCAAAATGAAAAAAGAATATTGCTGGTCACAGTTTGACACAGACGAGTTGATGCCAAGCTAGTGCTGATGCTGATTGCCTGTCCTGGATCTGCTTCATAAACACTTCTGCTTATTTGCACAATTGGTGAAAGAAGCCGCAAAACAAAACTTTCTGAAATGTGCTCTGCTTTGGAAACAAGACGGGCACAAGTCAGAGCGTCACGGTTTTCTCTCCATCAGAGCAAAAGCACAACAAATAGGATATAGTTGTGATTATTTAGCACACAACCAACAAACCAACCTCTTTTCCATTTGGAATATTACAGTTATTAATAGTTCTGATAAAATATCCATTTTTTAAAATAAACAACATAATCTACGAATCAAACGATTCCAAAGATTTTTTTTGCATGATAATTCGTCACCAAACTGAGGCTTTGATTTTATAGCTTATAAAACATGTATGTAAATTAATGCAATATCATATGCAAACAACAAAATTGTTATATGCTATAGTAGCCTATACTTTACAAAAATAAAATAAAAGCACACAAGCTCAAGACGCTCAAGACATAATCTTTAAAATATTGACTTCTATTAAAAAGGTTTATGATCTAAGAGTAACAGCGGCACATTAATTAAATGCATATTTTCCATGGAGTGGTCAATTTGAGTAAAGCTTGCTATTTTTATTTGACAGAAGAAGAAAAAACATGATGGGGAAAAAAACAGCCTATGCTTGTTCTTAAAGTATTCAGTCAATGTTTTTGTTTTGTAATCTAAATTTGTCGTTTAAGCGAAAAATATCTAGGGCAGGACTGATTATTTTATTATTTTTATTTAATTTATTCTTTTTTTCTATGCTGCTGGAAACCGTGCATGTGCGTGAAGATGTTGTGTTCTGTTGTTTACATGTTAAAATAAATCAGTATTATAAATCAGTAAAATAGACACGTCAATTTTACTGATTTAAAAAAAAAATAATAATAATTTAATATTAATCTTACCAGTTAACAGTTAATATTTGGTTAACAAGCGGTGGTTGTCGGTTTGCAAAATTAACCGAAGTGAACATCCCTACCTGCCAAATATCCTATAAACCACTGAACCAGCATTTTTGACTATTTAGAGGGAGGATTCTTTTTACTAAAGTTACACTACTGTTCAAACATTTGCAGTCTGTAAGATTTTTAAAGGTGTGTATATTTTTATGCAGCAAGTATATGTTTATGTTTGACTTTATATTTAGTTAAAACAAATGGTGTTTTTAATCATTCTATTTGTCAAAATATCCTTAAACATATTAATAATTACAGCTGGTTTCTACATTCATGATAATAATCAGAACTGTTTCTTGAGCACCAATTACAGGAAAAAAGTAGTTAAAATGGATCACTTTAAGTTCTAATATTATTTTACTATTACTGTTTTTTTAAACAATCAAGAGCCTAATAGATTTAAGAGACTAAAGAGACATTAGAAAGTGACTCTATTCTTCTTCTCAGGTTTAAATGGCATTATTTTGGCAGCTGTTCAGTACATTATTGATGCCAACTCAAATCAGTATGGTTGTCATTGAAATTTAATGACTAAAAAATATAATTTGCCATGTTTTCTTGTTATATTCTGAACAGTTCTGAAGTCATACAACAGTTTTCTTTTTGAGGAACAGACTGAAGATTAAACTAATTAAGTGCTGCTTGAAATCTTCATTTTAATTGCTTTTAATCTGATTTATTGCTGAGCTGTCAATGATTTTAAAGCTTGTATAATGGGAACTAAATCTAACTCAAATGAAAACATTTACATTTGCACACGTTTGCTGGGCATAATCCTTGTAAGAAGACTGCATTGGCAGAATTCTATAATATTTTGGCAAATTGTCAGTGTTACAATGATGTTTGGAAAGACACACTAAATGTTATGTGAGAGACATCGGTTTAGTTAAACCCTGTTTTTTTGTTTCCTGTTTCCAGTAATATCCAAGTTTTCAGCTGTTATTTCAAGGAGTTGCCCTCAGTGGCCTTACGAAGTGGGAAAACGGCAGGAAGGAGAATGTACCACACCAGAAGTCAGGGGGACAGCAGTGTGTAAGGTCCTCTCCATTAAATGGCAAACAGAAGGGAAGGGGGTTGGTTTAAGGAAATTCGGATATTTGACATGCGTTTCTACACTGTAAACCCCAAAAAGTTAAGATAACTCAAACCATTTGAGGAAACTGATTGCAACAAACCATTTAACTTTAAAAACCAATCCTAATGAGTACTGTGAACCTAATCCATTTGAGTAAACAAAGTAATCTGAGCACAGTAACACCCAATAAATGAAGAGAACTCAAACCAACTGAGTACTGTAAAACCCAATAAGTGAAGGCAACTCAAACCATTTGAGTTAAAAAAACTAATCTATACGAGTATCAAGAACTTACTCCATTTAAGTTGGAATAATGAGGTATTTAATTAACTCATTACCTTCAGCACTGAGTTCAAAACTCTTTTCAAATTAGTAAAATTAACTTTCGGTAAGGGTGACTCAGTGGCGCAGTAGGTAGTGCTGTCGCCTGACAGCAAGAAGGTTGCTGGTTTGAGCCTTGGCTGGGTCAGTTGATGTATCTGTGTGGAGTTTGCATGTTCTTCCTGCGTTCATGTGGGTTTCCTCCAGGTGCTCCGGTTTCCCCCACAGTCCAAAGACATGCGGTACAGATGAATTGGGCAGGCTAAATTGTCCGAAGTGTATGAGTGAGTATGGATGTTTCCCAGAGATGGGTTGCAGCTGGAAGGGCATCTGCTGCGTAGAACATGTGCTGGATAAGAAAAGAAAATGAATGAACTTTCAGTAAATTTTGAGTTTACTACAAATTTCATTTGATGAAGTTGACTGCTGGTTTTTACAGTGTATGTAAACATTCATATGCAATTTTTACTTTCATATAAAATTGGTACATTAGCTGGTGTTGGCCTAGCAAAAAACATGATGATGGCTTAAATATGATTTAATTTAACATTTTGATAACCACTTATCATACAGTATAATCCTCTACAGTCACACAGATATATTAGAGTCCATATGGTGTCCATTACAATGGCTATATTTCTCTACCCTGTTGTGCAGATCTCTGGTTGAAGAGTTCAGGAAAACCCTCTGTTCACTTTGGCAAGGAAGTCAGACTGCCTTCAGCCCAGATGCTCTCTTTTATGTCATCTGGAAAATAATGCCAAGTTTCAGGTACCATAAAATCACACAGCTGCACAAGTTGTTGCAATTTTTCCTTTGGATTTGTCAAACTCATCTTTTATGGAATATACTATGTTTCCTATTATTTTGTGCATCACGAAAGTTCTGTAATTTTAAATAGTGATTCATTTAGATTTTTTTTTAATTAAAATAATCTTGATTTTGTAATCTTGTTGTAGTACTTAGATATATAGGAAGTAGAGGTGTAACGGATCACTGTTGATCCGTGATTCGTACGGATCACAACCGACGGATCGGAACACATGTGACCTGCAGATTAATAAATTTTCTTATATGTAAATTATTCCTAAATTTGTAATGATCACAGAGAGATCGCCTCTCGCAACATTAAAAGATGGGGATCTCAACACTCACGCAACATAAATTATAAATGATGGTGATTTGCATTTGTTTATTAATCCTAAGAGATTCAGTTTTTAGTCTTTTGAATTAATTATGAAGTTACAAAGAGTCAAATAACACAGAAGTACTGGGATAACAGTTTATAGTTTAGATAAAACCACTGATCTTTATGGCAAAGATTAAAATCACCATCATATGCATTTAACTTGATGCTCAACACTGAAAGTTGTAGGCAGCAATTACATTATTTAACCAAAAGGTTGCGACAAAAATATGCTACTGAATAGTTCTTAAAAAATTATCATTTAGCAATGAAAGATGAAGTTTTATGAGTGAATAACTGAATAATTTTTTGAAAATGAGAGAAAATAAATATGGGTTGTACAAATTATAATGTTAGATTTCTACATTTAGCGTTATCAGCATCAGCAGTAGTAACTGATTTTTTCACAGTACTGAATATTTTAGTTTATTTTTATTCAGCTGATTATTTCTTCATTTTATTTTTACAAAAAAAATTAGAATTTTTAATTTAAAATTACAGCTTCTAATTTCTGTTTGTTAAAACCAAAATTGTCTTGCAGTATTGTTTCTGTAATAAATGGAAAGCAAATTACATTTGTCTCCTCCCCTTTTTGGCTGAAAAACGATCCGATCCTTGACTAAAAAAAAAAACCTAATGTGATCCGAACAGTGAGATTTGTGGTTCGTTACACCTCTAATGGAAAGTTTGTGATTTTTGCCTAATTTTTGCTCTGTTTACTCTAAAAACTGTATTAAATATTTTAATTTAAATGTTTACATTTTACTGCCATAATAATGTATATTATTATTTTCAATAATATTTGTGAGTAACTCACAGTAATTATCCTATATAGAAGTCCTGGATTGTTAATATCACTTTGGTGCCGGACCTAATACATTTTTTAATAAATCTACATAGCTATTTCACTTTTGGTTAACATTGACAAATACTATGTCTGGTCTTGTGATGTCATCATTTGTATATTTCAAAACAATAAAAAAATAGATATACTAGGGCTGTGCGATTTGGTGAAAATATCTTATCACAATTTTATTTATTTTTTTTTTTGCTTGGATTGCTATTTTGATTTGATTTGTGATTTAATTTTTCAGCTCAATATTCTGTATCGTAGCTTCTTACTGCTAAAATGCAGTGATTGTTCAGTAAATTAGTTTTTAAATATTCAGAAATTAAACACTCATTT
This sequence comes from Danio kyathit, assembly GCA_903798195.1. Classification (NCBI taxonomy): domain Eukaryota; kingdom Metazoa; phylum Chordata; class Actinopteri; order Cypriniformes; family Danionidae; genus Danio; species Danio kyathit. The sequence goes on from LR812543.1 coordinate 29,923,337, forward strand.
CTCTAGAGCAAACAGTAAGCACAAATACAATGACCCTACCGTACTGTAAACAAGTGGAACTCAAATTAGGGAGATAATGTAGCTTATTATACAAACAATTATTATTATTATTTTTTAATCCAGAACACTAATATGAGGCAACCCAGTGGCGCAGTAGGTAGTGCTGTTGCCTCACAGCAAGAACGTCGCTGGGTCGCAGGTTCGAACCTCGGCTGGGCTGGGTCAGTTGGCGTTTCTGTGTGGAGTTTGCATGTTCTCCCTGGGTTCGCGTGGGTTTCCTCCGGGTGCTCCGGTTTCCCCCACAGTCCAAAGACATGCAGTACAGGTGAATTGGGTAAGCTAAATTGTCCATAGTGTATGAGTGTGAATGTGTGTGTGGAAGTTCCCAGAGATGGGTTGCGGCTGGAAGGGCATCCGCTGCGTAAAATCGTGCTGGATAAGTTGGCGGTTCATTCCGCTGTGGCGACCCCGCAAGGGACAAAGCCGACAAGAAAATGAATGAATGAACACTAATATGGCTTAATAGGTGCGAGACGGAAGTATATATCTCCTATCCTGCATTTAGATGAGTTTTTTTTTTTTTTAAATCCCTATTTGGTCACTGCATTAAAAGGCATTGTGTCTTTAGCGAGGTAGTGCGTTATAGCATTAGTTATCTCCTGGGTAGGGTTGCACCAGCTGTTCGTAAGTTCTATCTTAAACTGGAAGGTAAACTGTAACTACTAGCTAGTTTGTAACTAAATTTGTTAACATGTTCTTAAAGCAAACCGTAGTTAGTAGGTCGTAAGCTCTCCATAAAGTCATGCATATTGTCGCATTGAATGAAGTAATATCCAATAAGAAGCATTTAAATCGTTAAACTGCTTTAAAATTCTGCATCTAATGCATCTATATATAACTGTCCTATGAAAATGAGTTGACAAATTATATTTGTATAGTACATTACAGTCAGTCACTCCAGACCACGCACATACCTGCATCGTGAGCTGTAAATGCACGCGAAATATACATGAAGTTATCAAAACATTAAACTTTAATTTTTTAACGTTGAAACCAAAATACTTCCATATTACCAATGTCCTGTTTTTCTTTGACATTAATTTGTCTATTAATGCTTTTAAACTGTCAGACGACATCATCCCAATCGTCCACGCTTTCCTGTTTGTTTTTTTTTGTTTTTTTTTGTGGGCATAGTTCAGTTGCACAATTCTGATTGGTTAGAATGAAAGTGTGCGCACTCAATTGGCTAGTAAGACTGTGACACACAGATGCCATGCACGCATTTGCTCTGGGTGGGGGAAATTAAACACGTATTTCATATCGCAGCATCTTGCGATTTAGCTAAACTCAACGTTTCAAATCCCGATTTCGATTAATCACACAGCTCTAATATATACTATGTTCTTGTCAGTCAATAAAAAATAATACCAAGTATGTCTTGAAGAAAGTAAATATGATTGACTTTGAATTATTATTATTATTATTATTATTATTATTATTATTATTATTATTGCAGGGGCTACCAACAACAGGATGCACATGAGTTCTTGCGTTACCTGCTGGATCATCTCCACCGAGAGATGCAGGGAAACAAGAATGGGTCACCCAGTCTTGCTGTGACCTCCAATGAACCCAATCATGCCTCAGAGAGCAAATGCTTCATGTACGATACCCCTCTGAACACGCATGTATTATTTCTACTCACACATTCACATTAGCTTGGACAAGTGAGACCTCACTCGGTGCAAAATTCCTCTCACTGTAAAACATTTTTAATTGCACTGTCCCACTTGATAACTACAGAAGTTTTTTTTTATAAGTACACCTAAAGTGACATTAAGCAAAGTTTTACCAGGAAAAGTTTTTATCATACTTTTATATTAACCTTAAAAGTTTATTATTTGTTTGTTGTTTTTCATTGTATTTGTTTTAATGAATTGTTCTTGCCATAAAAGTTGCCTTTGTAGCTAACGTGGTATTAAATTAAAATTGCTATGGGATATGATGTGATCTGATATTCAGTCCCTTTCTAAAACCGTGGTGTTTAGAATAATGTTAAGTGTTAATGAATAACATTTTTGTAGGAACAATTGGTAAATTCTTACCACATGTCAACTACATTAAATGTGGATAGGCTCTTAATAGTCTTGGCGGTGTGCAGAAATTCAGGTGAGAGATCACATTGACACTGAGACAGTGAAATCCCCGCTCTCCTTGCTTCCTCCTTGCGTCGTAGCTTATATTCCTCTCTTCTGATGAGCCTCACCTGACCCCGATCGACATTAGATTAGATTAGATTCAACTTTATTGTCATTACACATGTACAAGTACAAGGAACGAAATGCAGTTTAGGTCTAACCAGGAGTGCAATAGCAGCAAGTGCAGGATACAGGTATAAGTTATAAAGTGCAGTTATAGAATGTAAAGTAAACATGCTGACATGCTGATTGAGGTGAGGGAGTGATAGTAATTTCCATGGCGACTGAAACCACACTGGCAGGTCTGCCACATTGCCTCACCTGGATCATACCAGTATGGTTGAAGGGCACCCAGATGATGGGTGGCAGCACTGGTGGTTTGAGGGGAGTGTGATGAGGAAAGGTGCAATGACAGAAGGCTACAGACCTGGCGCACCTTTGCTTCCAGTCCTGGCCGGTAGTATTTCTCCTGGACCCTCTTCTCCTCTCTATCTCTCTCGCGTCCTAGGCTTCAGTTGCCTCCCTTAGCTCCAGCGCCTCCAGAAGTTCTGTCCAGCTGGCGGGGCTGCAGAGCATAAACCGATGATGCCGTCTGTAAGGCAGTACCTGCAGTAGGTGGTCAATCACCACTCTCTCGGTGACCTGGATGGCGGATGTTCCATCATGTAGCAGCCAGGCATGGGCCTGATGCAGCAAGTCTGCTGCTTGCGTCCTGGCCGGACGGCGCCCATCAAAGTTCACTGTTGATTCTCGCATGCTGCACGCCGATGTTTGGCCCAAATGAGGCAGGATCTCCCTCTTAAATACAGCGTAGTCCTGATGAAGTTGGGGCTGAAGGGAGTGATAGGCCGGCTGGGCTGGCCCTCCCCCGTCAGGTACGTGGTGAGGAGCGGGACCCATTGCTTCATATCCTGTGCCTCTGGCTGCCAGCACCTTGAAACTCTGCAGGTATGCTTTGACCTCATCAAGGTCACAGAGTGTGGGTAGGAGATGATAAGGCGCTGCCCTCTCAAGCTCTGCTAACTGTCCCCGATTGACATGCTGATTGAGATGAGGGAGTCGTCTCCATGGCAATGCTGAAACCACACTCACTGGTGTGCCACACAGTGCATCCAAAGCTAAAGCAGGACCTGAATATTCTGCACACATATATGGTTAAATCACCTGTAACACTGTACTTTGAAAATGAATGACATACCTCTGGACTGGCATTTGTCATTTTGGAAATGCATCTGCATGTCGCTGGTTGAATGTTTTGGAACACTCAGCATTTTTTTTTAACTACCACACTGGCATACCTTATTAAAAAAAAAAGGTCCAGTCTTCATTTCAACTTTTTTTCTAGTCAAAGCAGTACACAGATGGTTCAGGGCAAGTTTCTAATTTGAGCTAGGTCTCTCTCAGCAGGCCACCTCTCGTTCCATATCTTGTCTGATAGTTTAGTGAGTATGTGGGCAGCAGTGATAAAGATAACTCTTTATGGCACACAGAGGGAAGTCTGTTGATGGCTGACAGAGATGGCTGTTCCCACACTTGCCTGCTGCTAGAGGCAGAGCCACCCTGTTGTGTTTGTATTAATAGCTGCAGACAAGTGAGGAAGACCAGAGTCGAGGGTGACCTGAATGGATTTGCTGGGGTTATTGAAAAGGAAGTGCATTGTTGTGGTTTGCTCAGTGGATTGTGCTGAACAAAATGGCAGATTAATCCTGGTCTAAATAGACAAAATAGGCATTCTTTCATAATGACCTGATGAACAGTACTTGTGTATGTTTATGTAATAATGTAGAGCAATTCTGCAATTGTTTCTAGAAATGGGACATCCACTATTGTTACATCCGTGTTTGGTGGCGTTCTACAGAATGAGGTGTATTGCTTGATATGCGGCACAGAGTCTCGAAAATTTGATCCATTCCTAGGTGAGCATTTATTCAGAAAAACTTGACTTTGTAACGATTGTTGGAAAAGTTTACATATCTTATTCTCCTCCAGATCTTTCACTCGACATTCCCAATCAGTTCAGAATCAAAACCACAAAGGACCAAGAACCGGGGCCAACATGCACTTTGAGTGGTAAAAGATTATTTGAAACTAAGTTGCTGCAGTTTGGTTAATTTTAGGCAGTGTATTTAGTTTTTCTGCTGGTTACAGATTGTCTTCGTAGTTTCACAGACCTTGAGGAACTCGATGAAACAGAGCTATACATGTGTCATAAGTGCAAAAAGCGACAGAAGTCCACCAAGAAATTCTGGATCCAGAAACTGCCCAAGGTAACCGAAGTATATCAATTTATTTATTTCAGTAATATATTGTCTATAGTTTTTCAGCTATATAATGTCATATCCCGGTTTTAGGTGCTTTGTCTACATTTGAAGAGGTTCCACTGGACAGCGTTTCTGAGGAATAAGGTTGACACCTATGTAGAGTTTCCCATGTGTGGCCTTGACATGAAAAGCTACTTGTTAGAGGTGAGAGCATTTAATTGTGTTAAACATTGTAGTTTTTTTTGTTATTTGTTATTAATATTTAAATGAATATTACAAGAAAACAAGAGATGTCAGTATAGTTATTTATTCTTATATGTGTAAAGTGGATATTAATGAGTTTAGTAATATTTATTCACATTAAAAATAAATGTTTTTCTTCAATACACAGTAGACAAAATGATGGGCACCTCTAAAATTCTGATGAATAAAATATATCTGTAGAATACTTTCGTTCATGTTTACATTTTTAGCACACCTGGGTGAGTACAAACACAAAATAATCCAGCCATTACTTTGTCACAGGAGCACAGTGGTAGAATGACAACTTCTGTATGAGTCCAGTAAGAGTATTGAATACATTTCTGATATGCATCAAAAGATTCAAAGTGTCTCTTAGGAAACCGATAAAGTATTTAAAATTCCCATTTCCACTATTACAGTATAACATTACTTGCAATCAAATGGAAATAAATTAGTTTGAAAGAGAGTGTGCCTGTCTATTTTCTAGATGTACTGCAAGTAAAAGAGCTTTGTTAAAATCATTTATTTAATTAATATTTTATTGCTTTTAAAAATTGCTTTTAAATTAAATAAATTGACAACTTTTAAAAATAATAATTAAAACATTAAAGAGGAATATTAATTATAATAATTATATTGTTTACTAACAATACGTCCAATTTCTGTATTATTCATCTAAAGTAATGGAAAAAATATATATAGGGAGTAGACAAAATGTCAATTGCTTTCCATTTATTCAAAAATATTACTGCAAAAACCATTGGTTTTAACGAACATAACTTAGAACCTGTAATTTTAATGTAAAAAAAATTAAGAAAGAACCAGCTGAAAAAAAGAAAATATTCAATACAAAAAATAATCTGCTACTGCTGCTGATAATGCTAAATATAGAAATACAACATATCATATTTATTTTCAATTAATGATTCAGCAATTCACACAATACTTTGTTTCATTATAGGTGTATCATTTTTGTGATTTTAATCTTTACCATAAACATCAGTGTTTATATCTGAACTATGAACTGTTATCCTTGTCCTTTTTGTTTATTTAATTGTTTCTAACTAACTTAAAAAAGTGTAAAAACTGAATCTGTCCAGATCAAAGGCAGCATGTCGAAGGATTAATAAACGTATGCAAATCATTATCGTGTATTTTTCATGTTGCACGGGTTTGAATTGAGATCACCCGCTTTTAATGTTTAATTGTGCAGCTTTACACTGAATGCATTAATGCAGGCTAAACAAACAGTAACAGAAAACACCCTCAATAAATAACCTAAGAAGGCATTTAGGTAGGTCCCACCACAATTTCCTGTCATTTAATTTCCACAATGATTTCCCTGTAAAATATAATGATGACAGGAAGCCAAAATGCTTTCATACATGTGATTTGAATCACCCGAGAGGCAACTTCTCTGCAATTGTTATAAATGTTGGATTGATCTACAAATTTAAAAAAGCTATTAATCCGCAGGTCTGGTGCTTTCCGAACTATGGGTAAGTGATCTGTACGGATCACGGATCAACTGTGATCCATTACAGCCCTAATAAATAAGCAATATCACACTTGTAGCAGTGCGATATGGCTGTATATTGGTACTGGTTGAGGCGAGGCCGCAGGCCTTAGTGTCCCACCAGTGACGATATACAGCCATATCGCAATCCTACGAGTGTGATATTGCGTTTATTTGACAGTTTGGTGGCATAATCGTGTATATAAAAAAGAAAATTAAACAGGGAGAGTCTAAAAATCTTTTTGTATGAGGACCTACTTTCTTCCACCATTCCTTTACATCTGCAGCTGACGTTAGAACATCAGAAATCATTGCTAATTCACTAACTTAATTTTAGAGCTAGTATTTGAATGATTCTCTAGTATAATATCTAAAGTGATGACAAAACAGGAGATTTTGGTCACATTTATTTTATAAGGCTGAACGGCATTAGATGCCATCAGTCTAGAGACTTATCCCGATTGCAACAGAGAATACTGGGATATCACAATAATTAACACAGAAAAAGCCAAAACAACGCAAACACTACCAGATTACTGTTGTCTTTGCGATAAGGAAAAATGCTAAATGCATGCGGGCATTTCTCATTAACTCTGGGTTATAAAAACCCAACACAAAATACATGCATTCCTGATATGAGAGTTCCATCTCCATACACTATAACTACTATGGTATGAGTACAGAACTACAACATACAAAAGAGAGAGATCGACTTAGAAAGTCACTTAGCAGTTTTATAATGATTTGATCAGCTGAAGTTTGAAATTATACTATGTTTTTATGCTTATTATGCGGTCTCTGTTGCCATCTTGTGGATGGACAACATCAACCGTCCTTGCTCTGCTCAATGACAGGCTGTTGGATGCCAACGCGCTGTATCTACGAAATTATAAATATTTAAAATGGGCATTATCCTTATAAATAAACTGTGTGTGTGTGTGTGTGTGTGTATATGTATGTATGTGTATAAAAATGTGTGTGTGTGTGTGTGTATGTATGTATATATGTGTGTGTGTGTGTGTGTGTGTGTGTGTGTGTGTATATATATATGTATATATGTGTATATATATATATATATGTATGTATGTGTATATATATATATATATATATATATATATATATATATATATATATATATATATATATATATATATATATATATATATATATATAAAATCCATATTTCTTTGCACGTTGAACACACATCGGGAAATTTAAAAAATACTGCAACCACATTAACTGTGTTTTATTTTTTTATACGCGTTAAATATTTTTGACAGCACTAATATATATATTATACACAATATACACACACACACACACCTGTGATAATATAATAAATGAAATTTAATAATGTAATTACAGCCTGAAAACAGCTTGCCTGAGAGATGTCTGTATGATCTTGCTGCAGTAGTAGTGCATCATGGATCTGGGTAAGCAAAGGCCTATCAATGTACTCTACAACTTATTAACCAACCTCAAGTTCTGTTTCTTTGTTATCCACAAGGGGGGGATGTTATATTGGTAGTTTGGTGATGTTTTCATGAGATTTCCTTTTTTTTCCCTATCATATCTTTTCACAATCTGTACAGATAAACAAATCAAATATATTCTTCATCTCCATCTTTTTGCACAGCATCGGCTCAGGACATTACACAGCATATGGGCGCCACGAGGGTCAATGGTACCATTTCAATGACAGCACGGTCACTCTAGTCAGTGAGGAGGCTGTGCTGAAAGCCAAGGCTTACATTCTCTTCTATACTGAACACAGTGATCGGGAGAGTCAGTCCAAGCTTTAAGACTTTTTTCAGATCAGTACAAGCTCAGTCAGTTGTTGGATCTTCGTATGTATCATCTGTTTAATGTTTTGTGCTATCCAGTTATGATTTCTACATTACAAAACCTCAGTAAAAACCGAATTGCTGCTCAGATTTTAACTTGACTTTTACATTAAACAGATAAACAAATACTTTTTTTGTTCACATAATTACACAAGTGTAAAATCAGATTCCAAAAGCTATTCCTCAAGATAGTTTTTTTTTTGTGCTTACAAAAGACTTAAACTGACTATGAATATAAAATGTTTTAGTTGATTTTTTTTTTTTTCTTCTGAATTTTATTATTATTCCATCAGCTAAAAAACGCTTTCATATTTCTATCAGACACTGTCTCCTTATTCCAACATTCTGCTTGCTGCTCCTGGAAAATTTGTTTCTGTTCAGCTCAGAAATTTGTTATTGTCCTCTAAGAGTGCTGATGATCAAGTTTGATGTGGAGGTCTTTCTAAACCAAAACTTGAAAAATTTCATTTTACTTGACAAACAAGTAGTTATTGGTTATTGGTATCACAAAGCAGTAGTTGACTCAGTCACAGCTTTCACTTCTATAATGTGAAAATCACTTCTGAGAATGGTCCAGTAGCTCACGTGTTTCTTGAAAATGTTTGACCAGTTGTACAGTTTGTATTCTTTTAAAATTAAAGGGATGCACACTGTGCAAAAGCTGATCTGCTGTAGTTGACTTATTCTACTCTCACTTAAAATGTATACAGTGTTTTATGTATTTACTGGTCCATGTTGCAGCTTATTTTGGCCAGCATTAACTCACTTTGACAGAAGCTATTTTATTTTAGATGATGAAATCAAATTCTTTAATTTAATTGTAATATTACTCTCTTAAATAATATATAAAATGTTCTGAATGTCTTCTTATTATCTAGTTTCTGCATTTATTAGGTCAGAATTGTATACAATTTTGTTGGGTGTTTTTGTAAGACCTGGTAAAGCTGAAATGCAGTGATTCATTCATCCTCAGCATTCCAGCAATTTTGTGTACCTTATAAACATGATTTTCTTTCCAGAGGTTGTGTTGAACAAGCCTGTCGGGTAATAACTTTCCAAATAGAGGAAGTTCTTGCCATTTATTTGTGTGTGTGTGACCATGTATCAGATGGTCTGTGGGTGTGGAGTCTGACACTAACTGTGCCTCACTTCCATGTCAGTCATTGCAAATAAGGAAAAACATGGTACATTACTTTTAAGCTTGATATCTTTAAAGCAAGCCCTCCAAAGGTCCTAGAAAATTATAAATATTTCATATCCGAATATTTAACTTGATACAATGTCTTGTGCTGGCAATGCCATGTCTTGTCAGTTGTTGTAAAAATAAGTCAGAATTAATAGTTCACAAAATTCAATGCAGCAAAAACAAAGACATTCCCTTAGTTCTAATAATGGGTCATTTTACAGGCAAAATGTTTAAAATCAATTTTTTTACTCTAACATTTAATCTTGGAACACATTAATTAATTATGACCATAAAAACACAAAATGACAGCTTTAATGTTTTTTTTATGCAACAATAATGCAACAGATGAGATGTTTAATTTGTTTAATCAGGTTTGTTAAAAGTTCTTTAATGTTAGTTCATGTCCTCAGTCATACATTTGTTATAACAATGAAAATATTCGAAAAATATTTATAAACATGTAATGATGTGACCCCTTAAATCCTGAGAGTAGCTGAATTCAGTGCTTGTAAAATTATTCATTCATTCATTTGTTCATTTTCCTTCGGCTTAGTTCCTTTATTTATCAGGGGTCACCACAGCTGAATGAATCGCCAAATTATCCAGCATATGTTTTACACAGTGGACACCCTTCTAGCTGCAACCCAGTACTGGGTAACATTCATACACACTCATTCACACCCATACACTACGGCCAATTTAGTTTATTCAATTTACCTATATGTTTTTGGACTGTGCGGCAAACCTGAGCACCTGGAGGAAACCCACGTAAACACGGGGAGAACATGCAAACTCCACACAGAAACGCCAACTGGTCCAGCCGGGACTCGAACCAGTGACCCTCTTGCTGTGTGGCAGCAGTGCTAACCACTAAGCCACCGTGTTGCCCCCGCTTGTAAAATTATCCTTTAAATAATTACATCTCAATACATTTTTTTTATTTTTATTAATAAGATGGGGGGGAAACAGTTTTTCTCAAATGCTAAAACACATTTCACAGATGCTTCCTCAATGTCTGAACACAACACCCTTTTCTACAGCTACATAAACACAACCACACCTTCTCACTTCAAAACTTAAACTTTCACACCAAAAGAGCAGCTCGAAGCTTTCAAAAATGTAAACACTATACACATCATTACACACTACAGCAAAACAATTAAAAACACAATGCTCATTTTGTGAGAAGGTTCTTTGTTTTATAACTGCCAATACATATTTTTAGAAACTTTACAGTAACGGATCTTCTTAGATCTCTGCAGAGGATTAGGCATTTAGATTTGTGAGTTGTTTATGAAGATTATAAATCTATAGAAAATACTGCATGTACACTACTGTAACAACTCAATGCAAAAACAGAATCTATTGCACACAACAGTACTCTTGAAAACATGACCAGGGTGTAAAGTTTTTTTATTTACTTTATTCACACACACACACCACAATCACTGTGCGCCATCATGTCGCTGAGCTGCATCGGGCCTCATCCACATCGCAGGCTATATTGTCTCTTGCCAGGCAGCGCAGGAAAAATGCCCTGGAATGGCATAAACCTATCTCTACGATGAGAAGAACTTCTCGATAGGGTTCAGGAAAGGGGAGTAGGGTGGCAGACAGACGTTTACTGTAAAAAGTGGTTACTGTTGGTGGTGGACCACTCACTGATTTGGTTTGTTCTGTGGACGCGGACATTGTCCCAAATTATCACATAAATGTGATGTGCGGGCCCAGGATGGTGTTGTTGCCAGTCCAGGAGGATGTCTCTTAGCTCCTCTAGGAATGTGAGGAGATGTTGGGTGTTGTAAGATCCAAAGACAGCATGCTGGTGGACAAGCCCCTCCGAACGCATGGCCGCACAGAGTAATATTGACATGGTCAATGACTGTTGCTCGCATCTCGCCTGTAATGATGGTGCGATGTTGTCGTGTGGGGACCTTCTTCTCTCCCTCCTGGACCTTCTCCTCTCCCTTGTTGGCCTCTTCCTCGTTGGCCTGCTCCTCTTCTTTCATGGCCAGCTCTTCTCCCTCCTTTGACCTTAAATTCCCCTGACTCTGCCTTTATCCATTGTGTTTGTTTGGAATCTTCAGCAAACTGTGCACTCTGAACTTGCTTTTATACATGTGGTAACAGCATTAGCAACAAGTGTCTTTAATTTTGAGGCATTGTGTGTAATGAATGATGCCAGGTGTTTTCATTGTGTTCAAATTGAGTTCTTTTGCAACTTGTGTTTTAGCAAGGAAAAATGTGTTTAGATTTATGAGAATGGAGGATTGTGTTTTGTGAATTGTGTCTTCATGTGAAATGTGTTTATGATATTGGGAAATAATGGCTAGATTTAGTAAATGTGTTTAGACAACTGGTCATATGGTTTAGAGGATTGGCTTTTGTGTTTTAGCATTTGAGAAAAACTGTAACACCAGTGAAGCAGTGGACCACAAGTATAAACAATGATTTTTTTCAGAAAAGTAACACTAGTGATCATTTTCATGAAAATTACATTTTACAAAATGTCTGCTGCAAGGTGTCCAACCTTGTTAACAATCATGGCATACTCTTTAAATTAAGTAGATTAATCCATTTATAGTCTGGTTCCTCCTGAGTTCCTAAAAATAGAAGTCACCCCAGTGACACCAAATAAAAGAAACGAGATATGACAAATCTCTAAAACTGAAAAAAAATAAAAAAAAAAACCAGTGTGATTTTTTTATTTTAATTCATCTATTAAAATAACAGATTTTTCTTAAGTTTCAACACAGTGACACAACTTCAGGTGACCACTACTGTCATTATTTATTTTATATGTATTTGTCAATTCCTTTTTTATGTCATTTACATTTATTTGTTTCTAAATACATTGTTGTATTACACACAACCATGTTTCCCTGCCAAGATGTACACGACAACTGCAGGTATGATCAATTGGGTCCTCTATAAAGATTTCAGACTTAGCACTGTTACCTCACAGCAAGAAGATCGCTGGTTCGAGTACCAGCTGGACCTGTTGGTATTTCTTTGTGGAGTTTGCATGTTTTCCCTGTGTTCGTGTGGGGTTTCCTCTGGGTGCTCCAGTTTCCCCCACAGTCCAAAGACATGCAGTATAGGTGAATTGGATAAACTAAATTGGCCGTAGTGTGTGTGCTTCTCAGTACTGAATTGTGGCTGGAAGGGCATCCGCTCTGTAAAACATATGCTGGAATAGTCAGTGGTTCATTCTGCTGTGGCGACCCCTGATAAGTCAGAAAGCAGCTGAAGAAAAATGAATTAATGAAGATTTCGATAACACTTTATTTTGATGGTCCATTTGAGTATTAGTATACTGTCTGCTTAATATCTGTTGATACTGACATTTAACAGTCCTTCAACAGACATTTAACAGACTATAAGAAACTTTGCAAGTACATGTCAACTTACACAGCCATATCACCCTGCAGCCCAAGACCGGTTACTCACTGAAGCTAAGCAGGGCTGAGCCTGGTCAGTACCTGGATGGGAGACCACATGGGAAGAACTAGGTTGCTGTTGGAAGTGGTGTTAGAGAGGCCAGCAGGGGGTGCTCAACCTGTGGTCTGTGTGAGTCCTAACGCCCCAGAAAAAGTGAAGGGGACACTACACTGTCATTGGGCGCCGTCTTTCGGATGAGACGTTAAACCGAGGTCCTGACTCTCTGTGGTCATTAAAAATCCCAGGATGTCCTTCGAAAAAGAGTAGGGGTTTAACCCCGGCATCCTGGCCTCTGTCCATCATCCCCATATCATAATTGGCTTCATCACTCTGTCTCCTCTTCACCAATCAGCTGGTGTGTGGTGTGCCGTCTGGCGCAAAACGGCTGCCATCGTGTCTTCCAGGTGGATGCTGCACACTGGTGGTGGATGAGGAGATTCCCCCCAATATGTAAAGCGCTTTGAGCACTTCTCGTAAAAGAGTAGGGGTGTAACCCCGGTGTCCTGGCCAAAGTCCCTCAATTGGCACTTTCCCATCATGGCCTCCTAATCATCCCCATCCACCGAATTGGCTCTATCACTGTCTCTTCACTCCACCTATAGCTGGTGTGTGGTGAGCGCACTGGCGCCGTTGTCCTGTGGCTGCCGTCGCATCATCCAAGTGGATAATACACACTGGTGGTGGTGTGGAGAGACTCCCCTCATGATTGTGAAGCGCTTTGGGTGTATGGCCATACACAATAAATGCGCTATATAAATACACATTACATTACTAACCCTAACCCCAACCCCAACCCTAACCCCAACCTAACAGTCT